>OU744451.1:13765510-14365510 GCA_916610825.1 Haliclystus octoradiatus
TTTCCTGTGTGGGTGCACAGGAGAAAAAGTACCAGTAATGGTAATTGGTATACACTGTTTGGGCGAAAACCGTACTTATTCGCACTCATTATAAGTAACTATTTAAAGCATTTCAAATAGCCTCGTTTAGTAAGAAGTTAGCCTCCTTTTATGTAAGCACGCATAATATCGTAATAATTAACCTTTTGTAGTGACGTAATAATGTTGTATAAATAGTTCGATTTTGTATTAGTTAGTCAGTTATGCCAAGCTACGCCAAGTTATGCGGTAGTTTTGTGGAGTGTTGAGCTAACTCCTCATTAGAAAGAAAGTAAAGTAAGATTGGTTGTGTTCATTTGTGTGGTTCATCCAATGCTTGATCTTTTGAGTTTAAATACACTCTTATATTATAAATACAGTCCTCATTCGTAAGAACAAGTGATCACGTCTAACCGGAGACGAAAAAGAAACAAATTTAGAGCAAACAATTTACAACAACAAAAAAGAAAATTGGCTCAAGTTGAAAGAAAGAAAAGCTTGCAATTATTCGATTAAAAGATTTTGGTATTTGGAATTTGTTTGTTCAATCCCTGAAACTGCTGAAGATTGGTGACTTTGGTGAGAATAAATAACATTGATAAAATAAATGAAGTTTTATTAGCTGAAAAAACTTTACGTTGTATTAAGGTTTAAATTCTTTAACTTCGATCTCGTGGAATCGAAGCGACACATTGTGTCGGAATTATTCTTTAAGAATTGAGAACTCTCCGATAAACCTTTAAATTCAAAGTTTTGAAAAATCAATTAAGGACGTTGAAATCGTAATTAGGTGTAAAGAATTGATATATCTTACACTAATTAAAATATTGTTGAATAATTACCGCTATAGAATACGAATTTGTAGTGGATTGTTTTATGTCTATTGTCTTATCCATAATGTATTTCCTTTGTTAACTGTAAAGCTTCCGTTTGTAATCACGTATACCTTGTAATGTAAATCACTGTATGTAATTTATCAACCCTCTTCTCGTCTGCCCTTCGTGGCGACAACACCTATAATAGCAAAGCTGGTCCACCTTCATAGAGGCTCTGTTTATCAACGGTAATATTAACCCTTCATTCATCCTCTCCCTGTTGGTGGCCAGCTACAACTATTACACAAATATATATCTTATCAACGCCTATGTATGTGTGGTGGTATTAATCAATACATCGACTCATTCCACCCGCTACATATTGGTGACTACCGACGTGATCTGAAAAACGCAGCCGAATATTACGCATCGTAAACCCTGGCTAGTATATGGTCCTATCTGGTAACGTTTAAGTTGAAATTCGCTCCTGGGTGAGTAGCGTTATCACGAAGAAAAAAAAAAAAAGAAAATAATTGAATGCACTCACGCCGTCACAAGCCAAGTTCTGGCAGGAACCACGAAAATTATTAGGGCTTAACCCGACAAGAAAATAAAGATTGCCAGGCTTGAGCACAAAGAATTGTAGCAACAAAACAACATTACCAACATAGATACATAACACCATCAAAAACAGAAGATCAAAAAGATAGGCTATACACAAATCATGACTTGCACAAAGGCCCACCACAAAGAATTATTGAATATTTACAAGATTTTGTCGCTACAACCATACAACACATACTCAACCAACTATACAACATGAAAGAAAACAAACAATCTAATTCATCTAACTCAATCAAAACAATTATTATCAACTTATTTTAAATCATATTCTATTTTATTATAGGTATTTTTATTCATTCATTCGTCCTGTATATATTATTTCATATCTTTCACTCACAGACGGGACTCCGTCTCCGTGGGGGGAAGTTATGTAGTGGATTGTTTTATGTCTATTGTCTTATCCATAATGTATTTCCTTTGTTAACTGTAAAGCTTCCGTTTGTAATCACGTATACCTTGTAATGTAAATCACTGTATGTAATTTATCAACCCTCTTCTCGTCTGCCCTTCGTGGCGACAACACCTATAATAGCAAAGCTGGTCCACCTTCATAGAGGCTCTGTTTATCAACGGTAATATTAACCCTTCATTCATCCTCTCCCTGTTGGTGGCCAGCTACAACTATTACACAAATATATATCTTATCAACGCCTATGTATGTGTGGTGGTATTAATCAATACATCGACTCATTCCACCCGCTACAAATTAAAATAATTAAATATTGTTTAAGATACACATATTGTCATTAAATAGTGGATTGTAATATCACAAAATTTAACACAAAAACAAATTACTTAAATTATTGATTTAAGTGATTAATTAAAACGACAACAGGTTAACATCATAAAGTTTAAATACAATAACAGACAGTGTAAAGCATCGATGGTAATGCAAAGTAATAAAATCTTGTTATTAGTTAGAAAGTTTAAACGATAGATGTTTTGGTTAAAATTGACTTTACGTGTTTAAGTGATTTAAGAAAAATGCCGAAACAGCGAGAGGAAGGAGACGATATTATACAAACAGCATCTCATCTGAAAGAAATACGTCACATCAAAAACAAGAGAGATGCCCAAAGGGATGTAGTCGAAAAAATAATAAAAGAGGTGGAATATCTAATAAAAACGTCATCAGGTAGCAAAGTAATAAGAAAATATATGAACATCCTGAAGGCAAATTATTCAGTAATAGAAAGATTAACAGATGATCTTGCCGCTATCTTATCTGAACTCGATTTTGATATCGAAGCAGAATATTTGGCGGATGTATTCGAGAAAGTATTGGACATCGGTATACTCGCTGAAAGCTATTACAGATATGATTTTGACTTTGATGAAGTAGATGTAACAACTGAAGTGTCAAATATATATAACAATTTAAGCCTCGAGGAGAATACAACTGATGGCCCCGATGTTGAGAAGAACAGCAAAAAGTCAAATTGCGTAAAAATTAATTCTGCGTTATCATCATGTACAGTTAGTAATGAAAAGGGAATGTCAAGCGTGATGAAAGCGAAGTGAAACATGTTACAAAAATTACTATAGAACAACCGAGTAAACGTTATGTGATAACAGTAAAATCAGGTAAAAAGAAAACAATTATTGATTGCGTTTATTCAAATGAAAACAACAGATACCCCGATGATATTCTTGTAAGAGAAATATAACTAAAAAGTTGTCAATGGAAGCCAGCAAATTGAGAATATTTAAATTTAAAGATCCTTTTCAAGGTATTACGTAGATGTGAAAGTTAAAATATACAAAGATTTACAGATGAAGAAACTAGAATACAAAACGATTAATGGACTTTACGATTGAATATGAAGTAAGATGAAGGAAAGACAGGGTTAAAACGAAGTTATAATTATATGTATCTTTATTATTTAGTTAAAATAGATTCTGCGTTTAGAAAATGGTTAATCTTGGTATACATAAATAGTAGAACTTTATCACAGTTATCATATTCAAGTTAAAGCATATAGCTATGGATTTCTTATTATTAAAATCGTATATTAGAAATAAGGTTACGGTTGTGATCGACCATTATATAATTAGAGGAAGACACAGATGGTCGATGAGGGGGAGGATGTTTGGGTGAAAACCGTACTTATTCGCACTTATTATAAGTAACTATTTAAAGCATTTCAAATAGTTTCGTTTAGTAAGAAGTTAGCCTCCTTTTATGTAAGCACGCATAATATTGTAATAATTAACCTTTGTAGTGACGTAATAATGTAGTATAAATAGTTCGATTTTGTATTAGTTAGTCAGTTATGTCAAGCTACGCCAAGTTATGCAGTAGTTTTGTGGAGGGTTGAGCTAATTCCTCACTAGAAAGAAAGTAAAGTAAGATTGGTTGTGTTCATTTGTGTGGTTCATCCAATGCTTGATCTTTTGAGTTTAAATACACTCTTATATTATAAATACAGTCCTAATTCGTAAGAACATACACGTTAACAATTTTTATTTTTAAAAAACTTGTTAAATGCATGGCTACATCTAGACACAATCACATCAATGGATGGACAGCTTTGAATATTGGATCTTAGTACGCATGCGCTGCCTCATTAATCTTTGCTGCTGTTGTGGTATGGGAGAATCGACATCAAACTTCACCTTAAGGTAAGTCTCGTTTAATGTTCAATTTTGTATTAATATTCTTTCCTTTCATTCTTTCAACAACAAACTTTGCTAATTTTGTGATGTCATTGTACCAACCCTTCATGAGAGGTTTATAATCCCAGAGGCTAAAGTCGTTCTGTTAGCTGGGGGGACTTTGAGAAAAATGCACCTTTATAAAGTGAAGAAAGATAACACCGATAAATCTCCTTAAAACAGACGTATTCTGTATAGGAAAAATAAACTTATCATTTTGTGTGTGTTGCTCTACTATTTTAATGCTATTTTCTAGAAAAATATGAGAGAATAAAAGTATGGATCAACACTTGAATGGTTCCTATATCGCCTATCTTTAGCTAATAACGTTTATATCTCATCAACCTTGTCATAGCCTCTTATGGTAACAGTACACCGTAACATCCTCCCCTTCATATAATATAAATTGAAATTATCGTTGATTAGTATTTTCCAGTCTTGGCACGTAACAGTAACAATAAGATTAGTGGATGCTTATCACAGCATTAATTGTAGTTTGAGTTTGCTTCTTGCTCTGTAATAGATGTAAATAAAGTTAATTAATACATCCTCTGCAATGCTATGTCATGATGTATTGATATCAACTAGTAGACGATAGTACTATTTTTCAATCAGGCATCGATATATCTGGAAGGCTTTCTCACTGATCTTCCTGATCTAGTGACATATGGTGTATCAGTAGAGTTGCTTGGATTGAGCGGGAAGTATTGGTTGCTTGGTTACTCTCTGATTCTTTAATGATAGATGCTGTAGGATTTTCTCGAGGTGCTATATAAGTATCATCATCTTCTTTAGTAGATGGTTGGCTGCTGATGCTCTTGTCCGGTTCTAGCCACTTTTCATTTCTGCGATAGTTTTTGCCATTTTCTTGTTGTACGTTGTACTATGAACGAACGGGGGCCAACCTTTGATGAAATTGATCCAGCAGATCATGGTTGCTTTTGTATTGAGGGTTGAATGCGTACATGTTATCCAATCTGTAGTTCTGGTCCTGTCTTTGCGGTCTGGTCATAATGTTCCTTACTTCGTTGCTCTCTTCTGTTGATCATATCAGGTACTCCTTCCATTATGTTTGGTGCAAGACTTACTTTTGTACAAGGTATTGTTGTTTTAGTTCTTTATTTGCTCAGTAGTTTCTGAGCTGGTGAAACCCATCAGGGCCAGGTGCGTTACGCCAATCAAGTAGACTTTGTTCGGAGTCTTTACCGCCTTCGTTGACTTTCTTTAGCAGCGATTTGTCAGTTTTGACAGCAATTTCTGCTTTGCCATTTGACTGCGGATATAATGGTGAGCTAGTCTTGTGAGTGAAGTCCCATTCACGGCTGAAATATTGATACTCTTGATTAGTAAATTGTGGCCCATTGTCTGTTAGTACAGTTTCAGGAGTATCGTGATCAGCAAAGTGATCTTTGGTGTGTTCAATCACATTGCTAGCTGTTGTATCGTTGTCCAAGTTGTCAACCATAAAGTAGTCTGAGTAATGATCAATGGTTAGAAGATAGTTGCCCTTTGTGTGAGAATAATTCCTGGCTGACAATCTCAAATGGTAGATTTGTATGGGGTGTGACATCATAGGTTCATTTTGTTGTTGGATCGAGTATTGAGCACATATTTCACACTGCTCAATTGCATTTTTAATGTCGGTGGCTAGGCCAGGCCAATACAGTACATCGTTTGCCCTTCAAATGCACCTGTCTCTTCCCAAATGTGAAGAGTGTACTTTGTTAATCATTAGTTTTCGCAATGCCCGAGTGATGAAGATCTTCATGCCTTTGTATACTATGCTATTGTGGACAATGAGTTCGTCGCCACTTGACCAGAATTGTCGAATTTGGAGTGGAAATTCATTCTTTGTTTCTGGCCAACCATGCAAGATTACCCTCGCCAAAGATTGAAGTACAGGATCACTTTGGCTAGCTTCTTTAATTTGTTTCTCAGAAGTCCCGGTTATATTCATGTATTCAGATTGTTTTGTTTCCGCAATTGTATCAAATACTTCTTGTTCCTCTGCAAGTTGGAAAACATAGCATTGTGGTGTGTCTGCATCCTTTTTTTCATAATTTGGCAGAAACGGTCGACTCAGCATGTCACTTAGGTACAAATCAGATCCTTTTTTGTATTTGAGATCAATATTAAATTTGTCAAGTCTTAACATCATTATTTGCAGACACTTTGGAGCTGAATGAATCGATTTCTTGAAAATGGTGACAAGCGGCTTTGTGATCGGTTTCAATGTTGATGATATCCCGTCCATTTGTGTATTGATGAAATCTCTCACATACATACAAAGACAATGACAAGCAGAGCCCTATTCTTTTTCAGGCAGAGCCCTATTCTTTTTGAGCTACAATCATTCTCTAAAGTTATTTCTTCTTTTGCATTGTAATATTTAAGGACTGGAGAAGACGTTATCAACTTCAAACTTGTTTGATATGCTTGTCCCTGTTGTGATTCCCAATGAGAGGGAAAATCTTGCCGTGTTAGTCTTAGTGCAGTGGCTTCACTATTGTAGATAATTTAGATAGAAACTTAGCCAGATAGTGCCATAGTAGTCGTAGTACTGCTTTGGAAGTGCTTGGCTTCGGCATCAAACAAATTGCATCAATTTTCAAAGGATCTGGTTTTATTCTTTCATCGGTTAGAGCTTGGTGAAGCTTGAAGCGTAGTTTTGATTTGTTGAACTTTAGTGTTACATTGGATGCTCTTTCCATTAATGCTTTAAAATTGTAATCATGATCTTGAGAGGCCCCCAAAAGTGTGTCTCCAGAACCAAATACAATTATATCATCAGCGATAACATGACATCCAGTAAGACCTTTGAGGGCTTCAACTTGCCTGCGTTGGTAATCTTCAGTTGCACTCCATATCCCCTGTGGACATCTCAGGTACATGTGTTTTGTGCAATTTGGTCCCCAGAATGTTGTAAGTTTGTGGCTTTCAGGACGTAGCGGGATTTGAAAGAATCCGTCTTTGGCATCAAGTACACTGAATACTTTGGCGTTATTTAGTTTTGGTAGAGCCTCATCTATTGTGGGAATTTGATATCGTGGTCTGAGAATAGCTTTGTTTAATGCTTCACCGTTGCAGAAAATTAGTTTTTGACAAAGCACAATTCGTGAATTACTTTAAAGACGCTTATAGTTGTCTATAGTACTCTAATTACTTCCATTGACTTTGCCTTGTCTGTAGTTGCTGTTGACAGCAGCAATAGTATTTGCCTTTAGCAGAGAGCATGTTTAATTACTCCAAGTTAGAATAAATAAGGTATCCGCGCAAAAATTGAAACATTTTTTTCAAATCAAAGTTGTGCAGTCAAATAAATACTGTCAACGGTTCGTAATAAATACATGTTGTGGCCTTGGGTGTGAAACTTTGTTATACAGCAAATGTCCAAGTGAGTTTCTTCGCATGCTAAGGAATACAAAAAGGCAACAGCAGAGGTGTATAACATATGCATTAAATTTGGAGGATGCAATAATCATTTAATATGACGTCATTGCCAAAATCGAGATACAAAACATTTCACTTTTAAAAAGGCTATTTTGATATATAATTTGTGAGAACACTGAGCAAACAATCTGTTTTGAAATGAATAATCTATCGCGGGGCATAAAAACAAATTAACTTGCAAGAATTTTCAAAATGACGTTGGCGTTCGATCAATTCGAAAAATATTCAAAGTTCGAATAGATTATCTGTCTACAGTCTAAAATTATAGAGTTTAGAATTAATCAAGGCATTGCACAAAAGTATTTCTATTATTTATTATTTAATATAAAAATATGAATCATTTGGTTTTGAGCAGGCAGCCATTTAGTTTCAGATTTTGCTTCCATAATTAACGATTTTGGTAAAAGTAATGAACGGCATTTTGTTTCATTAATAAATTAAATTAAGACCTAAAGTCTCTTTAATTTCATAGCGTTTGTGCCGCGCTATATGTAATGCTGATATCAACACTACATGAAATAGGTCTACGTTTCTTTGATTTCAAAACATATTTTGTCTGGCCTAGTTATACTGGTAATTCAATGTAACTCAGTATTTCGTATTGTTTTAATTATCATAAAACTGATTCAGTTTTAAGTTTCACTTGTTCAAACAATTTACACGCAGCTTTTAAATTCGAAGCAAAATATTTTTGTTCTGGGGATTTCAATTTGAATTCGATTTGGCTGCCCGCTAGATTATCGACCTATGAAATTTTTCAAAATCTCTAAATTTTTTAATGCAACGACATCAAATAAAATATCAGATGAAGTATATTATTTTAAAACAACGTCATAGACCCATACTTTTCATACAACAAATTTGTTACTGTACACGGTTATCTCGACACAAATGTTTGCATAAATTCCCGACAACGGATTATCCGTATTATATCGCCAGTAAGACGTACATAAGTCGCGGACAGACACAGAAATATCGAAATATCGAAATATCGAAATATCGAAGTATCGAAATACTAGCAATGAGTGTAGTCCATAATGGACCTTCTATGATAAAACTTTCAGATCACTTATAATTAAACAATTGACTAAGCTTTCTATCGCTGTATAATACGGAGTATGAACTCTGGAGGAGAACATGAGACACAATACGCATTGAAACGATGTAGCATTAATCAATACATCTTAATCATTCCTTTAATAAAAATTTAATTTATTTCACATCAATTGAGTCGATTGAAATGTATAATTTAACATAGCTTTGTCTACATAGAAAAACTTTATTTTATGTGTTGAAAGGAAGCCAGAACACATTAATTATTATAAATTACAAATACTCAGTCAAATTTCGAAATCTGAAACTATCCATAAAAAATCACTTCAAATCCGATCAGATCCGAAGACCTAAAATATTAACCCTCATAAATCTTTATTGCAATATATACAACACTGATGTGGTGTTCACAAAATAACGCCGTCAAGGTGTGGCCGGTCAAACTCGTGGCATTGCATGCAATATATTCAGTATTAAATTAATTTAGCTTCGACAAGACACATGGTCCACTAATTTCTGTTATTAACATGATCAAACGATATCTTTTGTTAATTAACAATGATTTACTGCTTCATATTAAAAAAAAATCAGAAAAATCGTTGATAAAAACTGCCGAATGGCGGATTCGAACTTACGACCCTAATACTGTAATAGCAGAGCATTAACCAATGAGCCAACCCCTTACTTACTGTTGTACACGCCTTGACTGTACTTATCAACAAACCTATTGCTTCGACAACGTATTACTGAACAAGGCGACAGCGCGTGTATTGATTTCAAACTATATATATAATCTGATAATATTATGATATGATAGTATATGAGCCTATATATTTTTGATCTTTGCAATCTCAGCAAGTATGCCTGTGATTTTCATGGCAGTCTATCAAAATACTAAGAGTTCGTTGAAAATAAAATTTTAAAAGTAAACAAAAGATGTGAAATGTTGACCTCATAGTGCTTCTTGTTATCAAATTTTCCAGACTAATAGCATCAACATTCTTTTAAAAGGAAATAAAATTCTATAATAAATCGCTATACTAATTCGATATTGATATTATGTTACATCTTGTTGTCAATATTTCTACGCGCTATTTATAATACATTACAGATGTCGAATGAAAGGAAAGACGATTATGAATAAATTAATTATTTTGATAGAAAAACGAAAACAACTCATTTTGCCAGATTCGTGATATGCATATTTATTCAGAATTTATTGAAACGGACGCGATAGTTTATAGAGTGGAAATGTTTAGTGCAGCTTCAAAGATATAAAATACCATAGCCGATGGTAATATTTAAATGCTCATGTTATGATGTCTGACGAAAAGGATAATTTACTATGTAGAAAATGAATCTACTTTACGATGCATTTGATCACGATATGAAATGATCATTTTTGTCAGAATTATTTCGAATAAAAGACAATCTTTATTTTATTCTTATCGGGCGTACATTCTCCTTCGATAAAATATGGTTGTTAACTTATTATTGATTGGTGTATTAACTCAGAGAACCCGCTATTATGTATTTAAATGTTGTTCGGAGATTATGCCGCTCGTATAGTTTTTATTTGGATCTCATTTGGAAAATGGTAAGTTGTATTTTAATAAATATTGTTTGCTATGATCGATTATTTCGTGCAACCTTTTCACTTTTTATTTTTGTAACACAAGGTTTGTTACACTCATCCAAACTGTATTAACTATTTAAAAATGTTTTTGAATTATGTTTTTGTGCTTTTAAATTCAAAGCAAAATTTTTGAACGCTGAAAATATTATAATTATTATTATTTATCACAAATCATACGCTCAATTCAATTTAACTTTGTTAAATTTGATATACCTGAAATTAACTTTATTAAATGTTGATCAAAGATAATAACAAGACATCACTATTTTTATTCTCGAAACTGTAGTAACATACTGTGTCTTATTCGTATAGCAAGTCAACAAAATGAAATTTTAATATTAATCGATGCCTATAATTCCTTCGTTAATTATGGAAGCAAAATCTGAAAATAAAAGCCTTGCTGCTTAAAACCAAATGATTCGTTTTTTTATATTAAATAATAAATTATAAAAATACTTTTGTGCAATGCCTTGATTAATTCTAAACTCTATAATTTTAGACTGTAGACAGATAATCTCTTCGAACTTTGAATATTTTTCGAAATAGTCGAACGCCAACGTCAATTTGAAAATTCTTGCAAATTAATTTGTTTTTAAGCCCCGCGATAGATTATTCATTTCAAAACAGATTGTTTGCTCAGTGTTCTCACAAATTATGTATCAAAATAGCCTTTTTAAAAGTGAAATGTTTTATATCTCGATTTTGAGAAAAGTAATGAACGGCATTTTGTTTCATTAATAAATTAAATTAAGACCTAAAGTCTCTTTAATTTCATAGCGTTTGTGCCGCGCTATATGTATTGCTGATATCAACACTACATGAAATATGTCTACGTTTCTTTGATTTCAAAACATATTTTGTCTGGCCTAGTTATACTGGTAATTCAATGTAATTCAGTATTTCGTATTGTTTTAATTATCATAAAACTGATTCAGTTTTAAGTTTCACTTGTTCAAACAATTTACACGCAGCTTTTAAATTCAAAGCAAAATATTTTTGTTCTGGAGATTTCAATTTGAAGTCGATTTGGCTGCCCGCTAGATTATCGACCTATGAAATTTTTCAAAATCTCTGAATTTTTTAATGCAATGATATCAAATAAAATATCAGATGAAGTATATTATTTTAAAACAACGCCATAGACCCATACTTTTCATACAACAAATTTGTTACTGTACACGGTTATCTCGACACAAATGTTTGCATAATTTCCCGACAACGGATTATCCGTATTATATCGCCAGTAAGACGTACATAAGTCGCGGACAGACACAGAAATATCGAAATATCGAAATATAGAAATATTGTGATATATAAACAGACAGTATTATGTATATACTAGCAATGAGTGTGGTCCATAATGGACCTTCTATGATAAAAACTTTCAGATCACCTATAATTAAACAATTGACTAAGCTGACTATCGCTGTAAAATACGGAGTATGAACTCTGTAGTAGAACATCATGAGACACAATACGCATTGAAACGATGTAGCATTAATCAATACATCTTAATCATTCCTTTAATAAAAATTTAATTTATTTCACATCAATTGAGTCGATTGAAATGTATAATTTAACGTAGCTATATCTACATAGAAAAACTTTATTTTATGTGTTGAAAGGAAACCAGAACACATTAATTATTATAAATTACAAATACTCAGTCAAATTTCGAAATCTGAAACTATCCATAAAAAATCACTTCAAATCCGATCCGATCCCAAGACCTAAAATATTAACCCGAATCTGACCGGATACGATCGGATCGCGTTCGGTTCGAATTCATAAATCTTTATTGCAATATATACAGCAACAATGTGGTGTTCACAAAATAACGCCGTCAAGGTGTGGCCGGTCAAACTCGTGGCATTGCATGCAATATATTCAATATTAAATTAATTTAGCTTCGACAAGACACATGGTCCACTAATTTCTGTTATTAACATGATTAAACGATATCTTTTGTTAATTAAAAATGATTTACTGCTTCATATTAAAAAAAAATCAGAAAAATCGTTGATAAAAATTGCCGAATGGCGGATTTGGACTGACGACCCTGATATTGTAATACCAGGGCATTAACCAATCGGCCACTACCTTACTTTTTGTTATCGGTGCTTTAACTGAAGTGATCAACAAAATTACTGCTTCGACAACGTATTATTGAACAAGGCCGACCCACGCGCGTGTATTGAAAATCAAATTATATATATAATCTGAAAATATTATGATATGATAGTAAATGAGCCTATATATTTTTGATCTTTGCAATCTCAGCAAGCAGGCCTGTGATTTTCATGGCAGTCTATCAAAATAACAAGATTTCGTTGAAAATAAAATTTTGTAAGTAAAAAAAAGAAGTGAAAAATTGGCCTGATAGTGCTTCTTGTTATCAAATTTTCCAGAATAATAGCATCAACATTCTTTTAAAAGGAAATGAAGTTCTATAATAAATCGCTATACTAATTTGATATTGATATCATGTTACATCTTGTTGTCAATATTTCTACGCGCTATTTATAATACATTACAGATGTCGAATGAAAGAAAAGACGATTATGAATAAATTAATTATTTTGATAGAAAAATGAAAACAACTCATTTTGCCAGATTCGTGATATGCATATTTATTCAGAATTTATTGAAACGGACGCGATGATTTATAGAGTGGAAATGTTTAGTGCAGCTTCAAAGATATAAAATATCATAGCTGATGGTAGTATTTAAATGCTCATGTTATGATGTGTGATGAAAAGGATTTACTTATAGAAAATGAATCTACTTTACCTTGCATTTGATCGCGATATGAAATGATCATTTTTGTCAGAATTATTTCGAATAAAAAGCAATTTATATTATATTCTTATCGGGCTCACATTCTCCTTCGATAAAATATGGTTGTTAACTTATTATTGATTGGTGTATTAACTCAGAGAACCCGCTATTATGTATTTAAATGTTGTTCGGAGATTATGCCGCTCGTATAGTTTTTATTTGGATCTCATTTGGAAAATGGTAAGTAGTATTTTAATAAATATTGTTTGCTATGATCGATTATTTCATGCAACCTTTTCACTTTTTATTTTTGTAACACAAGGTTTGTTACACTCATCCAAACTGTATTAACTATTTAAAAATGTTTTTGAATTATGTTTTTGTGCTTTTAAATTCAAAGCAAAATTTTTGAACGCTGAAAATATTATAATTATTATTATTTATCACAAATCATACGCTCAATTCAATTTAACTTTGTTAAATTTGATATACCTGAAATTAACTTTATTAAATGTTGATCAAAGATAATAACAAGACATCGCTATTTTTATTCTCGAAACTGTAGTAACATACTGTGTCTTATTCGTATAGCAAGTCAACACAATGAAATTTTAATTTTAATCGATGCCTATAATTCCTTCGTTAATTATGGAAGCAAAATCTGAAAATAAAAGCCTTGCTGCTCAAAACCAAATGATTCGTTTTTTTATATTAAATAATAAATTATAGAAATACTTTTGTGCAATGCCTTGATTAATTCTAAACTCTATAATTTTAGACTGTAGACAGATAATCTCTTCGAACTTTGAATATTTTTCGAATTAGTCGAACGCCAACGTCAATTTGAAAATTCTTGCAAATTAATTTGTTTTTAAGCCCCGCGATAGATTATTCATTTCAAAACAGATTGTTTGCTCAGTGTTCTCACAAATTATATATCAAAATAGCCTTTTTAAAAGTGAAATGTTTTATATCTCCATTTTGAGAAAAGTAATGAACGGCATTTTGTTTCATTAATAAATTAAATTAAGACCTCAAGTCTCTATATGTATTGCTGATATCAACACTACATGAAATAGGTCTACGTTTCTTTGATTTCAAAACATATTTTGTCTGGCCTAGTTATACTGGTAATTCAATGTAATTCAGTATTTCGTATTGTTTTAATTATCATAAAACCGATTCAGTTTCAAGTTTCACTTGTTCAAACAATTTACACGCAGCTTTTAAATTCAAAGCAAAATATTTTTGTTCTGGAGAATTCAATTAGAAGTCGATTTGGCTGCCCGCTAGATTATCGACCTATGAAATTTTTCAAAATCTCTGAATTTTTTAATGTAATGATATCAAATAAAATATCAGATGAAGTATATTATTAATACTAGCAATGAGTGTAGTCCATAATGGACCTTCTATGATAAAACTTTCAGATCACTTATAATTAAACAATTGACTAAGCTTTCTACCGCTGTATAATACGGAGTATGAACTCTGGAGGAGAACATGAGACACAATACGCATTGAAACGATGTAGCATTAATCAATACATCTTAATCATTCCTTTAATAAAAATTTAATTTATTTCACATCAATTGAGTCGATTGAAATGTATAATTTAACGTAGCTATATCTACATAGAAAAACTTTATTTTATGTGCTGAAAGGAGGCCAGAACACATTAATTATTATAAATTACAAATACTCAGTCAAATTTCAAAATCTGAAACTATCCATAAAAATCACTTCAAATCCGATCCGATCCAAAGACCTAAAATATTAACCCGAATCTGACCCGATACGATCGGATCGCGTTCGGTTCGGATTCATAAATCTTTATTGCAATATATACAACACTAATGTGGTGTTCACAAAATAACGCCGTCAAAGTGTGGCCAGTGAAACTCGTGGCATTGCATGCGATACATTCAACATTAAATTAATTTAGCTTCAACAAGACACATGGTCCACTGATTTCTGTTATTAACATGATCAAACGATATCTTTTGTTAATTAAAAATGATTTACTGCTTCATATTAAAAAAAAAAAAGTCGATGATGAAAGTTTGCCTAATGGCGGATTTGAACTGACGACCCTGAAATTATTATACCACAGAATTAACCAATTAGCCACTGCTTTACTTATTGATATCAACGATTTGACTGACCTTATCAACAAACCTACTGCTTCGACAACGTATTATTGAACAAGGCCGATCCACGCGCGTGTATTGAATTTCAAATTATATATATAATCTGAAAATATTATGATATGATACTATATGAGCCTATATATTTTTGATCTTTGCAATCTCAGCAAGTATGCCTGTGATTTTCATGGCAGTCTATCAAAATACTAAGAGTTCGTTGAAAATAAAACTTTATAAGTAAAAAAAAGATCTGAAAAATTGGTCTGATAGGGGTTCTTGTTATCAAATTTTCCAGAATAATAGCATCAACATTCTTTTAAAAGGAAATAAAATTCTATAATATATCGCTATACTAATTCGATATTGATATTATGTTACATCTTGTCGTCAATATTTCTACGCGCTATTTATAACATTACAGATGTCGAATGAAAGGAAAGATGATTATGAATAAATTAATTATTTTGATAGAAAAACGAAAACAGCTCATTTTGCCAGATTCCTGATATGCATATTTATTCAGAATATATTGAAACGGACGCGATGGTTTATAGAGTTGAATATGTTTAGTGCAGCTTCAAAGATATATAATACCACAGCCGATGGTAATATTTAAATGCTCATGTTATGATGTCTGACGAAAAGGATAATTTACTATGTAGAAAATGAATCTACTTTACCATGCATTTGATCACGGTATGAAATGATCATTTTTGTCAGAATTATTTCGAATAAAAGACAATCTTTATTTTATTCTTATCGGGCGTACATTCTCCTTCGATAAACTATGGTTGTTAACTTATTATTGATTGGTGTATTAACTCAGACAACCCGCTATTATGTATTTAAATGTTGTTCGGAGATTATTCCGCTCGTATAGTTTTTATTTGGATCTCATTTGGAAAATGGTAAGATGTATTTTAATAAATATTGTTTGCTATGATCGATTATTTCATGCAACCTTTTCGCTTTTAATTTTTGTAACACAAGGTTTGTTACACTCATCCAAACTGTATTAACTATTTAAAAATGATTTTGAATTATGTTTTTGTGCTTTTAAATTCAAAGCAAAATTTTTGAACGCTGAAAATATTAAAATTATTATTATTTATCACAAATCATACGCTCAATTCAATTTAACTTTATTATAATTGATATACCTGAAATTAACTTTATTAAATGTTGATCAAAGATAATAACAAGACACCGCTATTTTTATTCTCGAAACTGTAGTAACATACTGTGTCTTATTCTTATAGCAAGTAGACAAAATGAAATTTTAAATTTAATCGATGCTTTAATTTTAATCGTTAATTATGGAAGCAAAATCTGAAAATAAAAGCCTGCCTGCTCGAAACCAAATGATTCATATTTTTATATTAAATAATAAATTATAGAAATACTTTTGTGCAATGCCTTGATTGATTCTAAACTCTATAATTTTAGACTGTAGACAGATAGTCTGTTCGAACTTTGAATATTTTTTCGAATTAGTCGAACGCCAACGTCATTTTGAAAATTCTTGCAAGTTAATTTGTTTTTATGCCCCGCGATAGATTATTCATTTCAAAACAGATTGTTTGCTCAGTGTTCTCACAAATTTAAAATCAAAATAGCCTTTTTAAAAGTGAAATGTTTTCTATCTCGATTTTGGTAAAAGTAATGAATGGCATTTTGTTTCATTAATAAATTAAATTAAGACCTAAAGTCTCTTTAATTTCATAGCATTTGTGCCGAGCTATATGTATTACTGATATCAACACTATACATGAAATAGGTTTACGTTTCTTTGATTTCAAAAAAATGTTTTGTTTGGCCTAGTTATACTGGTAATTCAATGTAATTCAGTATTTCGTATTGTTTTAATTATCATAAAACTGATTCATTTTCAAGTTTCACTTGTTCAAACAATTTACACGCAGCTTTTAAATTCAAAGCAAAATATTTTTGTTCTGGGGATTTCAATTTGAATTCGATTTGGCTGCCCGCTAGATTATCGACCTATGAAATTTTTCAAAATCTCTAAATTTTTTAATGCAACGACATCAAATAAAATATCAGATGAAGTATATTATTTTAAAACAACGTCATAGACCCATACTTTTCATACAACAAATTTGTTACTGTACACGGTTATCTCGACACAAATGTTTGCATAATTTCCCGACAACGGATTATCCGTATTATATCGCCAGTAAGACGTACATAAGTCGCGGACAGACACAGAAATATCGAAATATCGAAATATCGAAATATCGAAATATTGTGAAATATAAACAGACAGTATTATGTATATAAGTGATAAACAGACAGTATATTATGTATATAAATGATAAGTGAAGTGATAAGTGATATCCCAGCAAACACTGACGGTCAGGGGACGTCCCCAGTGAGTCTGGAAGGTTTCGCAGCGGTCAGTCACAATTATACAGCTATACAACGTCCCTCAACGTCGTGTCAGGGTCCCAAACACTTTTATAAAAGTATTTTCATGTGTTTACGTCATAAGTGCCGACTAGGTCGCAAAATTACGGCTTGGCAACCTACGTATTTTTGATCGATTAGAGACGTATGTAGACAATCACACCCAGTTTGAATTGCAGAAAAGAGGCGCCAGAAAGTTTCACAACACATTTTTATAACGGCCGCTTTGGAGCTTCCGTGTTGATGAAGTTGGAATTTATATAATCGTTCAATATCTCTCGGGATTTTTGAAGGTAAGATGCTCTTGAAACTTCAATACAGTTTAGCTATTGAAAATATATAGTTGCTGATTGTTTATACTGAGGTAGTCTTATGTTTGCATTATTGTAGATTAGATTTCAATTAATGTTTTCGACACAGTTTTTGTAAGCGAAATGTCTACTTCTTCGATGTGTCGCTGTCAAATAAATGAGACTGCCAGGTAAAATATTACAACCTCATTGCTATAGTTCAGTATAAACTAAATAATGTTTATAATAATACTTTTAATGATCTTGAATTCAAACTTATTTATCTGCAGCTGAATTGAAAAACCGAATAACAATGTTACCTTCGCCGCTCATTACATCAAACTTATACCGAAGGTAAATCTATCAAAACGCTGCCTAATTATTCTTCAAAACATCATTTTTAAGTTGTCTATATTTCATGTATTATATGATCATACTATACCAGTTACTGACCTATAATTTCTGTATATTTATTTATCTACAGCGCTGAATTAATAAACAAATTTCCTTCACCTTACATCGACATTTTCCCAGAGGTAAATATATCAAAGACGCTGTATTAATCCTTAATTTCTTACATGATGTTTGAGTTGTCTATATTTATTCTATAATATTAATAATAATATTCTTTATTCTTTCTGTTAAAGATTTAATCTGAATCGCTAGTAATATGGCCAGCACGCCGAGAGGAACATATTTGGAAATATATTATTGGGTTTTATTGCAACAAAATGGCTGATGTATTCCTATAAGATCTACAGCTACTAATTAGAACTTCGGTGTTGGATTATTATTAAAAAATATGGTTATAAAATCTGGGATTTATATTATTAGCAGACATTGTTTACGGATTTGGTTATCACAACGAAACTACGTGTGGATTTAGCTACTAATATAATCGAATATATTATTTGAATTGACAAATTGCGTGAAATTTATCTACATTCATTAAAGGAATTCCTTTAACTAACTTGAAACGGTAGAAGATAAACACTTGTAAGAAAGATCTCATAACTATCATTTGAATTCAACTATGAACGTTTTATTTTATGTTTAATGAATTGAATGCGTTTGAAAACACAACACTTTGTAGTTCTTTCATGTTAAATGCTTTTAAACAGAATAGTGTGAACTGTGACCTTCATGCGTGGCATATATTGCCAAAGGCGAGGCAAATATCTTGCAAATCAACGTCAGAGTTTAGTCACCGGAGGGTCTCCATGAAGGTCTCTTAGACGATCTGGTAACGTCACCGGGACGTAAAAAATTGTCTACTGGTACACTGTCGATAGACGTCCAAACGGACGTCTCGGAGACTGTCCATCGACCTTCGTAGACGTCTCCTGACGTTGCAGGGACGTCTCCGTGTTTGCTGGGATAGCAATGAGTGTAGTCCATAATGGACCTTCTATGATAAAACTTTCAGATCACTTATAATTAAACAATTGACTAAGCTGACTATCGCTGTATAATACGGAGTCTGATCTCTGGAGGAGAACATGACACACAATACGCATTGAAACGATGTAGCATTAATCAATACATCTTAATCATTCCTTTAATAAAAATTTAATTTATTTCACATCAATTGAGTCGATTGAAATGTATAATTTAACATAGCTTTGTCTACATAGAAAAACTTTATTTTATGTGTTGAAAGGAAGCCAGAACACATTAATTATTATAAATTACAAATACTCAGTCAAATTTCGAAATCTGAAACTATCCATAAAAAATCACTTCAAATCCGATCCGATCCGAAGACCTAAAATATTAACCCGAATCTGACCTGATACGATCGGATCGCGTTCGGTTCGAATTCATAAATCTTTATTGCAATATATACAACACTAATGTGGTGTTCACAAAATAACGCCGTCAAGGTGTGGCTGGTCAAACTCGTGGCATTGCATGCAATATATTCAGTATTAAATTAATTTAGCTTCGACAAGACACATGGTCCACTAATTTCTGTTATTAACATGATCAAACGATATCTTTTGTTAATTAACAATGATTTACTGCTTCATATTAAAAAAAATCAGAAAAATCGTTGATAAAAATTGCCGATTGGCGGATTTGAAATGACGACCCTGACATTGTAATACCAGAGCATTAACCAATAAGCCAACCCCTTACATACTGTTGTACGCGCTTTGACTGTACTAATCAACAAACCTACTGCTTCGACAACGTATTACTGAACAATGCGGCAGGGCGTGTATTGATTTCAAACTATATATATAATCTGAAAATATTATGATATGATAGTATATGAGCCTATATATTTTTGATATTTGCAATCTCAGCAGGTAGGCCTGTGATTTTCATGGCAGTCTATCAAAATACTAAGAGTTCGTTGAAAATAAAATTTTAAAAGTAAACAAAAGATGTGAAAAGTTGACCTCATAGTGCTTCTTGTTATCAAATTTTCCAGACTAATAGCATCAACATTCTTATAAAAGGAAATAAAATTCTATAATAAATCGCTATACTAATTCGATATTGATATTATGTTACATCTTGTTGTCAATATTTCTACGCGCTATTTATAATACATTACAGATGTCGAATGAAAGAAAAGATGATTATGAATAAATTAATTATTTTGATAGAAAAACGAAAACAACTCATTTTGCTAGATTCGTGATATGCATTTATTCAGAATTTATTGAAACTGACGCGATGGTTATAGAGTGGAAATGTTTAGTGCAGCTTCAAAGATATAAAATACCACAGCCGATGGTAATATTTAAATGCTCATGTTATGATGTCTGACGAAAAGGATAATTTACTATGTAGAAAATGGATCTACTTTACCATGCATTTGATCACGATATGAAATGATCATTTTTGTCAGAATTATTTCGAATAAAAGACAATCTTTATTTTATTCTTATCGGGCGTACATTCTCATTCGATAAAATATGGTTGTTAACTTATTATTGATTGGTATATTAACTCAGAGAACCAGCTATTATGTATTTAAATGTTGTTCGGAGATTATGCCGCTCGTATAGTTTTTATTTTGATCTCATTTGGAAAATGGTAAGTTGTATTTTAATAAATATTGTTTGCTATGATCGATTATTTCATGCAACCTTTTCACTTTTTATTTTTGTAACACGAGGTTTGTTACACTCATCCAAACTGTATTAACTATTTAAAAATGTTTTTGAATTATGTTTTTGTACTTTTAATTTCAAAGCAAAATTTTTGAACGCTGAAAATATTATAATTATTATTATTTATCACAAATCATATATACGCTCAATTCAATTTAACTTTGTTAAATTTGATATACCTGAAATTAACTTTATTAAATGTTGATCAAAGATAATAACAAGACATCGCTATTTTTATTCTCGAAACTGTAGTAGCATACTGTGTCTTATTAGTATAGCAAGTCAACAAAATGAAATTTTAATTTTAATCAATGCCTATAATTCCTTCGTTAATTATGGAAGCAAAATCTGAAAATAAAAGCCCTGCTGCTCAAAATCAAATGATTCATATTTTTATATTAAATAATAAATTATAGAAATACTTTTGTGCAATGCCTTGATTGATTCTAAACTCTATAATTTTAGACTGTAGACAGATAGTCTGTTCGAACTTTGAATATTTTTTCGAATTAGTCGAACGCCAACGTCATTTTGAAAATTCTTGCAAGTTAATTTGTTTTTATGCCCCGCGATAGATTATTCATTTCAAAACAGATTGTTTGCTCAGTGTTCTCACAAATTTAAAATCAAAATAGCCTTTTTAAAAGTGAAATGTTTTCTATCTCGATTTTGGTAAAAGTAATGAATGGCATTTTGTTTCATTAATAAATTAAATTAAGACCTAAAGTCTCTTTAATTTCATAGCATTTGTGCCGAGCTATATGTATTACTGATATCAACACTATACATGAAATAGGTTTACGTTTCTTTGATTTCAAAAAAATGTTTTGTTTGGCCTAGTTATACTGGTAATTCAATGTAATTCAGTATTTCGTATTGTTTTAATTATCATAAAACTGATTCATTTTCAAGTTTCACTTGTTCAAACAATTTACACGCAGCTTTTAAATTCAAAGCAAAATATTTTTGTTCTGGGGATTTCAATTTGAATTCGATTTGGCTGCCCGCTAGATTATCGACCTATGAAATTTTTCAAAATCTCTAAATTTTTTAATGCAACGACATCAAATAAAATATCAGATGAAGTATATTATTTTAAAACAACGTCGTAGACCCATACTTTTCATACAACAAATTTGTTACTGTACACGGTTATCTCGACACAAATGTTTGCATAATTTCCCGACAACGGATTATCCGTATTATATCGCCAGTAAGACGTACATAAGTCGCGGACAGACACAGAAATATCGAAATATCGAAATATCGAAATATCGAAATATTGTGAAATATAAACAGACAGTATTATGTATATAAGTGATAAACAGACAGTATATTATGTATATAAATGATAAGTGAAGTGATAAGTGATATAGCAATGAGTGTAGTCCATAATGGACCTTCTATGATAAAACTTTCAGATCACTTATAATTAAACAATTGACTAAGCTGACTATCGCTGTATAATACGGAGTCTGATCTCTGGAGGAGAACATGACACACAATACGCATTGAAACGATGTAGCATTAATCAATACATCTTAATCATTCCTTTAATAAAAATTTAATTTATTTCACATCAATTGAGTCGATTGAAATGTATAATTTAACATAGCTTTGTCTACATAGAAAAACTTTATTTTATGTGTTGAAAGGAAGCCAGAACACATTAATTATTATAAATTACAAATACTCAGTCAAATTTCGAAATCTGAAACTATCCATAAAAAATCACTTCAAATCCGATCCGATCCGAAGACCTAAAATATTAACCCGAATCTGACCTGATACGATCGGATCGCGTTCGGTTCGAATTCATAAATCTTTATTGCAATATATACAACACTAATGTGGTGTTCACAAAATAACGCCGTCAAGGTGTGGCTGGTCAAACTCGTGGCATTGCATGCAATATATTCAGTATTAAATTAATTTAGCTTCGACAAGACACATGGTCCACTAATTTCTGTTATTAACATGATCAAACGATATCTTTTGTTAATTAACAATGATTTACTGCTTCATATTAAAAAAAATCAGAAAAATCGTTGATAAAAATTGCCGATTGGCGGATTTGAAATGACGACCCTGACATTGTAATACCAGAGCATTAACCAATAAGCCAACCCCTTACATACTGTTGTACGCGCTTTGACTGTACTAATCAACAAACCTACTGCTTCGACAACGTATTACTGAACAATGCGGCAGGGCGTGTATTGATTTCAAACTATATATATAATCTGAAAATATTATGATATGATAGTATATGAGCCTATATATTTTTGATATTTGCAATCTCAGCAGGTAGGCCTGTGATTTTCATGGCAGTCTATCAAAATACTAAGAGTTCGTTGAAAATAAAATTTTAAAAGTAAACAAAAGATGTGAAAAGTTGACCTCATAGTGCTTCTTGTTATCAAATTTTCCAGACTAATAGCATCAACATTCTTATAAAAGGAAATAAAATTCTATAATAAATCGCTATACTAATTCGATATTGATATTATGTTACATCTTGTTGTCAATATTTCTACGCGCTATTTATAATACATTACAGATGTCGAATGAAAGAAAAGATGATTATGAATAAATTAATTATTTTGATAGAAAAACGAAAACAACTCATTTTGCTAGATTCGTGATATGCATTTATTCAGAATTTATTGAAACTGACGCGATGGTTATAGAGTGGAAATGTTTAGTGCAGCTTCAAAGATATAAAATACCACAGCCGATGGTAATATTTAAATGCTCATGTTATGATGTCTGACGAAAAGGATAATTTACTATGTAGAAAATGGATCTACTTTACCATGCATTTGATCACGATATGAAATGATCATTTTTGTCAGAATTATTTCGAATAAAAGACAATCTTTATTTTATTCTTATCGGGCGTACATTCTCATTCGATAAAATATGGTTGTTAACTTATTATTGATTGGTATATTAACTCAGAGAACCAGCTATTATGTATTTAAATGTTGTTCGGAGATTATGCCGCTCGTATAGTTTTTATTTTGATCTCATTTGGAAAATGGTAAGTTGTATTTTAATAAATATTGTTTGCTATGATCGATTATTTCATGCAACCTTTTCACTTTTTATTTTTGTAACACGAGGTTTGTTACACTCATCCAAACTGTATTAACTATTTAAAAATGTTTTTGAATTATGTTTTTGTACTTTTAATTTCAAAGCAAAATTTTTGAACGCTGAAAATATTATAATTATTATTATTTATCACAAATCATATATACGCTCAATTCAATTTAACTTTGTTAAATTTGATATACCTGAAATTAACTTTATTAAATGTTGATCAAAGATAATAACAAGACATCGCTATTTTTATTCTCGAAACTGTAGTAGCATACTGTGTCTTATTAGTATAGCAAGTCAACAAAATGAAATTTTAATTTTAATCAATGCCTATAATTCCTTCGTTAATTATGGAAGCAAAATCTGAAAATAAAAGCCCTGCTGCTCAAAATCAAATGATTCGTTTTTTAAATTAAATAATAAATTATAGAAATACTTTTGTGCAATGCCTTGATTAATTCTAAACTCTATAATTTTAGACTGTAGACAGATAATCTCTTCGAACTTTGAATATTTTTCGAATTAGTCGAACGCCAACGTCAATTTGAAAATTCTTGCAAATTAATTTGTTTTTAAGCCCCGCGATAGATTATTCATTTCAAAACAGATTGTTTGCTCAGTGTTCTCACAAATTATATATCAAAATAGCCTTTTTAAAAGTGAAATGTTATGTATCTCGATTTTGAGAAAAGTAATGAACGGCATTTTGTTTCATTAATAAATTAAATTAAGACCTCAAGTCTCTTTAATTTCATAGCGTTTGTGCCGCGCTATATGTATTGCTGATATCAACACTACATGAAATAAGTCTACGTTTCTTCGATTTCAAAACAGATTTTGTCTGGCCTAGTTATACTGGTAATTCAATGTAATTCAGTATTTCGTATTGTTTTAATTATCATAAAACTGATTCAGTTTCAAGTTTCACTTGTTCAAACAATTTACACGCAGCTTTTAAATTCAAAGCAAAATATTTTTGTTCTGGGGATTTCAATTTGAATTCGATTTGGCTGCCCGCTAGATTATCGACCTATGAAATTTTTCAAAATCTCTAAATTTTTTAATGCAACGACATCAAATAAAATATCAGATGAAGTATATTATTTTAAAACAACGTCATAGACCCATACTTTTCATACAACAAATTTGTTACTGTACACGGTTATCTCGACACAAATGTTTGCATAATTTCCCGACAACGGATTATCCGTATTATATCGCCAGTAAGACGTACATAAGTCGCGGACAGACACAGAAATATCGAAATATCGAAATATCGAAATATCGAAATATTGTGAAATATAAACAGACAGTATTATGTATATAAGTGATAAACAGACAGTATATTATGTATATAAATGATAAGTGAAGTGATAAGTGATATAGCAATGAGTGTAGTCCATAATGGACCTTCTATGATAAAACTTTCAGATCACTTATAATTAAACAATTGACTAAGCTGACTATCGCTGTATAATACGGAGTCTGATCTCTGGAGGAGAACATGACACACAATACGCATTGAAACGATGTAGCATTAATCAATACATCTTAATCATTCCTTTAATAAAAATTTAATTTATTTCACATCAATTGAGTCGATTGAAATGTATAATTTAACATAGCTTTGTCTACATAGAAAAACTTTATTTTATGTGTTGAAAGGAAGCCAGAACACATTAATTATTATAAATTACAAATACTCAGTCAAATTTCGAAATCTGAAACTATCCATAAAAAATCACTTCAAATCCGATCCGATCCGAAGACCTAAAATATTAACCCGAATCTGACCTGATACGATCGGATCGCGTTCGGTTCGAATTCATAAATCTTTATTGCAATATATACAACACTAATGTGGTGTTCACAAAATAACGCCGTCAAGGTGTGGCTGGTCAAACTCGTGGCATTGCATGCAATATATTCAGTATTAAATTAATTTAGCTTCGACAAGACACATGGTCCACTAATTTCTGTTATTAACATGATCAAACGATATCTTTTGTTAATTAACAATGATTTACTGCTTCATATTAAAAAAAATCAGAAAAATCGTTGATAAAAATTGCCGATTGGCGGATTTGAAATGACGACCCTGACATTGTAATACCAGAGCATTAACCAATAAGCCAACCCCTTACATACTGTTGTACGCGCTTTGACTGTACTAATCAACAAACCTACTGCTTCGACAACGTATTACTGAACAATGCGGCAGGGCGTGTATTGATTTCAAACTATATATATAATCTGAAAATATTATGATATGATAGTATATGAGCCTATATATTTTTGATATTTGCAATCTCAGCAGGTAGGCCTGTGATTTTCATGGCAGTCTATCAAAATACTAAGAGTTCGTTGAAAATAAAATTTTAAAAGTAAACAAAAGATGTGAAAAGTTGACCTCATAGTGCTTCTTGTTATCAAATTTTCCAGACTAATAGCATCAACATTCTTATAAAAGGAAATAAAATTCTATAATAAATCGCTATACTAATTCGATATTGATATTATGTTACATCTTGTTGTCAATATTTCTACGCGCTATTTATAATACATTACAGATGTCGAATGAAAGAAAAGATGATTATGAATAAATTAATTATTTTGATAGAAAAACGAAAACAACTCATTTTGCTAGATTCGTGATATGCATTTATTCAGAATTTATTGAAACTGACGCGATGGTTATAGAGTGGAAATGTTTAGTGCAGCTTCAAAGATATAAAATACCACAGCCGATGGTAATATTTAAATGCTCATGTTATGATGTCTGACGAAAAGGATAATTTACTATGTAGAAAATGGATCTACTTTACCATGCATTTGATCACGATATGAAATGATCATTTTTGTCAGAATAGGCAGGTCCACTAAAAATTTCAAAGTTGATTTTATTCGTGTTTCGGATATATCATACCCGCAGAATTCCATAAAACTGATAAAATTTCCAAAAAAATTCCCAAAAACCCTTCATTTTTGAGTTTTAAATCCAAAAATTTCGTAGAACGTAAAAACGATTTGTGATTGGCTTGCTATATTATGACGTCATTTCCCGGACAGAACAAAATCACACGCCGCTAAACAATGGAGACTTTAGCATTTTTTGTAATTATTGGTATCGTTGAACGTCAAATTTGAATGTAATCTTTTCCATTAGCACTGCTGTTCCTGTTCAAAATATTGAAGGCTGATTTCAAAAAACTTATTACGGTGACTTGAAATATTCATCAATGGAAATCGCTCTGAAATATTTATATCAATTTATGTTGTTTTTGTCTACATTCGAGTATGGTTCGAGTGTCGAAGCGAGAAGGAACAAGGATGGTAGACTAGCTTAGCAAATTATTTGAATTTCAAATTACACACATAATGTTTCAAACAAGTTGGATAATAAGTGAAAGGAGTTGTATGATCTGCCATTTATTAGCAAATTATCCACGTTATTTTCTCGTGAATCATATGGTCTATTATAGGATCAAATTTGTTGTAGCTATGATTCTACCATGATTCTACAAAAACTATACATTCACTGTCTTCGCTGATCAATGGGATAAAATAGATATATAGCTAAATATAGCTACTACATCAATATCGTCCATTGCCTTCACACAAGCTGCATGATTAATCATTGGTCCAAGTAAATATTTGTTAATCAATGCAAAATGAATCATAAATTGCTTTTCGGTTTTCAGAAAATTATACGCCTCGACGTAAACTGTCGTAGCATGCGTGATCGATGCGTAAAATATTTCATTTAAACGGCAACTTTATTGAATTTGAATTCTGATTTACTAGAATAAATCCAAATCTAGAATTGGTAAAGCGTTAATAGGTCCATTTAAAGTGTTTGTTAATTCAAATAAATGCACACTGAATGCGATTTCACCGTCTTATATCTGGTAATAATAACACAAGCAACAGTTGATGATGCATGATAGACGAAATAAAAGAACGAAGATTTGATAAATAAAAATAACGCTACTTTGATGCTCGAGTGATGATCTAAGCCGTTTATATATGAATGAGGTTTCTTCTCTAAATATCAAATATATATATATACATTTCCAAGTGAATGCTGCCTACTTTTCGGTGAGACTTTGGTAAAGACGAGTGAACCTTTCCGTTTTGATGTGAACGAACACTTTGAAGGTCTTTGACAAAAACAGTGTGCACGTGCAGATCGGCCTGGCTGAGAACTTTTGTTCGTTTGCGGTCGGGAGCCGCGAGAGAAAGATATGGAAAAGATTTGTTTTGTTTCGCTACAAAAAGGACCAACCGAAAAAAGAAACAAAACTTTACCCTTAGTCTCGTTTAAAAATCAGCGGTTCTGATTATACTATTCACAAAAAATTTGGATAAAAAATGACGAATTGATGGATGAACGGTTTTGGATATCAAGTCATGATAGTAGTAGATTTCTCACTTTGTCCGGATTATGACGTCACATTCCTTCATCCACCAAAACTTGCCGTTTCGTAACCATGGTTACGCAATGTCATTTGAAGTCAGATATCTCGATGGTTTGTCGATATTTTTGGAAAAAAAAATCGGGGATATTAAACTTATCCTTTGATCTTCGTATGGATATGTTTAAAGTACATACTTAAATTTTAGTGGACCTGCCTATTATTTCGAATAAAAGACAATCTTTATTTTATTCTTATCGGGCGTACATTCTCATTCGATAAAATATGGTTGTTAACTTATTATTGATTGGTATATTAACTCAGAGAACCAGCTATTATGTATTTAAATGTTGTTCGGAGATTATGCCGCTCGTATAGTTTTTATTTTGATCTCATTTGGAAAATGGTAAGTTGTATTTTAATAAATATTGTTTGCTATGATCGATTATTTCATGCAACCTTTTCACTTTTTATTTTTGTAACACGAGGTTTGTTACACTCATCCAAACTGTATTAACTATTTAAAAATGTTTTTGAATTATGTTTTTGTACTTTTAATTTCAAAGCAAAATTTTTGAACGCTGAAAATATTATAATTATTATTATTTATCACAAATCATATATACGCTCAATTCAATTTAACTTTGTTAAATTTGATATACCTGAAATTAACTTTATTAAATGTTGATCAAAGATAATAACAAGACATCGCTATTTTTATTCTCGAAACTGTAGTAGCATACTGTGTCTTATTAGTATAGCAAGTCAACAAAATGAAATTTTAATTTTAATCAATGCCTATAATTCCTTCGTTAATTATGGAAGCAAAATCTGAAAATAAAAGCCCTGCTGCTCAAAATCAAATGATTCGTTTTTTAAATTAAATAATAAATTATAGAAATACTTTTGTGCAATGCCTTGATTAATTCTAAACTCTATAATTTTAGACTGTAGACAGATAATCTCTTCGAACTTTGAATATTTTTCGAATTAGTCGAACGCCAACGTCAATTTGAAAATTCTTGCAAATTAATTTGTTTTTAAGCCCCGCGATAGATTATTCATTTCAAAACAGATTGTTTGCTCAGTGTTCTCACAAATTATATATCAAAATAGCCTTTTTAAAAGTGAAATGTTATGTATCTCGATTTTGAGAAAAGTAATGAACGGCATTTTGTTTCATTAATAAATTAAATTAAGACCTCAAGTCTCTTTAATTTCATAGCGTTTGTGCCGCGCTATATGTATTGCTGATATCAACACTACATGAAATAAGTCTACGTTTCTTCGATTTCAAAACAGATTTTGTCTGGCCTAGTTATACTGGTAATTCAATGTAATTCAGTATTTCGTATTGTTTTAATTATCATAAAACTGATTCAGTTTCAAGTTTCACTTGTTCAAACAATTTACACGCAGCTTTTAAATTCAAAGCAAAATACTTTTGTTCTGGAGAATTCAATTTGAAGTCGATTTGGCTGCCCGCTAGATTATCGACCTATGAAATTTTTCAAAATCTCTGAATTTTTTAATGTAATGATATCAAATAAAATATCAGATGAAGTATATTATTTTAAAACAACGTCATAGACCCATACTTTTCATACAACAAATTTGTTACTGTACACGGTTATCTCGACACAAATGTTTGCATAATTTTCCGACAACGGATTATCCGTATTATATCGCCAGTAAGACGTACATAAGTCGCGGACAGACACAGAAATATCGAAATATCGAAATATAGAAATATAGAAATATTGTGATATATAAACAGACAGTATTATTAATATAAGTAGATATAAGTGATATAAGTGATATATAAGTGATAGCAATTATTAATATAAGTAGATAAGTGATATAAGTGATATAATAGCAATAAACAGCAGTATTATGTATATAAGTGATTGGGATATATAAACAGACAGTATTATTAATATAAGTAGATGTAGGCTCCCATATAAACTTTCATGACAGCAACGGATGTTTTGGAACTAATAATGTTTTCTAGAACTATTAGAGACGTCACTAACTATATGCTAATTAATTCTGTTAAAAATATAATGTGCATTAGTTAAACAGTGAACACTTTCTTACAGCTGATCCCATTTGAATATTCAAAGATTAAATGTAAGAGAAGTACATGTATAACAATTACATTACATAACTACTTATATGGTCTCGATCATAGAATATAGGTTATGTGGTCTAGGCGTGGGTAGCTCTTTCAACGAATTTATATTTATTTACAATTAAATAAATCGATAGACAGCTCAACTCAGTAAGCACGTATGTATATGTTATCAAACACACAAAATGTTTCCCTGTAAATGTTGAATCGATCCGTCTCATGCATGAGGTAATGTTGTTTTGGTGATACAACACCGCAACACCCACACTTCCTAACCTACTGAACCCTGTGCTTTGTATCTACCAACAGTGTGGAGCCAATATACTGCTGGTCCAAACAATTTTTTTAACAATATTTCATAGTTTTAACCAATGTTACAATTGATGCGTGGGTACACTCGTCTGACTAAAATTGCGCAAAAAGTCAGACATAATATATCACTTTAGTTTGCGTCTGGTCAAAGAAAACAATCTTGTCTTGTCTCAATCGAATATTGTCCGCTAGAGCTTGACCATTTTATGCTCATTAACACAGATGTGCGAATACTACCCGAATATGAGTCTGAACCCGATCCAATCGGATAGGATTCGGATTGATCTTTTATGTATTCGGGTCGGATCAAATCGTATTTGCAGTGCCACTTTTTGTTCAGATTAGCTCGGAATCAAAATTATCATGCATTGATAATATAAATAGAATTGGATGCAACGCTGTTGATCAACATGTTAAAGTCGTTCAACATGTATTAGAAAGCACACTGTTAGCAAATATATAACTGAACTGTCCTGATTATTTCAATCAGTATATGACTTACTATTCTGCATTAATATTGTTTTCGTTTATTGTTTGCTTTCATTCTTTCAACAACAATCTTTGCTAATTTTGTAATGCCATTGTACCAACCCTTCATGAGAGGCTTATAATCCCATAGGCTAAAGTCGTTCTGTTAGCATGGGGGAATTTGAGGGAAGTGCGCCCTTATAAAGTGAAGAAAGATAACACCGATAAATCTCCTTAAAACAGACGTATTCTGTACAGGAAAAATAAACTTATCATTTTGTGTGTGTTGCTCTACTATTTTAATGCTATTTTCTAGAAAAGTATGAGAGAATAAAACTAGATCGACACTTGAATGGTTTTCTATATCGCCTATCTTTAGCTAATAACGTTTATATCTCATCAACCTTAGGACTTAAAATTGCTCTGCGGTTACCTCTCGTTTATAGAGATATTTCATATGTGTAGGATAATTGGTAGACGATGACTCAAGATAACGGCGCAGTGGAGATATCAACAGAATATACACGCAGCAATATAGTTACTACATTTATTTCAAGACATGGAAATGAGGCTACACAACAAAGAGGCTAGACAATACATTGACTATCACACATCTCTCCTTTGAGTTTATTTGTAATGAAAGTACTGTGTTATGGAAATAGGCTAATTATAAGAAAGTCAATGTAATTGTAATGAAGTATTGTGGCTAAATTTAAAGCAAAAGATTATTGACTGCAATCTTATTACTGATTAAAGGTTACATGTCGATATAAAATTACATTATCTAATTAATATTTTGTGAATATTGGAAAGTTGAAAATCATTTTTAAATCTATCATTGATTCTACTATACTGATTTTACTATCCATCATTAAATACTGTATATTAATCAATCGTTTTACTTGTTCACTTTTTTCCGTAGTATGCTGGTCCTTCTCTAGATCTAGATGGGTATATTTTATGATTTAAATCCCCATTCGGCAGGGCTGTAAGTAATCGTGATTAAAGTGATCGATTACTGTAATCAATTACTTTTCTGAAAACGTAATTTTATCGGTATTCATTACTATTTTTGATAAAGGTAACGGATCACTTTTTTTGCTTTCTTAGCAATTGCTGATCACTTTCTTGGCACAGGAACAATAGCCTAGCTTCACTGTTTTAAATGCCTACAACTCTGTAACAATAAGTGCCAAATAAACATCTCTTAAAAATGTCACCTATTCACTTAATTACAACTATAGAAATAAAAAAATAGTAATCAGGATATCAAACACTAGACTATTATAACTAATCTTATATTTAAAAGTATGATTTCCTAACAACACAACTTCGGTGGCACATTTGATTGTCTACCTCTTTTTATTATGGTAAGATATCACATATAGTTCAATATCTCAACACTTATGATATACGATATGATATGATATATTTCGTCATTTTGACCGGAAAATTTAGGGCACTTAATTACACGTATGAAGTGTCACTTACATACAGCCGTAATTAAGATTAAGAAATAATTTAAAAGGTTACCAATCAAGACATGATGATACTATGATTATAATAATGACCTTTTTTTTTCTAAATAGAAACACAAGATTATTGTTATTGGAAATCAAAAAGAATATTTGCGTTAAAAAATGTGTTATTTTGTAGTGAAGCCATTATTACCCTCTTCTTATAAAAAAATGTTATCAGTAGGCCTAATTAGTAATCGTAATTACTTTTGAAACAACTAATTTTTCACTGGTAATCGATTACTTTTCTGGAAAAGTAATTGTAACGGTAATTGATTGCTTTTTAAGAGAAGTTTTACAGCTCTGCCATTCGGTAATCCATCCATTGTATCACCCCCTTTAATATTTTCTGTTGGCTGTTTCTGTTTTCTAAAGCTACTAGAGACGTCACAAACTATATGCTTAATTCTGTTAAAAATATAATGTGCATTAGTTAAACAGTGAACACTTTCTTACAGCTGATCCCATTTGAATATTCAAAGATTAAATGTAAGAGAATTACATGTATAACAATTACATTACATAACTACTTATATGGTCTCGATCACAGATTATAGGTTATGTGGTCTAGGCGTGGGTAGCTCTTTCAACGAATTTATATTTATTTACAATTAAACAAATCAATAGACAGCTCAACTCAGTAAGCACGTATGTATATGTTATCAAACACACAAAATGTTTCCCTGTAAATGTTGAATCGATCCGTCTCATGCATGAGGTAATGTTGTTTTGGTGATACAACACCGCAACACCCACACTTCCTAACCTACTGAACCCTGTGCTTTGTATCTACCAACAGTGTGGAGCCAATATACTGCTGGTCCAAACAATTTTTTTAACAATATTTCATAGTTTTAACCAATGTTACAATTGATGCGTGGGTACACTCGTCTGACTAAAATTGCGCAAAAAGTCGGACATAATATATCACTTTAGTTTGCGTCTGGTAAAAGAAAACAATCTTGTCTTGTCTCAATCGAATATTGTCCGCTAGAGCTTGACCATTTTATGCTCATTAACACAGATGTGTGAATACTACCCGAATATGAGTCTGAACCCGATCCAATCGGATAGGATTCGGGTTGATCTTTTATGTATTCGGGTCGGATCAAATCGTATTTGCAGTGCCACTTTTTGTTCAGATTAGTTCGGAATCAAAATTATCATGCATTGATAATATAAATAGAATTGGATGCAATGCTGTTGATCAGCATGCTAAAGTCGTTCAACATGTATTAGAAAGCACACTGTTAGCAAATATATAACTGTCTTGATTGTTTCAATCAGTATATAACTTACTATTCTCCCATACCACAGCAGCAAAGATTATTGAGGCCACGCATGCGTACTAAGATCCAATTTTACAGCATGTGCTTCGACGATGTCGGTACTATTTCTGATTATATACTATTTCGTATGAGCGCCATTTTGTTGTTTTTGACTCCAAGCCAAAAGCCGTAATATCACGATTCTACGTAGCATGATCAAACATCAATAACAGACAATCAGTGATCGGTAATGCATTCAATGATTTTATAATTAATAAGAGTTATTATAAACTACTGTTTTTTGAATGTGTTTCCGAATAGACTTGGGCGATGATGTTATTTTAGTATAAAATCTTCTATTCCCAAAGGAAGTATCCGTTATAGTATTTAATATTTATATATGAAACGTGTAGATTAATGTTCTCAGGAGAAATATCCATTTTTAATCATTTGATAAATTTCTTTGTAGATTGTAAAGTACCAACCAAGCCACTTGTTGCCAACCCATGCCAATTTGCTAGATGCAACATTGTAGGGGCCTTCTGTCGTCCATATTACTGCAATGGACAGGCACAAGCACTGTGGTATACAATCAACCCACTCACTGGTTATTGCCAAAGAGTGAAATGTTAGTCGTATCTCTCAGTCCAAGTGTCTGCACGAGGTGAGAACATTTAGTCTAATGCCGACATCAAAATAACCAAATAAGTTCTATTTATCAAACTTTAAAATCTTAACAATAAACAGGAACCATTCGCTACAAGAACAATATAATTAGCAAATATAAACAATGGAAAACTTAACAATAAATTTAGCTGCTTATATCTATATACCATAGAATGTATCACATGTTTTCACAGATTAAATTGCCTGATGACCGCCTTGGCGTGAAACTAATGGTAGCAAATATGAGTGTCAGATTTTTTCGTTTGTTTATTTTTAAACAGCTCTGCATTTATGGCATCGAGCACTATTGAAACAGCAAAGACAACATAAGTACCTTGACATTACTGCTATATTTATATATATAAAATGAGAGTCAAAAATGAAACATTCTAGATTTCCGCTACTTCAAGTTTCACACCAGAAGGTGATCATCATAATTATATATATATACATATAACAGCTATTAAATCTATACGATATAAATCTGACATATAAGACTTGTAGATCATGTACTCAAAATTTTACATACTACAGTTTAAGACAGTGCATAAAAAGATTGGATTTATACAGAGTTAATAAATATGCTTTTATTTATTTCAGCTTGAAGTCGCTGCGTTATGAGATAGAAACCAAGCCCAAACCAAGTAGTTAGTCCATCATAATCCAACATTACGGTTCTTGCAAAAATCATTTCAACCAATGACTATCATGCATGGAGATATAAATAGAATTAGATGCAATACTGTTGATCAGTACGTTAAAGTCGTTCAACATGTATTAGAAAGCACATTGTTAGCAAATATATAACTGTCTTGATTGTTTCAATCAGTATATAACTTACTATTTTGCATTAATATTGTTTTCTTTCATATTTGCTTTCATTCTTTCAACAACAATCTTTGCTAATTTTGTGATGCCATTGTACCAACCCTTCATGAGAGGCTTATAATCCCATAGGCTAAAGTCGTTCTGTTAGCATGGGGGAATTTGAGGGAAATGCGCCCTTATAAAGTTAAGAAAGATAACACCGATAAATCTCCTTAAAACAGACGTATTCTGTATAGGAAAAATAAACTTATCATTTTGTGTGTGTTGCTCTACTATTTTAATGCTATTTTCTAGAAAAGTATGAGAGAATAAAACTATGGATCGACACTTGAATGATTTTCTATATCGCCTATCTTTAGCTAATAACGTTTATATCTCATCAACCTTAGGACTTAAAATTGCTCTGCGGTTACCTCTCGTTTATAGAGATATTTCATATGTGTAGGATAATTGGTAGACGATGACTCAAGATAACGGCGCAGTGGAGATATCAACAGAATATACACGCAGCAATATAGTTACTACATTTATTTCAAGACATGGAAATGAGGCTACACAACAAAGAGGCTAGACAATACATTGACTATCACACATCTCTCCTTTGAGTTTATTTGTAATGAAGTACTGTGTTATGGAAATAGGCTAATTATAAGAAAGTCAATGTAATTGTAATGAAGTATTGTGGCTAAATTTAAAGCAAAAGATTATTGACTGCAATCTTATTACTGATTAAAGGTTACATGTCGATATAAAATTACATTATCTAATTAATATTTTGAGAATATTGGAAAGTTGAAAATCATTTTTAAATCTATCATTGATTCTACTATACTGATTTTACTATCCATCATTAAATACTGTATATTAATCAATCGTTTTACTTGTTCACTTTTTTCCGTAGTATGCTGGTCCTTCTCTAGATCTAGATGGGTATATTTTATGATTTAAATCCCCATTCGGCAGGGCTGTAAGTAATCGTGATTAAAGTGATCGATTACTGTAATCAATTACTTTTCTGAAAACGTAATTTTATCGGTATTCATTACTATTTTTGATAAAGGTAACGGATCACTTTTTTTGCTTTCTTAGCAATTGCTGATCACTTTCTTGGCACAGGAACAATAGCCTAGCTTCACTGTTTTAAATGCCTACAACTCTGTAACAATAAGTGCCAAATAAACATCTCTTAAAAATGTCACCTATTCACTTAATTACAACTATAGAAATAAAAAAATAGTAATCAGGATATCAAACACTAGACTATTATAACTAATCTTATATTTAAAAGTATGATTTCCTAACAACACAACTTCGGTGGCACATTTGATTGTCTACCTCTTTTTATTATGGTAAGATATCACATATAGTTCAATATCTCAACACTTATGATATACGATATGATATGATATATTTCGTCATTTTGACCGGAAAATTTAGGGCACTTAATTACACGTATGAAGTGTCACTTACATACAGCCGTAATTAAGATTAAGAAATAATTTAAAAGGTTACCAATCAAGACATGATGATACTATGATTATAATAATGACCTTTTTTTTTCTAAATAGAAACACAAGATTATTGTTATTGGAAATCAAAAAGAATATTTGCGTTAAAAAATGTGTTATTTTGTAGTGAAGCCATTATTACCCTCTTCTTATAAAAAAATGTTATCAGTAGGCCTAATTAGTAATCGTAATTACTTTTGAAACAACTAATTTTTCACTGGTAATCGATTACTTTTCTGGAAAAGTAATTGTAACGGTAATTGATTGCTTTTTAAGAGAAGTTTTACAGCTCTGCCATTCGGTAATCCATCCATTGTATCACCCCCTTTAATATTTTCTGTTGGCTGTTTCTGTTTTCTAAAGCTACTAGAGACGTCACAAACTATATGCTTAATTCTGTTAAAAATATAATGTGCATTAGTTAAACAGTGAACACTTTCTTACAGCTGATCCCATTTGAATATTCAAAGATTAAATGTAAGAGAATTACATGTATAACAATTACATTACATAACTACTTATATGGTCTCGATCACAGATTATAGGTTATGTGGTCTAGGCGTGGGTAGCTCTTTCATTGAATTTATATTTATTAAATAAATCAATAGGCAGCTCAACTCAGTAAGCACGTATATAAGTATGCTATCAAACACACAAAATGTTTCCCTGTAAATGTTGAATCGATCCGTTTCATGCATAACGTAATGTTGTTTTGTTGATGAAACGCCACAACACCCACACTTCCTAACCTACTGAACCCTGTGCTTTGTATCTACTAACAGTGTGGAGCCAATATACTGCTGGTCCTATCATTGCTGTGACAATATTTCATTGTTTCAACCAATGTTACAATTGATGCGTGGGCACACTGGTCTGACTATAAATTGCGCAAAAGTCGGACATAACATATCACTTTAGTTTGCGTCTGGTCAAAGAAAACATTCCAAGCAACCCAAAAGAATCACATTAAATCATCAATAAATCATCATGGCCTATGTCTTTGCTCTTGGTGTTCTTCTGGCAGTTGTATGCTTATCGGTATGTAGATTTTAATTATAAATACATTATACTTATAGCTTGGCATTCCTGAAGATGTTTGATTTGATCATTACATCATTACTTTATATATCCTTAACGGCAGTATTCTATCGATGTATGCTTATACGGTATATCAATGAAATGAATTGATTGTTATGCAAAAGATAAAGAAAATAGGCGATAAATTATTTATCAAATACAAGGTATCATGTAAGAATGTGATATAAAATGTATTAAACCATCCATGATAATCAAATCAATTTTATGGAATCAAAACTGTGCTGCGTATAATTTACGTCTAATTTAATCTGCTTTATGCGCAACAAAAACTGCTCATATGTAATTTTCAATTTTAATTTCTACGTATAGAACTGCCAAGAAGCTGTTGAACCTGCAGGAAGACGTCTTCCAGTTTGCCCAGGTAAGATATGAATTGCCATTCGGTCAGTAATGATTCAAAAACATTGATTCAATTCCCATTTAAATCTCGTATGCTGTTTTATTATTAGTGAGGAATGGTTTCTGTCCTCCACTTGTCCTTGTCAATACAGAAGTCAAACCATGTAAAAGTGATTGTGGTTGTCCATACAAACAAAAGTGCTGCCGTGATCGATGTGGCAGTGTCTGCAGACCGTACTGTCCATTACCATGTAAGTAATCACGACCCGCAAGGCGAGTAATGTTGGCCTCTTGAGTGTCTGATGTTACCGAAAGTGTTCGTATCAGAGTATTTAACACGGATAACCGTTTTCTATTTGATTTATAACATATATACACTGTTCATATTGACATTAAAAAGCTCAAAATAATGAACACATGTAAATTCACAACGCTGCGCGTTTTTGAAAGTTATAAAATAGGAAGAAAATAGATTGAAAGTGAACGGGGAGAGCATTACTCAAGACTGGATACAAGTGTTTATACTGTATAGAAAATTTAAAAATAAAATAGTGTATTTTAGGATCCTGAAATGCTGAAATTCATTGCAGCGTAACTTTCCGCTTTGGCGTTCACTGTAACAAAACAAGAATGCTGTAGAACTATATGGACAGAAGCATTAAACAAGGGAGTTTTATATACTGTGTTTAATTTATGATTTGGTTTAAAATTCATTGTATTTTCTTGTTGGTAATTTGAATTTGAAGAGTATTTCTAAGCGCTCAATCAAATAAAGCCCTTACGTCGTATGAGCGCCATTTTGTTGTTTTTGACTCCAAGCCAAAAGCCGTAATATCACGATTCTACGTAGCATGATCAAACATCAATAACAGACAATCAGTGATCAGTAATGCATTCAATGATTTAATAATTAATAAGAGTTATTATAAACTACTGTTTTTTGAATGTGTTTCCGAATAGACTTGCGCGATGATGTTATTTTAGTATAAAATCTTCTATTCCCAAAGGAAGTATCCGTTATAGTATTTAATATTTATATATGAAACGTGTAGATTAATGTTCTCAGGAGAAATATCCATTTTTAATCATTTGATAAATTTCTTTGTAGATTGTAAAGTACCAACCAAGCCACTTGTTGCCAACCCATGCCAATTTGCTATATGCAACATTGTAGGGGCCTTCTGTCGTCCATATTACTGCAATGGACAGGCACAAGCACTGTGGTATACAATCAACCCACTCACTGGTTATTGCCAAAGAGTGAAATGTTAGTCGTATCTCTCAGTCCAAGTGTCTGCACGAGGTGAGAACATTTAGTCTAATGCCGACATCAAAATAACCAAATAAGTTCTATTTATCAAACTTTAAAATCTTAACAATAAACAGGAACCATTCGCTACAAGAACAATATAATTAGCAAATATAAACAATCGAAAACTTAACAATAAATTTAGCTGCTTATATCTATATACCATAGAATGTATCACATGTTTTCACAGATTAAATTGCCTGATGACCGCCTTGGCGTGAAACTAATGGTAGCAAATATGAGTGTCAGATTTTTTCGTTTGTTTATTATTAAACAGCTCTGCATTTATGGCATCGAGCACTATTGAAACAGCAAAGACAACATAAGTACCTTGACATTACTGCTATATTTATATATATAAAATGAGAGTCAAAAATGAAACATTCTAGATTTCCGCTACTTCAAGTTTCACACCAGAAGGTGATCATCATAATTATATATATACATATAACAGCTATTAAATCTATACGATATAAATCTGACATATAAGACTTGTAGATCATGTACTCAAAATTTTACATACTACAGTTTAAGACAGTGCATAAAAAGATTGGATTTATACAGAGTTAATAAATATGCTTTTATTTGTTTCAGCTTGAAGTCGCTGCGTTATGAGATAGAAACCAAGCCCAAACCAAGTAGTTAGTCCATCATAATCCAACATTACGGTTCTTGCAAAAATCATTTCAAGCAATGACTATCATGCATGGAGATATAAATAGAATTAGATGCAATACTGTTGATCAGTACGTTAAAGTCGTTCAACATGTATTAGAAAGCACACTGTTAGCAAATATATAACTGTCTTGATTGTTTCAATCAGTATATAACTTACTATTTTGCATTAATATTGTTTTCTTTCATTGTTTGCTTTCATTTTTTCAACAACAAATTTTGCTAATTTTGTGATGTCATTGTACCGACTCTTAATGAGAGGCTTATAATCCCAGAGGCTAAAGTCGTTCTGTTAGCTGGAAAAGCGCCCTTATAAAGTGAAGAAAGATAACACCGATAAATCTCCTTAAAACAGACGTATTCTGTATAGGAAAAATAAACTTATCATTTTGTGTGTGTTGCTCTACTATTTTAATGCTATTTTCTAGAAAAGTATGAGAGAATAAAACTATGGATCGACACTTGAATGGTTTCCAATATCGCCTATCATTAGCTAATAACGTTTATATCTCATCAACCTTAGGACTTAAAATTGCTCTGCGTTTACCTCAGTTATAGAGATATTTCATATGTGTAGGATAATCGGTAGACGATGACTCAAGATAACGGCGCAGTGGAGATATCAACAGAATATATACACTCAGCAATGGAGTTACTACCATAGACATAATAGATATAGACTGCTGATGACATTCGAAAGCGGGCTTAAAGTGTAGCACCTATGAGGATCCATAATGGCTGACACATGCTCCCAAAGTGGCGGGAAAAGCAGTGTTTTGGCCCAATATTTTTGTTAGAAAATAAAAGAATAGATGAGCCGGATTATTTCGAGCTACTTTTAAAGCAACTAAATATGATTGAATTTAACAGGTTTGTTGTGTATCACTCAATTTCGAATTAAATCCGCTTAATTATTGTATCAAATTTTCATTGAAATATTCCAATTTTGTAAGTAGGAATATTGCTGCTTTTGTAACAATAAGACATCAAAATTTCAGAATCTTCTCAGATTTAACATTTATTTATCATCCAAGCTGTATTTACCGGACAAGGTGCATGTTTACTGCTGGTTACAGCAAAGCACAGGACGCAGAATGAGCGTAGAAAAGTTGATATTGAAACAATAACAAACAAATTACAATAATGCTACGAAATATCTTCAAATTTAATTTACCAAATATCCAAATATTTTACACCCCATAGTGATAATAGTTATAAAGTCTAAGATTGATGAAGATAGCCACAAATTAAGCCTCATAACCAGCAGTACCATCGCAAAACAAGTGTAGCGGGACTAACGGATACCAATTAATATCAAAATATGCTAATTTTTTATTATAATAAATGCTTCCGTATCATTAAATCCATATTAAAAATGTTCAAAAGCAAGACAGATAGATATATGCAGCGATTTAAATCAATTCAAGCACTTTATGCTTACTTCAAATACCAAATTGTATTGGAATTTAGACTTTTGCGGTCAGTTTACAACATACAACTTCAACTGTTGGGCGCATTTGTCTACCATTTTGGCTGCCCATGAGTGCCACGCGTCACGTGACCCCATCAGCGGTCTATATGGTTATTACATTTATATCAAGACATGAAAATGCGGCTACACAGCAAAGAGGCTAGACAATATATTGATTATCACACATATCTCCTTTGAGTTTACTTGTAATGCAGTACTGTATAATGGAAATAGGCTAATTATAATAAAGTCACTGTAATTGTAATAAAGTATTACAGCTAAATTTATCAAAAGGGTTGTAGTTTGAGTTAATTGATAGTTAGATAAAAGATAACACAGCAATAAACAGCAAGTAACAGTAAAATAATATATATTCATAATATCGTACGATACGAAAAGCATGTGCTTTTAAGCAGTCCCGGATACAGGATTTTGAATACCCCTCTTAAAATGACGTAATCAAATTTCCACGCCCAAATTAGGGGACAAACCCTCCTTTTTCAACGGCCCTGTAAAAAAGGTAATGTAGACGGTGTCGCCCTACCAAAGGCACCCGTACCACTCCTCTATTTCTAGACGAGTGGCTTTTTTCGCTGAGAGCAATGATTTTAAACGCTCTATATTGATCTCAGCCGCGATACTGCAGATCAATTTCAACAGATTTCATGGCAGATAGGTCTTGATTGTCAATGCGCAATGATGCGCCGCAGCTACTCACAATGCAATTCCCCCTGGACCATTCCATCCGCCATCCTCAGATGGTGCTCATTTGATGTTTCAGATAAAGTCAAGGCTGAGTTGACCTTAGGGAGATTTGAGCCACAGTCGATCAGATATGATCGATCTGAAGTTCGGTTGCTCTGCCATCTGAGCTAATCCTCCTTAACGGCCCTGGAAGAGGAAATAAATAGTCATTTAACAGTCCCACGGCACCAACAACTCCCTTTATCATTTATTTTGTTTAATAAAAGGGGAATCTATCATTGTTTCTAAATTTGATACCGTTACATTAAATTACCAATCAAGGCAATATTAGCCTTCGTGCAGGCTAAAATATAACTTGACAAAAGTGTAAATATACGTTATGTATGTTGTTCAATCAAATTTGAAAGCATAGTGATAAAATATGTATTAAATTTTATAGTTAGCACTTAAATAAATTATCGACAGACAGCACTGATGTTCTTTCTGATATTTGACTACTAATCGACGCTGGAATCGGTTCTCGGTTCTCCGCAATCCAATAAAACAAAATCAAAACAAACGTACATGAGATCATATGAGCAGTGGTCATATTCATCTCGTATTGATACAGTAGGCTCATCATCTAGGAAAGAAGCCAGCATCTCTTTCTCGATTAATGATTACTCGGTTAGCTAAATCTCAAAGTTGACTATCAGTTCATAATTGAGCACATGCATCCAGAGAAGAAAAATTGTAGATTTGTAACAATTGAGCTGCGGTAAAGTTGCAAATCAAACCAATAATGTAAATGAATAGCAACATTAGTATTATTTTTGTTTAACAAAGTTAACAGTCACATTGATAATTCCAGATTCTGGATGACATATATGGCAATTATGACAACTTCAATCGATTTTACGATTTGGCAAACGAGTAAATTTTCTCAGAAGCCAAAACTGCAGATATAATAACTTTCACTCTCTGATTTCCTTCGATGATAATTCTCCGTCACGTATCAAAGATCAGATTATAATTTAAATGTTGGAATATATTGTACTAAGTGAGTAAGTGATCAAAACAACAGTCATGGCTCATGACTGCAGGACAACAAAATAACCGTGTGTCAAAAATAAGTAAGCTTCCCGCTCGTAGTTTTTGAATCTCTTTAACGAACATGTGCAGATGATTTTTCTGTCAAATATGTCCAGGATAGAAGTAGTTTGTCAATTGTTTTAAAACCAATAATATTGCGTAAATCATGGACATGCTTGATTTCTTCCAATCAAATACTTGCCTCAATCTGCAGTTCGGCATTTTCCATGTCAGGATTGTTACAAAGTTTGTCAATTGTTGTAAGTATTAAGAGAATCAAAAATTTCATCTCTAACCAATCAGGTGCCAAACAGAAATCATGTCAATTGTTATCAAAGTAGGTCAATTGTTAAAGTCTCTGATCATTACCCAATCACAGTGCAGTGGATTGAGATCATTTGATTGATGAAAGCTGTTCAATAGCCTGCGTGTAAACTAAAACCTATCTTAACGAAAGTGTAAACACAGTTGTTCAATCGAATAAGTGTCGGCAGCGATGACGTTTGCAATGTTAATTCAATTAAAAATGCCCTACTTCATGGACATGATCCATCATTTATCAAAGTTTTAGGAGACTACCCCGTGCAGAATACCAGATTACGTCATGATAACGTTATCGATGGAAGTGGTACGTTTGTCAATTGACATACGAGACCCCCCTCTATCAGGGCCTGCTTTGAAGGCACCCTTATGTTATAGCCTCTTATGGTAACACTACACCGTAACATCCTCCCCTTCATATAATATAAATTGAAATTAACGTTGATTAAGATATCATTGTGTCTTGGCACGTAACAGTAACAATAGGATCAGGGGATACCTACCACAGCATTAAATATAATTTGAGCTTGATTCTTGCTCCGTAATAAATATAAATAAAGTGAATGAATACATCCTCTGCAATGCTTTGTCATGATGTATTGATATCAACTAGTACACGATAGTACTATTTTTCAATCAGGCATCGATATATCTGGAAGGCTTTCTCACTGATCTTCCTTATCTAGTGACATATGGTGTACCAGTAGAGCCGCTTGGATTGAGCGGAGAAGTATTGGTTGCTTGGTTACTCTCTGATTCTTCAATGATAGATGCTGTAGGATTTTCTTGAGATGCTATATAAGTATCATCATCTTCTTGTCCGGTTTTAACCACTTTTCATTTCTGCGATAGTTTTTGCCAGTTTCTTGTTGTAAGTTGTACTATGAACAAACGGGGGCCAAAATTTGATGAAATTGATCCAGCAGACCATGATTGCTTTTGTATTGAGGGTTGGATGCGTACATGTTATCCAATCTGTAGTTCTGGTCTTGTCTTTGCGGTCTGGTCATAATGTTCCTTACTTCGTTTCTCTCTTCTGTTGATCATATCAGGTACTCCTTCCATTATTTTTGGTGCAAGACTTACTTTTGTACAAGGTATTGTTGTTTTAGTTCTTTATTTGCTCAATAGTTTCTAAGCTGGTGAAAACCCATCAGGGCCAGGTGCGTTACGCCAATCAAGTAGACTTTGTGGAAATAAACAAATCTCACTTCTCTGGCAGGAAAATCCTATTTAAACAATCTTTCTATGACAGTGAGAACATATTGTTTGGAGTTTAGATTACAAAAGAGTTTATAGGAGAGATCAAATAAATTTTGAAAATGTCAATGAGGAGAGCGCTAAAATAAATCCTTTGCGTCAGCCATCTTTGTTCCCCGTGTTGCACATTTTCGTCAGCAGTCTGTGTAAGTCTATGGTTCAAACACATTGCTAGCTGTTGTAATCTATCTATGTCTATGTGTAGTTTGAATAATAAATCAGTTCCAGTTTGACCGTCGTTGTGTTCGCTGGGACTCAATGTCGCTATAGCAAAGTCAGCTATAGCTATACGACAATTTGGCGTCCCCTATTGGGTTATAACAGCATCGATACAGCACGTTAAATTACTTCTGCTTAAAGTAATCATCTGGAGACAACGAAGCATCTTAAACCACCTCAGCTTTTAAAAGAAACACAAATCGACATCATCAAAAACACAACGAGAAGAAAGCGTTAAGCACGTTAAACAACCTCTGCTTAAAAGAAACGCGAAGATAAACAAGAAAAGCAAGTTAAACCACCTCTGCTAAAGTACGACACATGGACGAGACGAAGTATTGCAAGTTAAATCACCTCTGCTAAAAAAAAGGAACAACGACACTATTGAAAATGCAATTCTTGAATGCTGAAACATGCAAGGAATGCTGAAACATGCAGGGAATGCTGAAACATGCAAGGAAACTGCTGAAACATGCAATGGACTTTATAAACTGCTGAAACATGCAGGGATTTGTCAAGAAACATTAAAGGTTTGTTTAACAATGTATTATCGTAAGTTGCTAGAAATTGTTTGATAAAATTTGTAAAAGTATGATTGCCACTCCTTAAAGTTGGAAGGGGGATGTTGTGTAATGTAATTTGTAATAATCAAGCTGTTCTGTCTTGTATATGCGAAGTTGTAATTCTATGTGTAATTGACGTCATCACCCTATGTAATTCCTGTAATCTATTTATGTGTAGTTTGAATAATAAATCAGTTCCAGTTTGACCGTCGTTGTGTTCGCTGGGACTCAATGTCGCTATAGCAAAGTCAGCTATAGCTATACGACAAGAAGATAGTTGCATTTTTGTGTGAGAATAGATCTTGGCTGACAATCTCAAAAGGTAGAGTTGGTATGGGGTGTGAAATCATAGGTTATTTTTGTTGTTGAACTGAGTATTGAGCACATATTTTACACTGCTCAACTGCATCTGTGATGTCGGTGGTTAGGCCAGGCCAATACAGTACATCTTTTGCCCTTCAAATACACCTGGCCAGACCAATACAGTACATCTTTTGCCCATCAAATCCACCTGTCTCTTGCCAAATGTGAAGAGTGCATTTTGTTGAACATTAATTTTCGCAATGCCCGAGGGATAAAGATCTTCATATCTTCATGCCTTTGTATATTATGCTATTCTGGACAATGAGTTCTTGACCAGAATTGTCGAATTTGGAGTGGAAGTTCAGTCTCTGTTTCTGGCCAACCATGCAAGATTACCCTCGCCAATGATTGAAGTACAGGGTCACTTTGGCTAGCTTCTTTAATTTGTTGCTCAAAAGTCCCGGTTATATTCATGTAGTCAGCTTGTTTTGTTCTGCAATAGTATCAAATACTTCTTGTCCCTCTGCAAGTTGGAAAACATATCATTGTGGTGTTTCTGCATCCCTTTTTCATAATTTGGCAGAAAAGCACGACTCAGCCTGTCACTTAGGTATATTTCAGATCCTTTTTTGTATTTGAGATCAATATTAAATTTTTCAAGCCTTAACATCATTCTTTGCAGACACTCTGGAGCTGAATGAATCGGTTTCTTGAAAATGGTGACAAGCGGCTTGTGATCGGTTTCAATGTTGATGATATCCCGTCCATTTATGTATTGACGAAATCTCTCACATACATACAAAGACAATGACAAGCAATTTTTCTTCGATTTATGCATAGTTCTGTTCAGTGGCTGTAAGTGCACGAGATGCAAATGCGACAGGTTGGTCATTTTGTTTCCAGCAGAACCCTATTCTTTTTGAGCTACAATCATTCTCCAAAGTTATTTCTTCTTTTGCATCGTAATATTTTATGACTGGAGTAAACGTTATCAACTTCAAAACTGTTTGATATGCTTGTTCCTGTTCTGATTCCCGATGAAAAGGAAAATATTGCCCTGTTATGATATGATATGATATGATAGAGATTTATTTGAGACATATAAACGAAGGATACAATGTTACATTTGTTAAACTACACTATCTTTTAATTACATATGATAAAATAAAGCTCTCGATTCTTGATGCCTATATAAATTACTGTCCATTTAGAGCCAATCATAACTATATTACTGTAGTTATATTTATTTATTTATTTATACTTTGCTTAATAACTGTTTGTTAATGCTATTTTTGAATTTTGATTTATCAGTATTTATGATTTTTTTATATTTATTTAATAGAGTTGGACCTCTGTAGGCAAAGCTTCTTTTGTAGTGATCTGCTCTATGTTTTGGAATTTTATAACTTGTAACTTTTTGTGACCGTGTTGATTTGGAATGCTGGTAGATTTTCATAAAAGATTCCAGGTCTTCACCGAAGTTGCCACGTAGTACGATTGTTGATAATTGCAACTCTATTCGTTCACTCATACTGAGCCAATTAAGTTTAACAAGAGAATCTTCCAATCCATCATATTTTCGTTTTCCAAGTACTAACGATTTATTATACCTCTTTCTACTCGCTGAAGTTGTGTTGCAGAACATGAACTCGGGTGAAATAGAGTGCGGGTGTTACAATCATGCTCTGCACAATATTGAGTAGTTTATCACATGGTATATCCTGTTTAAGTCGGTAAAGATTTATAAATCGCCAGTTTGCAGTTTTCAGAACTGTGTCAATGTGTTTTTTAAATGATAAGTTACTGTCGTATATCACCCCCAAATTTATGCTATGTTCAGAATACTGCAATATGGAGTTGTCTAATTCAAGGGTTGGTTTACTGTAGTTGTTATTGTTAATGATTTTTGTATTACCAATGAAAAGTAGTTGCGTCTTTTTTACGTTGATGGATAATGAGTTGTGCTTGCACAATGTTGAAATGTTTTTTAATCAGTATTAATATCTTCAGTTGCAATAGACGTAGCATTTTGTGCAGCAGGATGATAAGAATAGAGCAACTGCGTATCATCTGCAAATTGAGTTGATTTGCTATGCTTTATTACAGATGGTACGTCATTAACATATATCAGAAATAGAAGTGGTCCTAGGATTGACCCCTGTGGAACACCAGTGGACAGAGTTATTTGGTTCGATGATAAATTACTTACACGCACAATTTGTTGTCTATTATGTAAGTAAGATGAGATCCATTTGAATGCACAGGGAACGAGGCCTGTTAGTCTTCGTGCAGTGGCTCCACTATTGTAGATAATTTTGGTAGAAACTTAGCCAGATAGTTTATACTGCCAAGTATTCTTAGTACTGCTTTGGAAGTGCTTGGCTTCGGCATCAAACAAATTGCAGCAATTTTCAAAGGATCTGGTTTTACTCCTTCATCGGTTAGAGCTTGGTGAAGCTTGAAGCGTGGTATTGATTTGTTTGAACTTTAGATTTACCTTGGATGCTCTTTCCATTAATGCATTAAAATAATTGTTATCATGATCTTGAGAGGCCTCCAAAAGTGTGTCTCCAGAACCAAATACAATTATATCATCAGTGATAACATAACATCCAGTAAGACCGTTGAGGGCTTCAACTTGCATGCGTCTGTACTCTTCAGGTGCACTGCATATCCCTTGTGGACATCTCAGGTACATGTACTTTATGCAATTTGGTTCCCAGAATGTTGTAAGTTTCTGGCTTTCAGAACTTAGCGGGATTTGAAAGAATCCGTCTTTGGCATCAAGTACACTGAATTCTTTGGTGTTGTTTAATTTTGGTAGAGCCTCTTCTATTGTGGGAATTTGATATCGTGGTCTTTGAGTAGCTTTGTTTAATGCTTCACCATTGCAGAAAATTAGTTTTTGATAAAGTAAAATTCGTGAATGCTTACAGTTGTCTACTGTACTCTATTGCTGTTGACAGCAGCAAAATTATTTGGCTCTAGCAGAGAGCATGTTTAATCACTCCAAGTTAGAATAAATAAGGTATCCGCGCAAAAATTGAAACATTTTTTTCAAATCAAAGTTGTGCAGTCAAATAAATATTGTCAACGGTTCGTAATAAATACATGTTGTGGCCTTGGGTGTGAAACTTTGTTATACAGCAAATGTCCAAGTGAGTTTTTTCACATGCTAAGGAATACAAAAAGGCAACAGCAGAGGTGTATAAGGCAGTCTACAAACGTCGTGCTTTTCATGCGCCGTGCTAATCTTCTGGCGCGACCTGGCAAAAGCGCGACGTATAAATCAGTAAAGCACGACGCAATTTGTCTAGCTCGGCAAAAGCTCGAAGCACGACGATGGTTGCCACTCGGAGCGGCGTCAGTACGACAGTTGTTTTATAAGGCGTGCTTTTTAGGATGCCGAGCTTTTATTCGTCTGTTTTCAGACGAATGTTTGGTCAAATTCATGCGAATTGGGGATAAAATAGTAGTTTTTATGATGTTTTTTTATCATTTCATTCACTTCTCGATGATATTGATGAACATAAAGTTCAATTATAAACTACTTCATTATGCTCAACTGTTTGGTATTCTGCTGTCTATTAAAATAGTGAATTTTATTACTATGTTATTACTATGTAGGTTGAAAACATTTGGTACTTTGAGTCAGCCATTATGGATTCCCATGGTCGTTATGTGTTTTCCATTAAGTTTGGCAATGGAATCAGCAGTCTATGTATGTCTATGGATTAGACAGAAACAGCAGAAAGGCCCAGAATGATTCGAATTACTTTATAATTGACTCATTAGCGATGTCATAATCTGTGTTAGCGATCGAGTTTGGACGTTTTATTTTACTTTTACCATGAATATTCAAAATGCAAAAGAAACATTAAGGCGTGTGGCTGAGCAGCTACTAACCATTTCAAATCAAGGTGAGCTCATTCTATATTAAAAGCAACAATTACTTATGTATTATGTGTATATAATGTAATGTTTATCTATTGGCTAAAATTCAGTAAAATGGAATTGTCTATATGTTATTCTGCTACAATTGTTCATTTCCTTAATAGTAAATATTATTTAGATGTTCGTATCACTAACAGTAGTGCTATGTTTTCAACTCTCAACGTCCCTCGCGGGAAAGGGCACTAACCGTTGATAGTATACAGTATAACAATGTTCGTATGTTGAGCATTGGAGTGTAAGATCCAAAACAGTGTGATTTATGTATATATACGTCTGTATAAATGACAAAAATGAGTGTAATGACATCTATAAATAAATGAATAAATTGATGTCTATACTATAGGTATAAATCCAACAATATTTATTACATTGGTGGTGTTTATGAGGTTTTTGAACTTGATAAGAGTTTCTGGGCACCATCATCTACTTTTATTACGTTTTATTTGAGTATGTCTACTTGATTATTCTAATTGTTGCTATTTATTCGGTTTTGGGTCTTGGTTTTTCATTGAGCTTTGCACTTTGGTATTCTTTTTGTTGGTTCACATGATTTTTATTGGGTTTATTACAGGATTTGAATGTTTGAATTGTTGTCATGAAATTTTATAATCACAGATTTAAATATGATGTATAATTATCCCGGATAATATTTCATGTTGTCAAAAAATTGGATGTTTGAATTTCAAAATGATATGTGGTTTAATGAAGGTTAATTGGCTATTGTTATGTATGGGTGGTTCTAAATTATATAAATGTGTGGTTTTGTTTGTTTTCTTTGGTTGCTTTCCTCTCATTTGAAAAAAATGTTGTGCCACTTTTTATACTTTAAATCGTCACTTTGCTATTCGTAGAGTTGGTTTCAGTATTTATCAATTAATTTGCAGTTTATCATGATTATATTATTAGACATTTAGACTATGTTTAAATATTTTATTGTTGGTGGATAGTGTTACACGTGCCTTTGTCTACATCCTATACATGTATATATTAATGAAGTGAGTTTCCAATTGGTTATGTTGATTATTTTATGATATTGGTAGTAGATGGTGGTGGCCACGATCCCATGAGTGGATATTATATTAGCAGTTTTATAGTTGATTTTCGGCAATGATGCTTAGCAAGGCGGCAACCGCAGCAGGGAATTCGGTGCGCAATACGGCCGATGCGTTTCGTCCATCAGGACTCTTCAGGGCATCCGCAACCGAAAGGATTTCTCAAAAAGGACAGGGATGCATACAAGCATCAAAACAAAATTGATATTTGTCACTGTAGATTTTCTAAACAAAATTGTTTGAACAAGTTCTCTACTTATTTCCTTGGCGTCTGAAATCGACAAGAGGGCAGAAGTCATCGCAGAGCAGCCAGCGTTTATCACTATGAAAGACCATAAAGAGAATTTCACTAATAACCCAACATGTAGACTAATTAACCCTGCTAAAAGCGAAATTGGCATCGTAAGTAAAAAAATATTAGAGAAAATAATCATTAACGTAAAAAAATTAACTAAAGTCAACCAATGGAAAAACTCATACGCCGTTATAGATTGGTTTAAGGCACTAGAAGAAAAGAAACGATTATCGTTCATCACCTTTGACATCGAAAGCTTTTACCCCACGATATCGGAGCAACTATTAGAAAAATCTATATCATTTGCAAAAAACTTTACAACAATATCAGAAAGTGATACAAAAATTATCATGCACGCAAGGCAATCAGTTCTATTTAATAAAGGAGCCGCATGGTCAAAGAAAAGCCACACAAACCTGTTCGACGTCACAATGGGCAGTTATGACGGAGCAGAGATTTGCGAATTGGTAGGTTTATTTATACTAGATAAACTTACGAAAGTTCTGGGTGACAACTCTATTGGACTTTACCGAGATGATGGTTTGGCAGTAATGCGAAAGAAATCCGGCCCACAGACTGAGAGATTCAGGAAAAAAATAACAAACATTTTCAAAGAGATGGGATTAAAAATTACATCAAAAACCAACCTCAAATCAGTAGACTTCTTAGACATAACCTTCGACCTAAACAATGGCACATTCCAGCCCTACAGAAAAACCAACGACCAACCTATATATATAGACACTAATTCTAATCATCCACCTACAATTCTAAAACATATACCTATAGCAATTAACCAAAGACTCTCCGATTTATCATCTAATAACACTATTTATGAAAACAGCAAAAATACTTACGAAAACGCCTTAACAGCGAGTGGCCACACTACTACTAATTTAAAATACGAGCCAAGGCCAGCAACATCAAGCCGTAGAAAAGGGAAAAGGAGGAGAAATGTCACATGGTTTAACCCACCGTTCAACAAAAGTGTGAAAAGCAACATTGGCAGAACATTCCTCAACCTAGTCAAAAAGCACTTTCCGAAGACAAGCAAGCTACACAAGATTTTCAATCAAAACACGCTAAAAGTAAGTTACAGTTGTACTTCCAATATGAAAACAATCATTACTAACCACAACAAGAATTTAACAAATACAGAAATGGAAGTAACAGAAAATGCGCAATTATGCAACTGCCGTACAAAGGAAAATTGTCCATTAAACAATAGATGCCTTGTGGAAGGATTAATCTACAACGCCAAAGTGACTACCCCGGAAGACCAAGAGGGTAAAAATTACATCGGTCTAACGGAAAACTCTTTCAAGACACGCTACACACAGCACACAAGCACATTCCGGCATGATAAACATACACACAACACGCAACTATCAAAATATATTTGGGAACAGAAGGACAAAGCCACCGACTACAACATCGAATGGACAGCTCTATCGAGAGCAAAGCCATACAATAATATAACGAAAAGATGCCAGCTATGCCTGGCAGAAAAATATCATATCATTTGTTCCAAAAAAGCATTACTTAACAAAAGATCTGAGTTAATTTCAAAATGTAGGCACGAGAATAAATTTTATTTTACTAATTATAAATCGACTAAAACATAACCTGTAACAATTAAATGCAGCATAGGAAACGATCACAAAGAAAACAAGCACATTGCGATACAATAGGCTTTATCCCATTTAACAATAGCTGCGATTTATGTAAGTTTATATCAGAGGTACCATGTATGTTTTTTATTATCTAGTTTTAACTGTCTGATGATCGCAATAAAGCGTGAAACTTCAAGTTACAGTAACAAAATGTGTAGTCTTTGACTCCTCTATTTATATAATAATAATAATAATAATAATAATAATAATAATAATAATAATAATAATAATAATAATAATAATAATAATAATAATAATAATAATAATAATAATAATAATAATAATAATAATAATAATAATAATAATAATAATAATAATAATAATAATAATAATAATAATAATAATAATAATAATAATAATAATAATAATAATAATAATAATAATAATAATAATAATAATAATAATAATAATAATAATAATAATAATAATAATAATAATAATAATAATAATAATAATAATAATAATAATAAATTTTTACTCAATGAAAAATATATATGGTCTATGTTCTATGATAAAACTATCCGTAGTGCTGCTTTCTATTGTTTAATAATATTTCTGGAGATGTGTCAAATATATTCGAAAATTTTGATCTATTCCCTACAAATCTGCTCGGCAGTAATAAAAACATCTATCTGAAATTGATTCCGTGAATGAGCACTTTCGGAAAGTCTATTTATTATTGTTGTGGCCAACTGTGAAAAAGAATTTCGTAATTTATCTATAAGGAGATCAGATGGACTCTTGAAGCAAACACGCTTGAATGTTTTGCAAAAGCCAAAAGTTTAATCTACCTGGAATGTAGCAGTACAACACTCTGGTTTAGAAGATAACAATCAATACTGATGATTTATCTTTTATTTTTCTACAAAGTATTACAATTTATTATATGAAGTGAGATAATTTTTGTACACGAACGGCATGGGCTTACTGCTTGTAACTTAAAAGAGAAACTGGAATTGAAAAAGAAATCGCTAAGGAACAATTTAAAAGAAAATTCAAACTTTAAAGTAACAGCAAGTCAACATTAATTTGAACAATAAGGTGAACATCCATAATTTGATATTGAGTAAAATTCATTGTAAATGTGAGTGTAACATAGACCTAACGTAATTATAAAAGTGTTTTAATTTACCAAACCAGTTATAATAATTTTAATAATAATTGTTTGAGAATAATCAATATTTGCACCATATCTTGATCATTCTGTGTATTGCTTGCTAATTTTTGTAGTGTAGTCATTGTATTCCCTATGCTGTGATACATACACTATACGGATTATTTGTTATGTAATGAAAATTGTTGAGTGTAGGCCTGTATAGGCCGCATAGTTGTAAACTGTATTCCTATTATTTAGAAGAGTAATTATTTTTTTAGTAAACATTTCAGCTTGATTGTGATTTGTTAGTTATCAGTTTATTTGTAGATTAATTCAATCACGACAATCACATACATTTTCTTTTTCAAAGTTACAAACATTAATTTGCAAATTGCAAAAGTGATCAAAGCAATATTTTGCTGTAATATACCGCAAAACATGGTGAATTAAATTGGCCATATCTACTCGCTATTTTGTTTAACCGTAACTAAACTGTCATGGACATTTGAAATAAGCTCTATTTAACATTGTCAAAACATAAAACTTCAAAAAAATATTGAGCAACGTAGGACATTATAGTATGCAAGTTACGAACATTAAGAGGTTTTGACCGCATCGTTGTAACCTTGTTTCGGCTCAAGATCACGTGACTACGCTTCGCACCAAATTCAACAATACCTGACCGCTCGGTCAAGAACAATAGAGTTGCCAATCCCTGTATTCTATAATCTATGGTCTCTATAAACTATGGCTCAGCAACTTCAGCTGACCACTTAGCCACGCTGGTCATTCTTACTTAGTCTACATCGATCGTCTCTCAGGGTGGCCAGCTGTAACTGCTTGGTACAATCGTGACCCGTCAGCAAATGATGAAATTCGACAACTCAGACAGAGATTTGTCGACACTTGAGCTCCGTTACGACTCCGTTTTGATGGCGGTCCACAATTTAATGCTAAAGCTTTCAATTTCACCGACCTTTGAAAAGGTGGAACGTCATGCATGCACCATCTACTCCAGAAAATCCACAATAGCATAGTCTCGCTGTGTCTGGGGTAAAAAGTATGAAAGCTCTCATAGCAAAAGCAACCAAACACGGCCAACTTGAAGATGACACATTTAGAGTCTACACTTTCAGGGTGACAAGCCCGTAACATTAAACCACCAAACTATTATGGATTCACTTGATTAGAATTCTAAACCGATTGAAAACGATTTAATCCATGTAACCAATACATACCTTACATTACCATGGTTCTTACAATTTTGTATTACAAAATTATGGCTACTACCGAACCATTACAAACATCTGGATATAACAACTATTCTATTACATATTAGAACATATGAAGGATCTGCTACGATTTATTCTTGCAATTTGATTGGTTAACGCCAATAACGCCATTTCACCCATAGAGGTATAAGATATAGAGCGCTAACCACGTGACCTCCCATGTCGCCGACTTCCGCCATTTTCTTGGAAGTGAAAACAATGGCGTCGTGACGTTGTGGCAGCTTTGGCGGGAAAATAAATCAAACAAAAGATCAGCTGATTTGAGTAGATGAAGTTTTACTTCTTTCAAGGATTGGTTAATAACAGTTGAATCCCCGACAGAAATTATTTTTAACTGATTATTTGAAACATATTTATGTTTGAACAACATTTTACATCTGGCATTGACGTGTGAACAAAAGCTGAAAGGCCCTGAAAGGTAAATGAAATCGCCGATAATAATTCGTAATAAATCATACTTTCAACAATTCTGATTGTTCAAAATTGCAGCAAATAGCTGTTACCCAAAACAACCAAGAAACAATTGTCTATGCTTGATTCAACCATATATGTTGCTGAAAATTTACGGAATAATATTTTAATAATTTACGGACCATTATTTGGATACTACAACATCAGCTGAATAAGAGAAATTTAATGTAAATGGGCATATGGATGTATTTCAATTATTATGTGAGTTTGGAAGCCATAATACAATTATTAGAAAAAAGCTGAATGTCGATTTTACATGCAGACAAATAGTAACATGCTAGTCATTAGCAGCATATATGGAATATAGGTGAGGCACAATGATATAGCTAATTGCGGGCGTGAATTTGGAATGGCAGACAATTTAAACGACATAGCTTTGGTTGCAAAAAACTGCAACAGGTTTAGAGTGAAACGATGACGTATAAGCCACAACATGACAACATAATTTCTAATTACGTAATATTCATTTTATTGATTTGTTACAGATATACAGCATACAAGGCACATTACAGCAACTAAAGAAGTATCCATAACACAATGCTACTGTTTATATTAGCTCAGTTATTATCCACAGTATAGCTTGATGGATGTTTTCTGCAATTTTGATGTCTGAAAAATAAAATGGTTATTTTATCGACATATACTATTATCATTTTATATAAGTGTAAAGCTAAAACATATATGATACTGCTGTGCCTAAGGCTACTTATACCAATCAAAGGAGCAACATATACTTACACGAGCTATTCGTATGCAACGCTGATCAAAGCTGCATCATTGGATCCATCTCAAGTACAATTCGAGATTAATGCTTATAAATGATGCTTACAAACTATAAAACTATAAAAATAACGTTTGGTTGACAACTGGACAACAAGATAAGATGAATTTGATCATTTATTGCAAGGTTAATTGAATGAACTATTATGAGCTTAAAGTGTTTTCTCAATCCAAACCATCCTTGGTGTTCAAGGAAAATGGAAGTTTTGGAAGTATCAATGGCTAGCTTTTGGTCACCCTTTGGATTTGGTTTGTTGCTGTATCAATATACAATGATATATGCAAGATTATTCAGTGTGTGGAAATCATACGTAATCCCTGCTCACTTGGGGCAACTCTGCCATGGCAAGAGATAATAGAAAAATATCAGAAAAAGGATGATACAAATCTCTTGGTCTGATGGAAGCTTTTGATCGAAGTCACTCACCCTTTTTCATCTTCAATTACAGCATTTAATCACTGAATACATATTGAGCAAATAATATAGATAAAGACTGGGATAGACTAAATGTTCTCACCTCATGCAGACACTGGGACTGGGAGAAGCGAGTAACATTTCACTCTTTGGCAATAACCAGTGAGTGGGTTGATTGTATACCACAGTGCTTGTGCCTGTCCATTGCAGTAATATGGACGACAGAAGGCCCCAACAATGTTGCATCTTGCATAGTGGCATGGGTTGGCAACAAGTGGCTTGGTTGGTACTTTACAATCTACAAGGAAAACATTTATTATGAAATATGACAGGATGTACCCCGTTTGTTGATGAAAGTAATTATATCTATTCATGTTGGATTAAAAAGTCGAATGTGAACCCGTATTAATAAGTTTTTGCTGAATGAATAATTTGGTAATAAAGGTAACAAGTTGATTGACGTTTCGACAGGCTCATTTCATCTTCAGAATTTAATTTAAAAATAAGTATAAAATGTTTTGCAGCCTATTGCTATAAATACGTCAAATCCTTATAACCTTAGCCAAAGCGCAGATCCAAACATTTTTGAGGATTAAAAAGATCTGCGCGTAGTCTAGCATTTTGGAGAATCAAACCAACTCTCATCACCAAATCTGGTTCTGTAAAGTCCCCGCTTTTTTTCGCCGCTTGAACAATTCTTATCGTTATAACTATTTGTTTGTTTGATTGTCTATTGTTAGTACCGTATGCTCTATTTTACACTATAATTTTGTCCGGGAATTTGGCACATAGCTTTATCAATTTTAATAATTTTATTACTTGAATCTTTGTAAGTCATCTTATATTTCTTTTTAGACTGTAAAATCACATTGTAAAGATTTTCATTTTATTGTGCATTCATAACGGATTAAACCTTTATATGTGTTGCTTCTAACTTCTATAAAGTATTATGGAACAACTTAATAGCTTCATCTTTCTGTACACTCAATGTCATCAGACTCAGACTGTTTACTAAATTAATAATGACGCAATGCAGCTTCTTATCATACAATCGATTGGTATTCAGAAAGCAAGATGGTGACCACACTTACATGGTAATGGACAGTACGGTCTGCAGACACTGCCACATCGATCACGGCAGCACTTTTGTCTGTATGGACAACCACAATCACTTTTACATGGTTGGACCTTTGAATTGACAAGGACAAGTGGTGGACAGAAACCATTCTTCACTATTTGGAAGTGAATAAAATAAAAAGAATGATTAATTAACATTCAAGCCACGCAGGTAATTGATTGATTTTCTCTAGGAAATTTGACACAGAACAATTATATCCTTTTATATTGAGTATTTTAACATAAAGAATATATCGTTGAAGAAACAGCCATCAATGAATGAAATAAACGTTACCTGGACAGTATGGAAGAATTGGTAATGCTGGTGCAAGGCTATCCTGGCCATTCTGTAAACAAGAAGTATAAGTGTTACGACGTGTTGAAATGTTAATTGAGATAATAATGAAATTATTGAAATTAATTGAGTTTAACTGCGATAGAAGAAGAACAAACTCAGGGGTAGCAAAATTTTCATGGTTCCAATAAGAATATGCATGTTAAGATAGCTTCAAACCGTTAAACGATTTGGTTTTGCAAAATATTTAATTGAATTGTTTTGCTGAAAGCATATTTTTGAGTACAAAAAATAATAATAGGTGCTTTTAGAGTCTTCAGAACATTTCGATGGCGGCAAAATTTCCTATTTGACTTTCTAAACTATTATAGTCAAGAGTCATTGAAAATCAAATTGAAACAACCTTCACTATCCGAATAGCTCGCATTCTTGTCTGTTAACAAACATGCACTGGTGTTTCTCAATCAGCATATATACTAATGGAGCGCAGGGTTATCTCGAGAAATGATGCGGACAGACTAAACGCAATTAAGTCTTCAAGTGAATGGAACACTGGAAACATATAACCATAACTTCTATTTAAAGTACTGTATTCCATTCTAAGCTTGGACTAATTACTTCCAACTGTGAAAGGGCTTTGCAATTACCTACCGCAAAACAGACGATTGCCATAAGGGCACCAAGTGCAAGAATGTAACCCATGATGTTATAAATAATACCTGCGATTTCGGATTGGTTAATAAACTCTTCTTTGGATGCTAAATCAACTGATGTCTCCTCAAACCATTTGAACTACTTTTATAGTAAACTCACTGTACGCCTACTCATTAAAATAACGAAATTATGTAGATCGATGATATCGATAAAGTCTCATATGCTATCTCTTACACAATCCGGAAGGTGAGTGGGTTCAGATAATTTTCAATTGCGGAAGTAATTTTATTAAGAAAATAAATCGACTGGGAGATAAGATATAGTTGATTGTTGAAAATGATAACGGTATTTATTTATTTTGTGAAAGATAAACATTTCAAAGTATCTATGACATCTCATTCGTACTAATAATAATATTGCTATTATAATTGTTTTGATGAGAAAGAGGATAATAATGTCGTTTATATATAATGAGGTCACTTTATGAAATAGAAGTCCAAAAAATTATTTTGGAATGGTGCTCAACATTTTTAAATATGAAAATGTATAACGCCAATTTTTAATATATAAATATATATATATATATATAGAAATTATGACTCAAAGATTACGAGTTTACGAGATTACGAGGTTACGAGTCGACTTACGAGATCTTTGAGTCATAATTTCTATATTGCTCTGCTTTTAGCATTGAGCACTCTCATTGATGCTTTGCCTCACACATTTATAATTATATATATATCCCAAAGCCCGCATACTACAGTATAACTATTAACGAACTGTTTATTTATGACCTTTTGAACACTCTTAAAAATGAAAACTCGAGTTGCACAATCTCAGTTCTCGTTTTATTATCTTGCTATTAACCATATAGATTGTAGATTGTGAATTGTAATCACGGAAGTATTTTCTTGAACAATTTAAAGAAAAAACAGGTTCAGTATTAGGTGTACATAATTATAATTAGCTTCTGGTGCATCACATGCATGTCCGGGGGATAACATCAGAAGGCCTGCATGGCCAGAGAGGGGGATTGCCACTTTGGAAAAAAAGTGAAGTACCCAAAAAGCTCCAAACATCTCAGAAAGTCCTTCAAAGTTCTTCAAATCAAATCACATCAAAAACTCTAGCTTCTTTCCAATTCAATTTAAATGAACATGATTTGTCTACATTATGTTCTGTCTATCGAAACTAAACATTTTCTTAACACAAAACATTCAATTGATCATTTAACATTTAATAGCAAATAAATGGCTTTATGACACATACTGTAATCACTATTCGCTAGCTTAAGTATCCAATCATTTCTGCTATTATATTGTATTAAAAATATATCTATGACCATAATGTATATTACGGCTATTGTGTATGTAAGTAGAAGTTCATTTGAACAAGATTCTACTTTCTTTAGCCATATCAAACCTTTTGGCAAAAAAACAATCAACAACAGAATTTCAAATTTCTCTAGAAAGTCAAAATACCTAAAACATTTATAATTCTGAAATTTCAGAATCTGAAATTTTCTTCCCAAACAGTATTTTTCTCAGCTGGAATATCGACCCAAAAAGTGGTACATCCCAGCATAGTGGTCATATAGGAGTTACCCAGGGCGTTTACGAGGCTTCCTTCCAAATGTTGATGTACTTTTGGATAAAAGATAGTAAACAGACTTTGTTGACAACCTTCTTAAGGACGATGGTTGCTAACGTTTGTGTCTACCGCTGATCAATCATGATCTATCAACGATGTCGATATCTAGGTTGTACTCGAATTAGCCAAAACTCCTGTAAAGGGAATGTGAAGGAGCAATAAAATGTTTCCTCATAGCTAATCCATGTTTCTTTTCTGAAAACTATATGAGGGCAGTGTCATATGACGGTGCAGGTATAAACGTTATTTACGTAGTACGCTATACTATGCTGTCAATTTCTATGCTACACATTTGACATGAAAAACTATTGGTTACAACATAATTTATTCATTAATCGACGTTTCGGTCACGGCTAGAGATCATTTTCGAGATAGCTAAACAAAATTTTACAAGTATACTTATATTTAATTCCAATGTTTTTCTGTCAGATTCCAATAATACCTATATAATTTATCCACGCGATCCGTGAAAACCATCACCGGGCTCGTGAGACGTGAAATTGATTAATTGTACGCTCATGTTTTTGTGAAAGGTAAAATTGCGATGTTGAGATGCTAGTTTTCAGCAAACTTCAACATTTTAGGAAACAATGATAAACCTGAGAATATGAATAGTTAGCTAATTGCTCAACGTTTCGTTAATTATAGTTTCAACTTGCTCTGCGTCTTAAAACAAAATAAAAAAGGGCCAATATCTGCCAATATATGGTGCAAGAGGCATTCAAGGAAAAGCACCCTTTTTGGTACCTTATCGCCACTCGATTTTTGCTCCGGCTCTCCTCTTCCCAACACAAATTATACAATTCGACAATATTTTGAAAAAAGTTCAGAACACTGAGTCATTGAAATCTGCTACCTCAAATCTCATATATCTCCCCGTTGCAGAGTATAGCTATAATGGACCGATTAACCATGATAGTGTAAAACTGTTTGATCTACTATCTTGAAAAGCAATATTTTTCGTATTGTAAGATAACGAGATAAATCACCACCTAATTGAGATTATCGTGAAGATCAAATATAGAATTTCAGCTTCCTTACATTGATTAGTTGATTTTATCAGGATGAGCATAATCGGTTGAGTTTTGAATCCCTGTTATATGCATGGGGGATAGGGCTTGCTTGAATGATTTGTTATCAAATCATCCAGCAGTTACCACACAGACGTCAATATGTAGACTTATATGTATGTATGTCAACCATATACATATCATACCAGTATTGATTTTAAAGTGTAAGTAGCTAACAGGCTAATTAATCTTAATGTTTCTTAATATATACGATGAACATGACAAAGGACTTGGATATCTTCTTAGTAATAGCCATTGCAGTGAAGTAGATGAATGAAAATATACTTAAAAGCATATGAATACGATTAAATACGGATAATAATAGTACAATGATTTTCACAATTGAATATAACTCAATTCAGTATGCTCATATTGTCTGATTGCATTTAAATGTATCAATTGGGCTCAATTAGCTTAGCAAAATTTTTTAAATGTTGTAATTTAAATTTCAAAGATTTTGGAAACAATAACTTGTATAGCCATATTTTAACAAACTCACATTATGTTTGAGACAATCGAAACAAATAAGAAGAGAGGTTTGACTGTAAAGTTAGCAGCCATGTCCAATACTCACTGTGATCATATGCCTGTACAAATCTGCAATTTATGATTTAAGGAAAGAGTACACCACGCTTAAAGGTATTTAAGGCTTACCGGCGGCCTCTGCGCTCGAAATTCAAAATAGTGCAATTAGCACTGATTCACAACTTTACTACGTCTATACTTGTGGCTTGATAAATGGTATTCATATTTCCACTTTGAGCCTGCAAGGCTCGATAGCCAAATCTATTTCTTTGAACCAACTAAAGAGTATTACTATCTTCTATCTAATTTTTGAACATATATAGCATTGTTGCATGAACATCCGAGCTAATTAGCTGAAAGGCTGACACATGAGGTTTTAATTGGTATAATTGTTTGTGACCAGTACAACCTGACCTATAGCTATGCAGCTATGTTACTGTTATATATGAAAATCATATTCAATGCATAAAAAGAGCTGTGATGTTGTAAAGGTGATAAAATTTGGCCTTGGGAAAAGTGCGCCAAGAACCCCACTTTTTCGAAGAACATATCGAATTATAAAATATTAATTAAAGCTATAAACAGTATCTATAATTATAAGCATTTGCAACGATTTGTTTAATACGTAAGTGAATGTTTCATCCCTGTATATATATACAAACAAGCTAGAGGGAACTTTGATTGGTTTATAAAAGAAACTTTAAACCTGTAGGTACAGCTACGAAATATCAGCAACTTGTGCTACTGGCCAATTGTTTTCACCAGAGCAATCTATTTTAAAGAGTTGGGACACGCTTCCATGTGCCGCTATCGTCTCCTATTGGATAGATGCCATTCACGTGATCTTTTAGACGCCATTTTCTTACTTTCGGCACCAGGGTTCTTGTTCTTTTTGCACCAGGTTTCCTGTTTTAAGCGAAGTGCGCGGAAAAATACAACTTTTATCAGTGAAAGCAAACATAGGCTGTTTAATTATTAATTGTTGTGTTAATAGACAAAATATTCATCGAAATAAAAGTATTGTTTATTATTCCAACTGGGGACAAGAACTAGAAAGAAGTTGTCTTTGACTGAAAAGAATAAGCGTAAGAGTGTAAGAGATGTAGTCCATACTCCACAAACTCCTTGTCCATTTAGCAATTCCAATAGCATTGATCTGATTTACTCTCAAGCAACATGCTGATAAGATCGATAACAAAGTATACATTGAAGTAAATTTTTATTCTTATTTTGAAAGACCAGCAGATAAATAGGGAGAATGACAACTAATAAATGGTTATATTATTCTTGTTAAACGATTGCAAACCATTTCACACAGTTCCAAAATGGCTGAAAAAACACAACATTCTCTTGCACATGCACACTGCTGTTAAAAAAGTGGTCGGGTTCTGGCCAAAAAACGAAAATGGCATGCGTGTCCCAACTCTTTTTAAATAGATGGCTCTGGGGAAACTTTCGAGCCACTCTAATTGTTCAAAGTTCGACTCTAAAAGGAATTTTTATAATTGTTGGTGTCAAATGTCGAACTACATTTTCATCAAAGTTCCAATAGTTAGAGGCAATCTTCCGCCTCAACAATGTTTGGCAATGTTTTCTTGGTGATATTGTTTTAATAATCGTAAAATATGGTCAAAATGGAATGATTACTATTTTCAAAATAATGTGATTTGATCTGTCTTTCATGTCAAAATTAGGAAGCTCTTTAACGATTAAAAATCATACCATAATAAGGAGTTTCTGAATATATATCTGTTAAAATTTAGGAAATACGAATACTATTTATTAATAAACGGTCCTCTGAACACTGCAAGCAAGTTCTTGGAAAATCATTATTAATAAAATTTATCCGACTCTGACTGCCACTTACTTTAGCTTTGCTCTCCTTGCTATAACGATAACTCGCAAACAAGACTTTACTTGCGTGAACACCCATCTATTTTGAAAAAATTAAATAAATAAAACAAATGTCGAATGATTAACCTGGAATCGTTCAACTTTTGTATTTGGTCACTAAATAAGTATCCTTTAATGCATTTTCTCCTGGTTTTCGTGAACTGGTCGATCTATTTCGATGCTGAAATGTAGTTAAAGTAATTGTGACCCACCCGATAGTCTGTAAAGACAATTATTGACTTCGATGATGAAAGCGATCGGATGAAAATAGTTCAAACAATCTTAATGGAAAAAGTTCAGAGTTCTCTATAGTTCACAACTCACTTCAGGGGCCACAGCTCCTGCATTTGTATTAATATCTACGAGTCTAAATGAAAGCATTGTGCCAAACTAGAGACTGTTAATCATGAAACATGGATATAACTTGGATAGATTTGGGGCGTTAGGATTATTTGAACTTATTTGCCAGCGCTATACTATATATTTATCTTGTTGGATTATGTGTAATATATTTCTCGGATGTCAAGTTGGTAGTTTGACCATGGTTTGATTAAAATAGTGTGAGTGCCGCGAAAAAATGCAAGAAAAAAAATTGATAAGGTGCACTTAGGCGTTTTGGTGCATCTGACGGTCAAAAATAAAATGGATTGCGAGCGTAGTGAGTCAAACTTTTTCAACTTGTGATGCTGCCAATTGGCAATTTTGGCATTATCAAATGGCATAACTCAGTATAATATAATGTCAGCACACAAAATACCCAGCCTGTCAGCTAGCTAATTGTTCAACAGCATCCATAATAGTCATATTAAGAGTTCATAAAATATACCTGTGTTCCCTTGTTCAAACCCCCAGGGGGCCTCTAAAATCATATTTTTGTTTTATGGTTGTTAAAATTCCTATGAATCCGAATAAATGATAGAGGAATGAGTTCTCTATATCAACTATACTATAAGTATCTAATACATCATGACATGCATCTAAAAATTGTAAATTACATTCATGAAGCCTGCCACTTTGCATTTTTTCTCGAAATTTGCATCTGTATCAATATTGTGCAGCTGTATGGACACTATCTTTCTAAATAAAAACAACTTACCGTCTTTTATCACACTAACATTCTTTTTTGTTCATTTTGTATATGCCCCAATCGAGCACTTTTTCGTTCCATTTGTAGGGCATTCAATGTTTTCCAAAACGAAGTTGACCAGTTTTATCAAGCTTAAATATATAAAATGTATCTATAGCATGTACTAGTTATAAAAACGTCAAAACACAAATTAAGAACACCTTGAGCCACAGCTGATATCTAAGTGCATGTGTGTGTGATATTCTTTGGTGATATGAAAACTGCTTATTGTAATTAATGACTATAGCATTATTTTCATCATTAATTAGCAATATTTTCAGTAAATTGGCTCTGTAGATATCCATTATCGCTTGCATTAACTTACGATTATTCATCCGATAGCAAAAATTCATCGGGATCTTCATTCTGTGAACATGACATGATGTTTACATATTGATATTGATGTCATTCAATCATTAGAAGATATTTATAAACGAAATCTTCCTTTTTGAAGATCGTTAACCTTTGGTTGACACATTTATCCTCGGCAAATTATATTCGACTACTTTCGTATCAATGTTAAGCGAGCATTTTGCTCATTTTGGTTACGAACTCAACTGAAATAACACACACACACAATTGTGTTTCTAATAAACATCAATGATCTATCATCCGTCATCAGCCGCTGTCAACCTTGTCAATATGCAGATGACACCCGATTGCTATTCAGTTATAATCCAAAAAATCAGAATGCACGCCATTTAGCGGAAGAGAATGTAAATTCTGACCTTGATAACATCTCCAAATGGTGAGATTCAAATTGCCTTTCAATTAACACAGACAAAACAAAACTTTTATCCATCAGTCACAAGAAAATCACTACAAATTCCTCCCTACCTTCTCTTCGACTAAACAACAGTGAACTTGCCTATAACTCAACTGCACGAAACCTTGGAGTTACTTTTGATAGTGAACATTCATACAAGGCTCATGTAAAACAAATGTAATCCAAACAGCAAGCTATCGTCTCTCAGCAATATCTAGTGTCCGCGATGATTTACTACCCGACAGTCTGAAAACCCACTGGACACACCAACGTTGGAACAACGTTGGTCTAAGGTTGAAATGAACGTTGTTCCAACGTCGGTGAAACAAAAGCTTTACGTTGGATCTGCACATTGGGACAACGTACGGTAACTGACAGTGGAACAACGTTGGATACCGACATAACTACGACGCAACCGACACAGATCCAACCCTAATCCAGCCTCAACAGTATACTAATGGTCTTACTTTCGAGCCCTCCCGGCCATAACTTGGCCACAGCGTGACATGCGCCCGCTGCACTGAGATCATGAAAACAACAAAGTAATTTGAATAAAAATGAAATTTTATAATATGAAAATATTTATCAAAATGATTTAGTACATGTTCAAATAAAAAATATAGGCATTAGATATAACTAGGGTAATGTTATAACATGTACAATAGTATTGTTTGTACCAAGACTGTGATGTTTCTTGAATTTATATATCTTTTTCTGGCTTGAATCATGTCGATATCGGATATAGACGCCAAACAGTTTGATTTGCTTCTAATTCTTCACGCGTACCATAACAGACGATTCTAATGGATGGAAGCGATGATAATTATGATTAGTTATTTAATAAATATTGAAACGATAACCTGAAGAGGGAGGTAATAGTATTAATCATTAGAAACACTACCGCAATCGCACGGCTTCTCACCTTTGACTGAAGCGAATAATATAGTCTTTCAATATCAGCATCTTGAGGAGTTATTCCCGTATTTCCACGAAATATAAGCCTAAAGGAAGTAATAATAAACAGTTTACAGCCGGCAAAATCAAGACAATGAAAATATTTATATCTAAGGAAACCGTGAGAGTTTGTAGCGATATTATTTGCCTATATTATTTATGTGTTTGCTTCAACGAGCAATCCTGGTACCAACATTTCAAATATGACATCAATTTTCTTCTTGAAATTTGCAGATACCATAGACAATTATAGGCCAACGTCTTCGTTATCCCATAAGATGAACAGGATAGCCTAAAAATCATGAAATATTTCGAGTACTATGAAACTAAAAAAACAGCGGCGCTATGAATGGAGAAGACATAAAAATACTTTCAGTCAGTCAATGGAAAAACCTTTTATGTCAATGTATATATGTAGGCTACTCAGTACTGTATCTGTATTGAAACGTTAACATAAATATGTTGTAGGCTTATCGTTACTTCAAACATGCTTAAAACGTTGAAATAATATTATAATCGTAAAAATTACCTTTGAGTATTTCGTTCAATCCGAGTATGTTTCTAAAGTGTCAACATCCTCAAGAGTTATTCCAGTATTTCCACGAGTTATAAACCTAAACAGAGTAATAATAAATAGTTTCAGGCAGCAAATCAAGACAATAAGAAAGTTCTGAATGTTTTCGATTATGTGAAACTAAAACAGCGGCGCTACCTTCTATGAACGGAAAAGAAAAAGGGGCATAGTAATATTTATAGATAGATAGCAAAATAAACCACTAAATAACACCACAACCTATGGCTTATTACCTTTCAATAAATCCTTCGTTCCGAGAATGTTTTTAAATGCTAACATCTTCAAGAGTTGTTCCAGTATTTTCACAAATTATAAACCTAAACAGAGTAATAATAAATAGTTTCAGGCAGCAAATCAAGACAATAAGAAAGTTCTGAATGTTTCCGATTATGTGAAACTAAATTCTAAAATATCACGAAGGTTTTCTGCGATCTGATTGGTCGAAAGAGCGTGCATGAAATCCTAGGGTAAAACATGGCTCCGAAAACCGGGAAAAACCGCAAGCTTCAAAAAGTATGATCTGTGATAAAATACAGAATTAGTATAACTTTTTGATAACAATCCAATAAATATCTCAATAATGGCTACGAATTACAAAACGACATTTAGCTCAAGATGTTTTTATTTATCGAAAAGCGTGGTAAATGAGTTATTGGTCGTGTAACCATAGTGTAACATGCAAAACAAAAACATAGAATGAAAGACAATTATAGGCTATGCTGTTTCAAGGTAAACCTAAAATTTAAATAACAATTACTGCATTAATTTGCTTAAGAACTATTGTACCACTTATATTACAGACGTTCTTGTATATGTCTTTCTTTATTCGACAAAATCTATCTTGTTGTGGGATTCTCTTCATGCTTGGTTTATGAATTGAAATTGAATTTTAAATTGTGAATTCATGAATTGAAAATTCGCCGTCGAATGAGATTCCGACATTTGTTTTATTTTAGAAAAGGGTTACCACATGCTTGCAAATGTTTGTATTCATATTTACTAAACTCGAAAATGTTGGGAGACACTCGGGAAGCTAAAAATCACTCGCTCGGAGCTCGTGATTTTTTAGCGCTTCACTCGCGTCTCCCAACATTTTCTCGTTTAGTAAATATGAATACAAACATGGCAAGTATGTGGTAACCCTTTAATAGCGGCGCTACCTTCTATGAACGGAAAAGAAAAAGGGGCATAGTAATATTTATAGATAGATAGCAAAATAGACCACTAAATAACACCAACAACCTATGGCTTACTACCTTTCAAGAAATCTTTCGTTCCGAGTATGTTTTTAAATGCCAACATCTTCAAGAGTTGTTCCAGTCTTTCCACGAATTATAAACCTAGAAACAAAGTAATAATAAAATAGTTTCAGACAGCAAATCAAGACAATAAGAATAGCAAAATAGACCACTAAATAACACCACAACCTATGGCTTATTACCTTTCAATAAATCGTTCGTTCCGAGTACGTTTTTAAATGCCAACATCTTCAAGAATTGTTCCAGTATTTCCACGAATTAAAAACCTACAAACAAAATAATAATAAAATAGTTTCAGTCAGCAAATCAAGACAATAAGAATAAAGATTCTTAATGTTTCAAATAATATGAAAGTAAAAACAGCGGTGCTAGCTACTATCAACGGAAAAGAAAAAGGAGCATAATATTTGTAGATAGACAGCAAAATACACAACTAAATAACACCACAGCCTAGGGTACCCCACAACCTACGGTTTATATTACCTTTCAATAAATCGTTCGATCTGAGTATGTTTTTAAATGTCAACATCTTGAACAGTTGTTCCAGTATTTCCACGGAATATAACCTAAACAAAGTGTAATAATAAAATAGTCAGCAAATCAAGACAATAAGCAGAAGGTTAATCATAAAGATAAATAACTGCTAGAAATTGCAGTAATATGATTACAATACTCATTCTAGACTATGTGTCTACCTTTGTCGCTTGACGAGCAATTCTGTAAACAATTCAAAATGACATCAATTTTCAGATACCTTATTCATAGACAAACATCTTCATTATAATTTATTCCATCAGATCAACAGTCTAATCTACAAAACATGAAGTTAGAAGTTTTGTAAATGATACTGTTTGGTTAATAAGGTGGAACTAAACCAAGGAATTTATATCATTTATGAACTTGAGTAATTTGAATTTAGAAATAAGAAATTCATGGATCATAACTTACCAAAGTTTTCAAGCCTTGCGATGTGTACACTGGATCTGCTTATAAATCTCAATTATAGAGCTACATATCTTTCAGCTAGTAATAAGTTATACGGAGTACGAAATGTGTAACTAGGAGTCCAGGATTAGTTTCTTGGCAAAAAATTCCATGTCGTAAGTTGTAGTATAGAAAGTTAAACGTGCAAGTTCGTCCGGTATCATAATCGTCACCATCCAGTTGAAGAAATAAACATAATAATTTATTTTCTTTAATACCGAGGTTATTGTGTAGTGCTCGATCTTTTTACCAGTTTTAAATAACTTGAAATTTAATTCTAAATTCAGTGCAGTGAAAATTATATTTTTTTCCATCTGACAATAATAACCGTCGAAGCAAGAAAAGCAAAAAGATTTGAAAACGCTACAATGATAGAGGCTACATTCTGATTGGTCTAATAGGTGATGTCTCGCTTGTATGTTTCGCGCCGACGGAAGCCCTATTTCGTCATCGGATCATGTCAATCAAACAGCGCCAGAGACAGCGCGAAGGATTGGATTAAAGTTGCTGTCCAACTCAGATCCAACATATGGGGTTAAATTTTATTTTCTGTCGTAAACCAACTTAAAACCAACATATAACATTTTCAACCAACGCGTATCCAACTGACCAACGTTGGATCAACGTTGATCCAATGTCGGTGTGTCCAGTGGGAAACATCATAGAGACAATGGTAATCACGCCTTCTCTGTATGCTCTCCCAGTATGGAGCTCATGCTCTCCCACGCTTCGCAATCAAGTACAGCGAGCAATTATAAATCGTTCCGCAAAGGTTGTACCTGGCAAAAGAAAATTCTCTCAAATGGATAACAGTTTACAAATGTTAAATTGGCCCACACTTGAGCAACAGATAAAAATACAAACCATCACTACCGCCAAATTGGCATCTGAAGGCAAGTTAGGATGCAATCTCCAAGACTACTTCATTCCATCAAACCATCACTACAATACCAAAACATCCAACGCCTACTCACTTCCAAAAATTACAACTGATCGTGGAAAACGTAGTTTCAGATTTACTGGACTTTACTACTATAATATGTACATAGAAAAACAGAACATGGAATAACATCTTTTCAAAAAATTTATAAACACAAAAGTATTAGAAACAATATAAATAAAATTAAAATTAAATTTATTTGAAGTCAAATCAAAAACCAAGAGGTAGTAATTTTTTGTTGTTGTAAAGTTATTATAATTAATCATGTTGTGTTTAGAAATTTAAATTGTATTAGCTTATATGTCTCTAATAAACTGCATTCATTTCAATTCAATTCAATTCACACACACACACACACACACACACGTATCTGATGGCATGCTGATGTAACCACGTTTGGTGATCCTTGTCAGTTTGATGCTTCTCATTGTTAATACCAGTCCCTAACGAATATAAAGCGGGAATTCTATTGAATTGGATTTGTTTATCCCACCTTAGAACAATGATCTTCTAGACTTCGAAGGGGATGATAATGCCGTGCTACAATTTCACAAATAAGATTAGACATACAATTTATACAAATCATGCTCTATACACGTTAAATTAATGGCGGATTCTATTTCCACGCGAATAAGGTGTGGAAATAGCCAGAATGCAGTAATAGGCTATTTCCACGCTTGTAAAGGAATGTTTAGTGGCAGTGTTGATGACACTTCACCTTTTTCCGCATTCCATGAGTGGCGTGGAAATAAGACTAGTTTTAATTAATGGCGTTAACGTAATGAATGGTGTGGAAATAAGAATATAGCGTTAACGTAATGAATGATGTGGAAATAAGAATTATTGTGTTTTTAACATGGCTTTAATGGGTTTCATATAGTTAACGTAAGAAATAGCGTGGATATAAGACTTCAGTAGTACTAAATATAAACTGTATACTTTTGACTCATGGTTACGTAAGTGACCTTGAGTCTATCCTGTCATGGTGGAAACGTTTTCATTTCATTTCATTTTTGACTAAATCTATTGTTCTTTTGAAATAACGTTCGTTATGAATGATATGTTTGTAAAATAGAATAAAAGTTCATCATTAACACTAAGGCATTGTAAAAAGTATAACATTTTATTTTAGTAAGAAATAATCAATGTTTATCAATTAAAGTTATCTATCTATGCTTGTGCAGACTATGCAGTCAAAATGTATATATATATATTTCAACTAATAGTAATGATAATCCGGAGAAAGGTTAAATTTAAGATTTCGTCCAGATCTAGATGTTTTCCGAAGCAAAGAACTAGTATTTGTTGTAATAGAAGGTATATTGTGTAATCCTGATTGTTTTGGCGAGATTTTGTCAGCCACAGTCGACGACAATGGCGCCGATGACGCCGATGCCGAAGATAATGACGGAGGCGTATCGGAGTTCAACAACTTTGATCGCGCCAAAGACGCCGTCAAAGGAGTTGAACTCTCGTACACTGGCTTCAATCGATCAACTGAGATTGTATCAGATGTGGTACCTTTCTTGATTGTAAAATATTTCGAAGTTCTTTTGAGGACTTCATAAGGTCCTGTATAAGGCGCTTCCAACGGTCTTTTGGTCGATCAACTCGTACCCAAACTTGACGACAGGTGCTTAAATCCTTGGGCACATAAGACGAAACTGATTGATGTGCTGGTGGTTTGAAACGTACCGTTCTAAAATGTTCTTCCTGTAACAGATGATGTGAAGATAAGAGCTCTTTGTCTTCTATACAAGCACGAGGAACCAAAGGCTTCAAGCCAGTTAATAGTTCAAACGGTGATATACCATCTAAATCCGGCCAAATACGTAATGCTAATAACGTAGACGGAAGACCATCAACCCAATCTTGTCCCAATGTTCTAATAATCGTCTTCATTGTTCTATGCATACGCTCGACCAGACCATTCGTCTGTGGATGATAGGCAGTTGTCCGAATCTTTAGGAAGCCTATCAGTTTGGCAATCTCACTAATTAGTTCACTCTCAAATTCAGATCCACGATCTGTAATTACATATTGCGGGGCAGAATACCTGGCTACCCATTCCCTAACGAATGCCTCTGCCACTGTTGGTGCGGTGTGATCTATTATTGGAATTATTTCTACCCAACGAGTGAAACGATCAATCATGGTTAAAAAAGTAGCGGCAATTAGTGGATTGGTGAGTTGGTGATGAAACAGAAGGGGGGACAAAAACAATATCTAAATGAACAGTTTGTAATCTTTCGCAAGGGATATTGTATGGCAAAGAGGGAGTTTTTGTGTGTCGTGTTACCTTTTGACGCTGGCACGCTTCGCACTGCTGCACCCATTCAGATATCACTTTTTTCATTTTAGGCCAAAAATAACGGTCACAAATAAAACGACAAGTCGCTGCTCGGCCGTAATGGCCAATGCCGTGAATATTTGCAAAAACTTTCGGACGTAATTCTGTGGGAACAAATGGGCGAGGTGTAGGAAATGAAAGGTCACACCATAATTTACCCTCTGGAAATTGTACTTCGGATAGTCCTGCAGTCGGGACAGTGTATTTATTTTGAGCCTGTACAAGATCAGACAATGAAACAAAACCGAGGGTGATAGAATTGACAGAATCAGAAGTGGGATTTTTGACAATGTCACGCGAAAGTGTATCAGCGACTATGTTTAAATGGCCTGGTACATGAATAATGTCGTCAACAAATTCCGAAAGAAAACTAAATTGCCGAGTTTGGCGAGGAGAACGAGATGAATTAGGAGTGGTTGATTTAAAAGCAGCAGCAATGGGCTTGTGATCCGTAAATACAGTTATTTTAGTACCCTCGATGATAGTACGAAAACGCTTGATCGCTGCAAAATTAGAAAGCAGATCCCTATCAAAAGTGGAATATTTTTGTTCTGTCTGAGACAATTGTCTGGAGTAAAATGCTAGCGGTGCTGTTTGTCCGTTGTGCTCGTGCAAAACTGCACCTATTGCGTGGCCTGAAGCATCGGTTGTGACAGAATAAGAAGAACACTGCGGATTAGGATGGCAAAGTGTTACACAGTGATTGATTGCATGTTTAAGATCGACAAACGCGGTTTCATGTTTATCGAGTCAAACAAACGGTTCAACTGGTTTTTCTTTGCGTTGATTTTTCGAAGGCGGTTGAGTTGAACGAGCTAAATCTTGGAGAGGACAAACAAAATTAGCATAATCAGGTATAAAACGCCGATAAAATGAAAACATGCCAAGTGAACGACGAAGAGATTAATATTCAGATGGAGAAGATAAATTTAATAAGTCTTCCTTTGATTTTGTTTTTGGAGAAATACCTGCTTTTGAAACTGTAAAACCAAGAAAATCAACTTCAGTAAAGCTAAAAAGACACTTTGATAAATTAAGACGCAAATTATAAGAAGCAAAACTTTCAAAAATTAATTGCAATCGATGATCATGTTCAGCTTGAGTGGCACCGTAAATTAAAACATCATCAATATAAGCGAAAGAGGGAATACCACGCAACACGTCATTGATGAACGGGAAAATAATAGTTCTCAATTCACCGAAAACAGAAATACTTTTACCAGAAGCGGAAATGAGTGACAATATTGAGGATGACACTGGGAGTTTACTTTGTTTGACGATAGACGTGGGTACAAGTGAAACAGCCGAACCAGTATCAATTAAAAATGCCATAGAAGGTAAAAACGGAACATTACCGGTAATAAATAACAAAGAACCACGTTGAGAATTCACACCCCCAACGTGGCTTAACAGTTTTCCGGGACCGGAGAAGTAGAACGTGACTGTGCAGGAGAATTTCGAGTGGTACGAGTAGAAACGTAACTGGGTTTAGTAGCAGGCCATTGACACCACGATTTGCATGATCTTGCGTCGCCAGCGTAAAAAATGTGAGCACGAAAAATTTGTGGAGGCTGGTTTTTGTGAAAAGCCTTTACAACATACAATTCATTAGAGTTGTTATTGAAATTGTTAGAATTAGAATAATTGGGTTTGTTATTAGTGCGACGGTTAACATTACTCACTTCAAGAGCAGATTCATTAGATGTACTAGCTATAACCTGAACTGAGGGAATAGAATCTAATTTAGTAGCACCCCAAACGGTATCAGCAATCGTCAAGAATTGGTCGGAAGGCAAATGTAAATGTCCTAAGAGAAGATCGCGGACCTTAGTGGGCAGAGCATTCATTAGGCGGTGATGAACCAGGTTTTCATGGGCAGGGATACCAGACATTGAAAAGGCTTTCTTAATTTTTAAAGTACAAACACTTGGTTTAAGACCGTCAAGAGATACCTCACCTAATGCTTCCTCAAGGCGTTGTTGTTCAGTCTTCTGAAAAAGTTGTATAATTCTTATCTTGATATCAGTATAGGGCGTAGCAGAGGCAAACAGTTCCGGTGTGACTACCAAATGTCCAATGTCTGATGGTAATTCAGCTACAATGTATTGGAATCTTGTTAGTTCTTTTATAATCCTTCGTATTCCAAATAAACACTCCACTTGGTAAAACCAAAATACAATTTGTAATCGATGAAATGGCGGTAGCTTAAGATTTGCCGTGGAAATTCCAGCAGACGAAATGCGGTCGTCATCTTAAAACGTTTGTATTGGGCGAGACAGAGGAGTCGACGTAGTAGATATTGATGTATTCATATTGTGAGAAGGCAACGGGTTATTCTCGGGGTCACCATTTGTAGTAGGTATATCAATAACGACAGAACGATTCATGTTGTTGTGTTTAATGATATCGGTAAAAATATATAACTGCCTCTTAGCTTGAGCTCACATCGACTGACCTCAATCAACTTGGTCAGCTATAATTACATTATATGTGTTAATTTATTATTATACGAGGCTAATGTACTAATATGGAAACGAGGCTGTTTCCAGCACTACAAAGGTTTTAATCGTTCTGTAACATCACTATTTGAGGTGAAACTGTAGTGGTATTGCATTTACGTCATTGTATAATTGTCTATTGTTATTCATTTCCTGTAAATCTATATGTGTGTAAACTGTACCACGTAACCTCTCTCTTTCGCCTCTTACTATCTTACTGTACGGTCGTGTATGTTGTATCAAAGAGCTCTGACTAACGGCCATAGTAGCCCTTAGCATCTCTCCCTGTAATGTCAGCAGACACGGCCTACTGTTATTATAATAAAAAGATTATATATTAAATTGATTATGTCGTTATTGAATCTCCTACAAAACTTCGAAGAAAATTGTTGTTGTGTTTTGACCATGAGAACTTTTAAACCGACGATTCATCATTTGTTTAGGGGCTTAGACAAGACAATATTATATATTTATTGTTTGTATTGTTTTCTGAAGTTATTTATTACATCAAACTGCTAAGCCAGTCGTCATCGTTTTATTTGGTTTATTAAAATGTTTTAATTCTGCTGCGACATCAGCTTAAGAAGAGACGATGTCACACATCATTTACAACTCACACCTGTATTATAAGTAGTGAAAATCACTTCACCTGTTATATCTTGGTATGGTCTAGTGATGAAGCGTTAGCATAAGGCGCGCGTGATCTGGGATTCAATCCCATCGGTCTGTCTAACATTTTTTTTTCTTTTCTTTTTTCTTTGATTTATAATTTGGATATATTTTTCTTTATATTATTATATTATTTGGATATTCTTATAATTTATTTTATTTGATTGAGGTTGATTTTTTTATTTGATCTGATTTTTATATCATTCGATTGGATTGATTTACTTTTTTGAATTTGATTTGATTTGATTTTTCTTTGCATGATGATTCGATTGATTTGATAATTTGATATTCTATTGAATTTGATTTCGATTGGTTTATTTTGATTATTATATTATTCACCATGAGTCCGAGGGTAGCGGAGCTATTTTTTCATCTAGTTTTTTTAAATCACTTCAATACATGTCTGTGTAAGACATACTAAGATAAATAGTGAACTCTATTCCTCCTTTCATTTTGAGAGACATTTAAATTCGAGAAAGTGGAAAACCGGCATTTTTCAAAATCTGAATAATTGTGAAATCACACTTTGGTCAACCTAAATTGGCTGTTACTAAATATATACGGTATATTTTTTCATCTAGTTATTTTGAATCACTTCAATACATGTCTGAGCATGACATACCAAGATAAATAGTGAATTGTATCCGTCCTTTCAATGTGAGAGACATTGAAAGTCGAGAAAGTGAAAAACCGGCTTTTTTCAAAATCTGAAAAATTGTGAAATCACACTTAGGTCAACCTAGATGGCTGTTACTAAATATAGACTTTATATTTTTTCATTTAGTTTTTTTGAATCACTTCAATACATGTCTGAGTATGACATACTAAGATAAATAGGGAATTATATCCGTCAGTTCAGCGTGAGAGACATTGAAAGTCGAGAAAATGAAAAACCGGCTTTTTCCAAAATCTGAAAAATAGTGAAATCACACTTAGGTCAACCTGGATGGCTGTTACTAAATGCAGATTGTATATTTTTTCATCTAGTTATTTGAATCACTTTAATACATGTCTGAGTATGACATACTATGATAAATAGTGAATTATATCCGTCAGTTAAGCGTGAGAGACATTTAAAGTCGAGAAAGTGAAAAATCGGCTTTTTTTCAAAATCTGAAAAATTGTGAAATCACACTTAGGTCAACCCAGATGGCTGTTACTAAATATAAACTGCATATTTTTTCATCTAGTTTTTCTATTCACTTTGATGCACGTGATCACGACAATGGAGCGACAATATGAGAGTGATCTCGATAACGAAAATCACCTTATCTAGAAAATCGGCCGACTTCGACAAAACCCCTAGCTGTTATCTCAAATTTACTTTTGAGATAACGGCTGGCGCTGCGCGTGCATGGGTTTTCGTTTCATTTTTTATCTCAAATTTGTAGTTATTGGGATGTTTTCGTATCATTCTCGTTTTTACCGATTTTTTGAGTCAGTTGAATTGAGTATAGAATTTAAAATATAAACGATTTCAATGGAATTAAATTCGTAATGAATCTTCAGCAAAAGATTCATGTCTGTGAAGTTAGACGCATATTCGTCTGGACGAATATTCAAATAGACCTATATTGGAGCGCGTTAAATAACGTTTCGCACAAATGATGTGAGCATAACAGACATATTAATGGAAGATTTACGAAGTTAAGGAATCATAGAAACTACAAAAAATATATAATAAAGTCGATAAAAGCAATATGAATTATTTTAAAGAAAATAAATTATCAAAACATACAAAATCGCACCAAAAAAATGAATTATTCATTTTGCCGCAGATAAACGCATGGCTGATCAAATTAATCACGGATGTTTAGACAAAGATATGGATTAACAGTGTTTCGTATTGGAAATCAAACAGACAAATATTCAAATTGTCACGGGTTTGATCTAAACTTTGGACGAATATTCAAATTATCACGGGTGTGATCTAAACTTTGGACGAATATTCAAATTAACAGTGTTTCGTATGGAATATAAAAACAGACGCATATTCAAATTATCACGGGTTTGATCTAAATGAAAAAACAGACGCATATTCAAATTAACAGTGTTTCGTATGGAATATAAAAACAGACGCATATTCAAATTATCACGGGTGTGATCTAAATGAAAAAACAGACTGCATATTAAAATTATGACGGGTTTGATCTAAAACTTTGGACGAATATTCAAATTAATAGGGTTTTATATGGAATAAAATAACAGACGCATATTCAAATTATCACGGGTTTGATCTAAACTTTGGACGAATACTCAAATTATCACGGGTGTGATCTAAACTTTGGACGAATATTCAAATTAACAGTGTTTCGTATGGAATATAAAATCAAACGCATATTCAAATTATCACGGGTGTGATCTAAACTTTGGACGAATATTCAAATTCTCACGGGTTTGATCTAAAATAAGAAAACAGACGCATATTCCAATTATCACGGGTTTGATCTAAACTTTGGACGAATATTCAAATTAACAGTGTTTCGTATGGAATAGAAAAACAGACACATATTCAAATTATCACGGGTTTGATCTAAAACATTGGACGAATATTCAGATTAATAGGGTTTCGTATGGAATAAAAAAAACAGACGCATATTCAAATTATCACGGGTGTGATCTAAACGTTGGACGAATATTCAAATTCTCACGGGTTTGATCTAAAATAAAAAACAGACGCATATTCAAATTATGACGGGTTTGATTTAAACTTTGGACGAATATTCAAATTAACAGTGTTTCGTATGGAATATAAAAGCAGACGCATATTCAAAATATCACGGGTGTGATCTAAACTTTGGATGAATATTCAAATTAACAGTGTTTCGTATGGAATATAAAAACAAACGCATATTCAAATTATCACGGGTGTGATCTAAACTTTGGACGAATATTCAAATTAATAGGGTTTCGTATGGAATAGAAAAACAGACGCATATAAAATTATCACGGGTTTTTATTTAGATCACACCCGTGATAATTTTAATATGCGTCTGTTTTTTATTAACACTGTTAATTTGAATATTCGTCCAATGTTTAGATCAAACTCGTGGTCATTTGAATATGCGTCTGTTTTTATTTTAGATCAAACCCGTGAGAATTTGAATATTTGTCCAACGTTAGATCACACCCGTGATAATTTGAATATGCATCTGCTTTTTTATTCCATACGAAACACTGTTAATTTGAATATTCGTCCAAAGTTTAGATCAAACCCGTGATAATTGGAATATGCGTCTGTCTTCTTATTTTAGATCAAACCCGTGAGAATTTGAATATTCGTCCAAAGTTTAGATCACAACCTTGATAATTTGAATATTCGTCCAAAGTTTAGATCAATCCCGTGATAATTTAAATATGCGTCTGTTATTTTATTCCATACAAACCCTATTAATTTGAATATTCGTCCAAAGTTTAGATCACAACCTTGATAATTTGAATATTCGTCCAAAGTTTTAGATCAAACCCGTCATAATTTTAATATGCAGTCTGTTTTTTCATTTAGATCACACCCGTGATAATTTGAATATGCGTCTGTTTTATATTCCATACGAAACACTGTTAATTTGAATATGCGTCTGTTTTTTATTAAGATCACACCCGTGATAATTTGAATATGCTTCTGTTTTTCTATTCCATACGAAACCCTATTAATTTGAATATTCGTCCAAAGTTTAGATCACACCCGTGATAATTTTAATATTCGTCCAAAGTTTAGATCAAACCCGTGATGATTTGAATATGCGACTGTTTTTTTATTCCATACGAAACCCTATTAATTTGAATATTCGTCCAAAGTTTTAGATCAAACCCGTTATAATTAGAATAGAATAGAATAGAAAAGAAATAGTTTATTTAAAGACATATAAACAACTATGATACATGATTTTTGCTTTTTGTTCTAATTTGAATATGCGTCTGTTTTTATATTCCATACGAAACACTGTTAATTTGAATATTCGTCTAAAGTTTAGATCATACCCGTGATAATTTGAATTTTGGTCCAAAGCTTAGATCAAACCCGTGATAATTTGAATATGCGTCTGTTTTTCTATCCCAGCAAACACGGAGACGTCCCTGCAACGTCAGGAGACGTCTACGAAGGTCGATGGACAGTCTCCGAGACGTCCGTTTGGACGTCTATCGACAGTGTACCAGTAGACAATTTTTTACGTCCCGGTGACGTTACCAGATCGTCTAAGAGACCTTCATGGAGACCCTCCGGTGACTAAACTCTGACGTTGATTTGCAAGATATTTGCCTCGCCTTTGGCAATATATGCCACGCATGAAGGTCACAGTTCACACTATTCTGTTTAAAAGCATTTAACATGAAAGAACTACAAAGTGTTGTGTTTTCAAACGCATTCAATTCATTAAACATAAAATAAAACGTTCATAGTTGAATTCAAATGATAGTTATGAGATCTTTCTTACAAGTGTTTATCTTCTACCGTTTCAAGTTAGTTAAAGGAATTCCTTTAATGAATGTAGATAAATTTCACGCAATTTGTCAATTCAAATAATATATTCGATTATATTAGTAGCTAAATCCACACGTAGTTTCGTTGTGATAACCAAATCCGTAAACAATGTCTGCTAATAATATAAATCCCAGATTTTATAACCATATTTTTTAATAATAATCCAACACCGAAGTTCTAATTAGTAGCTGTAGATCTTATAGGAATACATCAGCCATTTTGTTGCAATAAAACCCAATAATATATTTCCAAATATGTTCCTCTCGGCGTGCTGGCCATATTACTAGCGATTCAGATTAAATCTTTAACAGAAAGAATAAAGAATATTATTATTAATATTATAGAATAAATATAGACAACTCAAACATCATGTAAGAAATTAAGGATTAATACAGCGTCTTTGATATATTTACCTCTGGGAAAATGTCGATGTAAGGTGAAGGAAATTTGTTTATTAATTCAGCGCTGTAGATAAATAAATATACAGAAATTATAGGTCAGTAACTGGTATAGTATGATCATATAATACATGAAATATAGACAACTTAAAAATGATGTTTTGAAGAATAATTAGGCAGCGTTTTGATAGATTTACCTTCGGTATAAGTTTGATGTAATGAGCGGCGAAGGTAACATTGTTATTCGGTTTTTCAATTCAGCTGCAGATAAATAAGTTTGAATTCAAGATCATTAAAAGTATTATTATAAACATTATTTAGTTTATACTGAACTATAGCAATGAGGTTGTAATATTTTACCTGGCAGTCTCATTTATTTGACAGCGACACATCGAAGAAGTAGACATTTCGCTTACAAAAACTGTGTCGAAAACATTAATTGAAATCTAATCTACAATAATGCAAACATAAGACTACCTCAGTATAAACAATCAGCAACTATATATTTTCAATAGCTAAACTGTATTGAAGTTTCAAGAGCATCTTACCTTCAAAAATCCCGAGAGATATTGAACGATTATATAAATTCCAACTTCATCAACACGGAAGCTCCAAAGCGGCCGTTATAAAAATGTGTTGTGAAACTTTCTGGCGCCTCTTTTCTGCAATTCAAACTGGGTGTGATTGTCTACATACGTCTCTAATCGATCAAAAATACGTAGGTTGCCAAGCCGTAATTTTGCGACCTAGTCGGCACTTATGACGTAAACACATGAAAATACTTTTATAAAAGTGTTTGGGACCCTGACACGACGTTGAGGGACGTTGTATAGCTGTATAATTGTGACTGACCGCTGCGAAACCTTCCAGACTCACTGGGGACGTCCCCTGACCGTCAGTGTTTGCTGGGATTCCATGCGAAACCCTATCAATTTGAATATTCGTCCAAAGTTTTAGATCAAACCCGTGATAATGTGAATATGCGTCTGTTATTTTATTCCATACAAACCCCATTAATTTGAATATTCGTCCAAAGTTTAGATCACACCCGTGATAATTTGAGTATTCGTCCAAAGTTTAGATCAAACCCGTGATAATTTTAATATGCGTCTGTTATTTTATTCCATATAAAACCCTATTAATTTGAATATTCGTCCAAAGTTTTAGATCAAACCCGTGATAATTTTAATATGCGTCTGTTTTTTCATTTAGATCACACCCGTGATAATTTGAATATGCGTCTGTTTTTGTATTCCATACGAAACACTGTTAATTTGACTATTCGTCCAAAGTTTAGATCAAACCCGTGACAATTTGAATATTTGTCTGTTTGATTTCCGATACGAAACACTGTTAATCCATATCTTTGTCTAAACATCCGTGATTAATTTGATCAGTCATGCGTTTATCTGCGGCAAAATGAATAATTCAATTTTTTGGTGCAATTTTGTATGTTTTGATAATTTATTTTCTTTAAAATAATTCATATTGCTTTTATCGACTTTATTATATATTTTTTGTAGTATATATGATTCCTTAACTTCGTAAATCTTCCATTAATATGTCTGTTATGCTCACATCATTTGTGCGAAGCGTTATTTAACGCGCTCCAATATAGGTCTATTTGAATATTCGTCCAGACGAATATGCGTCTACCTTCACAGACATAAAAGATTCAAGATGTTCAACATGTGAACATCATAAAGTTGGAATAAAATGCGTTTTTGGAATAAGATTCAAAGCAGACAACATATGCTGTAAAATTAAAATTTCCAGAGAATAATTCGATACGTAAATTGTGTTTTTAATTTAAGGGAGGAGAGAGTGCTATCATAAATGTTGTACTTTCAGTCTAATACATGCTTTGATGTCTTTGATATTTTTACATTTTGTTAGAAATATAAAGTAAGAAATATTTGAATGGCAAAGTTGGTGACACTATTTAATTCTTCATTTTATACAATTAAGTAGGACGTAGACCAAATCTCAAACCATATTTCGTTAGCCCCGATCGCGATCGTTCTGGCTTTGTATATACAGAATGACATTACAATTTATTACCTTTGTTGATGTAGCAACTTTTAGGCTACGTCTACACAGAGAAAAAGTCTTCAAAAGTCCACTTTCAAACAGTTCAGATAGGTGATCACTTTACACTATTGTCATTGGCATTTGTCGGTATCTTATTCAAACATTTAAGCTATAATCTGAGCTTTGATACCTGGTGGAGGATTATCATAGAAGGAAGTCAGATGGCGAACGTTATTATATCTGCAGTTTTGGCCAAATCGTAAAATCGATTCAAGTTGTCATTTTTCACATGTATGTCCGCCAGAATATGGAATCATCAATGTGACTGTTAATTTTGTGGAACAAAAATAATTGTAATCTCGCTATTCATTTACATTATTGGTTTGCTTACAAGTTTATCGCAGCTCAATTGTTTACTAATCAACACTTTATTTCTTTGGATGCATGTGCTTAATTATGAACTGATATTCAGATTTAGCAAACTGGGTAATAATTAATTGAGATAGAGATGTTGGCTTCTTTCCTAGATTATGAGCCTACTGTATCAATACGAGATGAATATGATCACTGCTCAAATGATCTCACGTACGTTTGTTTTGATTTATTGGATTGTGGAGAACCGTAGAACTGATTCCAGCGGCGATTAGCTACGATTAGTAGTCAAAGATTAGAAAGAACATCAGTGCTGTCTGTTGATAATTAATTTAACTAGCTAAATATATGATTCAATTTATATTTTATTATTATTCTTTCAAATGTGATTGAACAACGTACATAACGTATATTTACACTTTCGCCAAGATAGATTGGTTGGTAATTTAATGCAACGGTATCAAATTTAGGAATAGAAACAATTAAAGATTCCCCTATTATTAAACAAAATAAATGATTAAGGGAGTTGTTGGTGCCGTGGGACTGTTAATTGACTATTTATTTCCTCTTCAAGGGCCGTTGCAGTAGGGGGGTTTGTCCCCTAATATGGGCGTGGCAATTTGATTACGTCATTTTGACAGGGGTATTCAAAATCCTGTATCCGGGCCTGAGCCACTCCGTAAATTAATCACTGAATCCTTCTATGTGAGGCCATTGTGAGATCAAGTGGATTTCCATGGGGGTTGTCTTTCAATGTCTTCAATGATGGCTGATGGCACGGGAGGTGACACGCACGAAGCATTTTAATTCTTGACATCCCCTTATATCAAAGGCATAGGAGTTCACGAATCACTTCAGTTTTATTCAGGTTTAAAACATTTAATATAAAACATCTAGTATAAAACATGTATCTTAATTAGTCTATGCAATAATTAAGCACCTCCACTTTTTGATTTGATATATTTCGTCAAAATGAAACTTTGACAGGCGAAAAGTACAGGGAGTCTGAAAACAACTTCATGCTCCACTTACATACAGCCTTATTACTACAACAATAAACATTTACAAAAAGAAGGTTTACAAATTTGAGAATAAATCTAAATATATAAACTAAATTAATATTGACTTTATTAACTTCTATATATAATTATTATAAGTATTGAAATCACTATTTGTAGACTCTGCAAAAAGGCGACAGGTCAGTATTATCTAATTTTCTTTTGAAAATTTCTAAAGTTTTTGAATCAACGAGATACTCTGATAATGAATTCCACCACGGAATTGCACGATGACAAAACTTGGTGGAGTCAAGGCGTGGTATTGAATGATTTGTTTATTTCTGCATAACAGCATATAAATGTGAATTATATACAGAATAACATAACATAAATTTACAAATGATTAAATAGTTTTACATAATTAAGAATTTAGATAGATTTTCATTGGAGAGATATATTTTGAATTTATAAACATTGGGTGCCTGACGTGTTTCCAGGCTTAACGAGTTATATACATTTATGCATCTTACAAAAAAAGGTTTGACGATGGCGATTTGAATGCGCCATTGGCACAACAAGTCGACCATGTGGAGTGACAGTAATAAGGTTACTGGAGTCAATATCCACAAAACTATTAATAACTTTATAACAAAATAATAGGTCAGCAATCAATCTTCTACTTTCAAGTGTTTCGATATTCAAATTAACGATGCGTTCTTTATAAATTAAATCGTACTGATACAGCGGTGTTTTTGAAAATCGTCGTTGCATAGATTCTAGCAATATGATATCTTTTATCAAAATTGGTGACCAGACCTCACTGGCATATTGAAGGATGGGAGGCACATACGTCATAAATAGTTTGATTTTAAATGAACAATCTCTGCTATAAAATACACGATTAATCATTCTACTACGAATAGCTGCTTTTTTACAATTGTTGTTATATGTGTAGAAAGTTTTAACGTTGATGTCATTAAAACACCTAGATCTCTGATTTTATCAACAGATTCTAAATCTACTTCTCCAAGATGATAATTTTGCTTAGGATTATTTTTTCCCAAATGTAATACTTCGCATTTATGGCATGCCATTGTTAGCTGGAGTGGCCCACTGAAAGATGTTGTCTAAATCAGCTTGCAAGGCAATATGATCAGCATTTGAGTCACACGTAAAGAACAGCTTACAATCGTCTGCATATAATCTGATACTGCTGTGTTTTATTATATCAACAATGTCATTAATATATATCAAAAATAATACTGGCCCTAGTACAGAGCCTTGGGGTACACCTGACTTTACGTCAGACCAGTTTGAATGGTTTCCATTGACAACGGTTCTTTGACGCCTGTTAGTGAGGAATGCTTCTATCCAGTCATATAATTTACCTTTAATGCCATGAGATTTTATTTTTTGCAGCAGTTTAGAATGTGAAACAGTGTCAAATGCTTTTGCACAATCTAAATAAATAACATCAACAGAATGCTGACGATCGACAAGAGTAGACCATACATTAATTGTTTCTACTAATTGCGTCAGACAATCGCTTTTTTATTTAAACGTTCCATTAGTCGACAAACATTTGATGTAAGGCTAATTGGTCTGTATAGAGTGAAATTTGTGCTTGGACTAGGTGTTTTAGAAATCGGCATGATATCAGCTGATAGCCAATCCATCGGTAACTGTGACGTCTCAAATGAAACATTAAAAAGTACATATAGTGGATAGCACAAATATTCTATATATCGCTTGATGAATACAGCTGGGATTAAGTCTGTTCCAGATGATAGCTTGGGCTGTAGTTTGACGACATTATATTTTATCTTGGCCAGGCTGAAATCAACAAACTCTAGGCTGGTTTTAACAACTTGAAGTGGTAATATTAAGGGTGTAGTGTTGTCTTCTGTAAAAACAGAGACAAATCGATTGTTTAATAAATGGGCAATGTCACTGTCGGTTTCAGCAATAATTGATCCTGGGCCATGAAGTGGTGGTATACGTTGACGGTTACTGAATCGAGACTTGACAAATGACCAGAAAGACTTAGAAGAGGAGAATTTAGAAGTAAAACTGTTCTCTTTAGATCTCATATTATTTCGAATTAGTTTACGAAGTAAACCTTGCGATTGCCTCCATATTGCTTTAGATTTAACATCATCAGTACTTTTATAAAGACGGTACAGTCTTCTGGTTTCTTTATTTTGAGCCTTGATTTTGGGTGACCATGAATGTATTTTGAATGTTTTAACTTAAATTGGTGACCACGTAAAGTGTATTTTGAAATGTCATAAAGTTTCCATACTCAGATCTACTAAATCATGGCTAATTTTGAATAACATAATTAAATCGGCTTTAACCCGTCTAGATTCTAATGTTTCTAGCTGAAGGATGTGTAGGCGATGAGCGTAACTCTCGTATCTTATATGATTTAATCGACAAACTCTTCTGGTGTATCTACGCTGGATGTTTTCTACTAAATTAATGTCTTTTGACATCCATGGATTCCATGTCGGAGATGCTTATTCCAATAATGGACAAACATAAACTTTATAAGCACGAATAAGTATACTAATTGTGTTGGAATGAAAACATTTAAAAATGAGATAAGAACGTGAATAAGCTTTTGCGGTTATCATAGAGCAGTGTGACGATGGTTTGAAGTCGGGTGTTATTATAATACCTAAGTCTCGTACATTCGAAACACTCTTAATCACATTGTTCGCAATACTGTAATCAGATGCAGCTATCTTTAGATTACCAGTAGACAATGTGCAACATTTTTCATAAGCAATGCGCAACTGCCAAGTATCAGCCCAACTGTGAAGATTTTGAAGAGTGTTATTTAAACTATCACAATTTCCGTTTCGAGAGCAGTAAAACTTACTGTCATCGGCAAATAGTTGCACCTTGGTTGGATTTTCAAGGCAGCTAGTAATGTCATTAATAAATAAGATGAATAGAAGTGGGTCAAGAACAGATCCTTGGGGAACACCACTGATAACGGTTTTTGGAGATGATATGTGATTCCCAACCGACACGCTTCGGGTTCGATCTCCCAAAAAGGCTGATATCCAATTTAAAAGTTCGAATTTGATACCGTAAGCTTCCAACTTGGACAATAACTTCGGGTGTGACACTGTGTCAAAGGCTTTGCTACTAAACTCTATATACACGCTGTCTATTCTAATCTCTCGTCGGATGCCATTGTCCAATTACGTAAAGTTTCAATTAGCTGAGTACACGTAGATCTCCTCGACATGAAGCCATGTTGTGAGGCGGTTATCAAGTTATTTTGGAGTAAATATGATAAAATTTCAGTCTTTATTATTGATTCCATTATCTTACACGAGACGCAGGTCAAGGATATCGGGCGGAAATTTTTTAACAGACAAGAGATTTCCCTTTCTTGAAAATAGGAACTACAATAGCGCTTTTCCATACTTTTGGTAAATATCCTGATGACAGTGATGATTCAAACAGCAACGAAAGAGGGTAAGCAAGTTCCTCAGCAAGTGACTTCATAAAGAGAGCTGAGTATATATCAGGTGTTCTAGACGTCTTATTAGGTAACTTAGATAAATGATTTCGAACATTACTAACCGAAAAAGGAACAAAACTTAGCATGGTATCTTCACCTACTTGGCAATTAAAATCAGGTTGAATACCATCATCTTCAGTGAAAACGCTTGTAAAATATTCATTAATAACACCAGCCTTTTGTTGATCATCAGTGCAAATGGTTTCATCATCAGTTAGAATTGGTGGTACAGACGGGCGAGAGTGCATCTTGTTATTGACAAATGAATAAAAATTGGAGAGAGAGGCATCATCTACAACTGCATTTGCTTTAGATATTAAGGACTTTTTTACTGCTATGTTGTATTCTCGTGACAATTTCTTGAAGATAGCTTTATGTGATTCTGAGGCTTTGCTATTCCTATAAGCAATCCTTTTTTTTAGCGCTAGAGATCGAATTTCTTTGGATTGATTACATTTCCGTTTTCCTTTGAGGTATTTAGGAACATGAATGGTGATGAGTTCGTCCAGAATTTCACAAATTTTACACCAAAAAAGTTCAACGTTATTTTGGCAGTCTTGATTGAGGGAAAGCCAATCAATTGTATTTAGATGATTTGAAATAGCTGAATAGTCAGCTTTTCGAAAGTTAAAATTATCTGGAATCACATTGTTTCCAACATCCGGAGCATACATATGAAATTCGATTGCATTGTGGTTCTCATGCACTGGTGAAGGGCTCACAAACTTCAATATCTGATACTCTATCTGGAGCTGATGTAAGAACAAGGTCTAAGATGCTATTTTGACGTGTTGCCACAGGCACAACTTGTTGTAAATTATTCCTAGTTACAGCGTCGAGAAAAGAACAATGAAGTGAGTTACCAAATGAATAAGGATTATCCCAATTTATAGACGGGAAAGTAAAATCACCAATTAAAAATCAAGGAAATTGAAAGTCTGCAAAAAAGTCAATAAAGGAACATAATTTATTGGTATCAGCTACACATGATGATGCCAATGGTGGATGGTAAACACAGGCCATTCGATATCTTGCTTCCGATGATAAATGAATGTCAATCATTAAACTTTCCATATTGTCAAATGTAGAAGGGAGATCTATAATACTAAAGCGTAATCCAATTTTGACAAATACGGCAACACCTCCGCCAACAGAATTAAAAACTCTATCTTTTCGAACAAGTGAGTATCAAGTATTAGCGGTTAATAACGAGTCAGGAACTTTGGATGATAGCCATGTCTCCGATGCAAAAATGAGATGATAGGTATTAGTGGTCAATATAGCCTCTAGATGGCCAAGTTTGTTTAATAATGATCTAGAATTAAAATAATAACTCTTTAATGTGATATTTGAGTTGCAATGATTTGACGATAGGTCAGAGGAACTTATAAATGATTGGGGTTGTCTTGTAATTTCAGCGTCTGATAATGTTATTTCTGGTTCCTGCCTGATTGTTAAAACATCCGGGGAACAACAGGTTGTTGAACAGGATGAGGTATTTGGTTGAGAATTTGTGGACGGTTGGTAAGTAGACTCATTAATCTGTTCAGTTGAAGCTCCATTCTTGTCAATCGATCTTCGTGGGGGGACGGAGGGGGTCTCACATGGCCCAAAAAAGGCTGCAACGGCAATACTGCTCCATTCATGACATGATCATTTCTAGGTAAATTGTTACCATTTAGTAACGGAGGAGAGTATAAGGGTGCTTGATAACCATTATTGTTAGTAGCAATTGGTCCAAGAGATGGTGCAGTGACAGTGACTGGTGATCGTGTATTTCGGCTTTGAACCCTTGTAGTCCCCTTTAGATGGGGAAAATGACAACGGGGGTCGAAGCATTCACGGTTGTTGTAAGATGTTTGACACACCTGTAAATGATATCGGTTGCAATTGTCTGGTCGACGATGGCATCCACCAGGGAAGTTTAGATGCCTCAGATGAAGATAGCATAACTTGGGGTGTAGATTATTACATTGTCCCCCTTTGCGACCAGAAAAACCGAATTTGCAAATACCAGAAAGTAAGTCACGGCATATGGGTTGTGGTATAATAGGAGAAGTATTTATTTCACACAATGCATTTGAAACAATGAGGTGATTATTAATCGAATGCTCTGAATCACTGTCATTGATTTCATTTGAAACAATCGGTTCATTTGAAACGCAATCCATTTCCGAGCTGGCGTCAGTAGATGACAGTTGATCGTCTAATAGATCCGGAATAGCAGCATTTGAATGAGCGGCGGAAAAACCATAGGCGTATCAAAAACAACAAATGATAATGTGTGTGTTTTATCTAATTCTTGGTCAAGTATTTCTGTTTCGATGATCTTTTCTTCGGTAACTTTATTATCACGATTTATAATTCCAAATAAATGAATACATAAATCAATCAGGTCTCCCTTCTTTGATATTTTATGTAGTTTTGATTTTGCCTTGTCTAAATGTTGGTATTCTTTTTCCATAACATCAATACATCTTTTAACTGCTATACTTAACTCAGATTCTTGTTGTAAAAAAGATTTAGTGACATCAACCAAAGAATCTTGAACCAAATCAAGGTTTGAAGGAATAACATTTGATTGTAATGAACAATTTAAAATGGCAGTATCCATGTTACAGTTTATACATCGTCGAATCGATAAAATAATAGAAAATGTGTTTAAAATATATATGAATTTAAAAATTTACAATAAAAGAAGGAGACGGAAAACGACACGTTCGGTCGTCTCCATGGTCAAGTGCAAACAAAATATTCTATTTAATAACTTGATTCTATTTAATAACCCCCGGGGGGTAACTTCCATACTTTTGGTACACAGGGACGTTCAAATATTAAGGAGTACCTTTTCAAAATCCAGAACAAATTTTAAGGGTATGCTTTGTCATGAAAACATTTTGAGGTATCCTTTTTGACACTTTGTAATCTTTTCGTTTTGCAAAACAAATTTTGTCTATGAAATGATTATTTGTTTCATTGTTTTTGGTTGCATCTGCCATTCATTATATCTGTGGTATCTTTTTCATGGTCATTCTGCTAAAGTTCAACCCCTTCGGAGCGCAATGAAAGTTACCCTCCTCCGGGAATAAACCTGAATCTGCATGTAAGGTATTAAGCTTATGAGCATTTCGCAAACTGTCTGACATGAGAAATATGACATTCCTGAATGATCAGATATGTATCACATATGTTTGTTTTTTAATGAAATTTAATAACAATTTGAAAGAATTGATAAGACATTAATAATTAAATTAATACATACATAACTGTTAGAAATAAAGTCAAAGACTAGACGTTGTCCCGTTACTCTGGGTTTCGTTCCGTTATAGTTTCTTTAAGTAAAATTTTGTTTTGTGCCTGCACTTTGATATTAATTCTGATCTTTTGCTTAATAAATTGTTTGTAAGATGCTATAAAATATTTTTCTTCTATACAAAATTGGTATTTTTTGTGCATGTTGCTATATGCTGATGTGGTTATACGTTGACATTGTATACGACATCACGCATTTATTTTCAAGAGGGCAATTATTTTGTGAGCTGCAATTGCACTATTCCGTTTGTAGTTGTCTCGTATCAGGATAGAGGATGTTGTTGTTGTGATCTCGTACGATAGTTTCCAATTCCATGTTGGCCATACAGCTATAGCTGAATTTAATTTTTGTTTCTATTGAATGACTTGTGGAATCTGTATTGCTTTCTTCGGGAAGTGTACATATAGGACAGATAAAACGTTTTGGCAATGTTGGTGGTGCCGTTTTTACTAAAAGGTCGATTGAACGAAATGGTTTTTTGCTTCCCATTTCTCCTGTTTTGTGTTGGGTTATTTCGGCGTTGGTTGTAAATGGAATGAGTATCATATCCACTTAATTTGAGAGGCAGAGGCAAGTTTCGATTTTCAAAAATGTTTTTATTTGATGATAGGACAGGACTGATGTCCTCTGATCGATAGAAGCCTGTACCTGTTTGATAAATATTATGCGGCCGTTTGCGGTTGGATTCGACGTTAATATAAAGAGGCTCGTCGTTTGGGTTTTCTGTATAGGGTTTGTATGTGCCTTTTTTGAGATTGAGCGTGATTTCTAAAAAATGTATCGATCTCCTCTGTGGATTTGGTTCGAGAAAAGGAGGAGGGTAAAAATCGGTAGAGGTAGTCCAGCACGACAAAGAAGGACACGAGCGTATCACACACTGAGGTCAGCATGATGACTTGGAGGTTGAAGTGAATCAAAAACAAGGGTGCAAAATTTAAGAGTAATTAATTGGAAAACTATCTCAACAGTCATTGAATAATTTATACAGTATATATTTCATAAATGTGATATGGATGATATTAATAAGGCTGGATATTGCATCATTTTGACCCTCAAAAATCTAAAATCATATGTGATTTTCCAGAATTGTCTATAGAGACTAGATCATTATCTCACGACTTGCATTAATATAGAGCCCTCTTACTCGATCCATATTGCATAAATTTAAATATCAAGCATGTATTGTCTGGCTTCCTCCTCCTATATAATGACAATGATAACAGATGTGTAATAATATTGATGTTATACAATATAAATAACATAACACAACAGATAAACACAATATTTATGATTTTTTGAGTTGCAGTGTCTTTGAATGATACACCGAAACTTGGAAGCTTCTTTTTCCTACCATTCGTTGCCATTAAAAATTAATTTGGCATTATACCATGAAGATGGCTTTCAGATGTGCAATATAACAAATATCAATTCTAATATGAGATAAATTATGTAAAAATTGTTTAAACATTGCTAGCGTCAGTCTTTAAGATAAGGCTGTTTTGTATTTCAACACGGCGCTGGGCATCTCTGTCAGGTTGGATGGCATACAAAAATTTCTCTTTTAAGTTTCCTGGTCCTTGCCAGATTTTATAAATGGCTACACCAGGAATAAAGAGCATTGAAGAAAGAGCTATCATCCAACCAATTGCTTCTGCCCAACCGGGATACCTAAGAGGTAATAGCATATAATTTAGTTTTTCATTTCTTTTTGTTTATTTATTATTCCTACTATAAATACGATTCTATGGTAGCATTTCATTTACGGTTAACTGCATAATGATAATTGATAGCTATCACCCCGTAACCTTAAGCACAATGTGCGAACACTCTGCCACTGTGCTACCCTGGCACACGCGATATCGATCATATACAAAACTGTATATTACCATTCTTTGACAGTCAAAAATATGAAAATCATTCGTGGTTTCTTTATTTACCTACAGATTTTGGGATTAAAATATGCTTCAGATAGGATTTGTTGAATAATTGATCAAAACAATTTAGCAATATCTGGAATGTTAAACAAAGGTTATAAAATCAATCCATATCAAAATTTATTTTTTATTGCCTTTATTTTTTATTTTGTATTAATATCTAATCTTTCATTTTCCATTTAAAAACTAAATCGTATTATCTAATTTTGAAGATAATCGTTATAGTGAAAGCAATCTAGACTTAAAAACTAATTACTTGGTACGTTTATAAATAAAGTAATAGACCTAAAACTATTTCTATATTCTATTTTTATATTTCAATACCATTTTATGTTTCTTTACTTTCCTTGTCGTTATATAAAACCACTAAACATATATGCATTATCATTTAGCTTAAAAGTTTTGATCTGGAATGATTCGCAATGGAAAATATGGAAAGTATGAGTTTTTAAAATGGAGGACAGAAAAAATATTTAAAAATTGTAATCGTAATCCGAAAACAATTTCATCCGTATCGTATCATGTCATATTTTCAATTCGAAATTAATATAATTAGCCAATCAAATTGTAATTGCACACATAAAATATTTAGAGCATAAAATTTGGAACTAGACCCTATCCGAATCGATTGTTAGAAAATCCAATCCGATAGGGAATGAAAGGGACTGACACAGATGCGTTTTGCCAGAGATTGAACTTGGTCACTTCCTTGATGGATGATTACACGTAAAGAGACACGCATTTCCTATGCAGGACAAGTCTAGCATATCTTGATTATATCCTAGTGGTCATAATCGTAATTTCTCCAAATTTGTATATAGATGACAGGCGGGGGCACCGCACAGCGATTTTATAAGAAGCACGTGATTTTTATCGTCGTCATCGATCTGAAACTCTATATTGACTTTCAGCTACAGGACATAGTATTGGAGTCTGGATTACACAATTGTCAATTTTATATGTGTGTTTTTAGTTCTTATTCATAATTCAGCTTAACAATGAATTTAGTGTAAACAATACCTGTAATCCCCATAACTCATCCCTGTCCATTGAGCAACACTAAACAGTAAAACGACTAAGATGATAGTTGGTGAGAAATACTTCCAGCACAACCGCCACCAGCGACTAGGTCGATGGCCCAACATGCTGGCAATGTCCTCTTCAAAACGATCTGCACCATAGCCATAGGCGACAGCTAACACTTCAAACAATGCCAGGAAAAGAAGGGACACTCCACCAGATTGCAAGTCAAACATATTTAATATGTACATACCACCCTGAAAAAGTCAAATATCATTTGGTAATTATCATTTCGGTTATTAAATCATGACAGGTGCTAGTAGAGTTTAGTAGAGTACACAGTCACAGCATGATGATACAGCGGGCATAACGTAATAGGAGTAATATAGATGTTATATTGGAGCAAATTTCCTGCACTGATATTTTCTTAGTGCTTCAGGAAACCTAGCAACAACTTTTGTTTAAATCAATTACCCTGCGCTGTACAGTTCTTCTCCCGACTCTTTTCATAGGCCACTTGAGCATTTACTTCAATCAATTAGCCAATACAGGACGTTTTTGTGCCCAGATAACCCGATACATTTGGTAACAACATATACCGTACATTTCAGAATTGCGATGTTCCAAGTAATATGTCAAGTGTACTAACCTGAGAGACGAGAGGCAATCCGAGTAGGAAACAAATAAAACAGACAACCCCAATGAAAATCATCTTATGTTTGCGTAATATCTTTGGGTATTCATCACTCAGACCAGTGATTACAGCTTCTAGCATGGCAAATTGTGTATCTAGACCCAACGTGAGGACCATGAAGAAAAAGAGAACAGCCCACACTGGCGCAATTGGCATTTTAGCAATACCCTCTGGATACACAACAAACACTAGACCTGGACCTAAAGTTAAGAGAAGGAAAAGGCACACATATATATACATGTATACACATGATAAACTTATACAAATAATATACAGTAGTACGTAAGTAAAGGGCATATAATCAACATTACAACCAATTAATCACTAAAATTAGCCGGAAATTGCAGTATTGCTATATATCGATCTGTAATAAGCGTTCCAACTTAAGTTTAAGTAAATAGAACAAGGTTTTTGGGAGGAGGGAATAATCTGCTAAACGTTTTGATGACTAGCTCGTATCATATGCAACTATATAAGTAATAGATACTATTGCAGTAATATTAAGGAAAGTGAAGAAGGCAATTTATAATTATTATGTTGCTATAGTACCTTCTGTTGCCACATCTTTAACTTCTTTGCCTAATTTCTCAGCCATGTAACCCAGCACACAGAATGTTGCTGCGCCAGCAAAAACACTTGTGAAACAGTTGATAAGAGACACTACAACTGCATCCCTGCATAAATAAAAATAAGCAAAACTAAATAGCCTCAATCAATTATTAAAGTATCGAAAAGCACCTGACTGGGGTTGATTGGACATATTTTTGATCGAGTGCCAATCTCAATTATCTAGGTGTTCTTCAAAATTTGACATACAGTGAGAGCTGGATCGGGACTGGAGTGAATGTCTTGCTAGACAGGAACAGTATTCGCTAAAGTCTATAGGATACAATCCTTGCTATTTCATTATAAACATTGAAAAGTTGAAATTTCTCTGTACAATTTGCTGTCAATCGATGATTGCATAGTCCGATATTGTGCCTTTCTTTGTCTGCCGGGTTCTGAGATGATAAACAGAACAAGTTTCTTACATTTTACAGAAAATTGTATTAAATAGGAAACGGAGTGTGATTCGGAGTCTATTTATATATCATGGTTTTCCGGGCCGTATTCCGAGTCTGAAAATTCTGATCCGTGTACACTGTACACCGATTGCTTTTTAATACAGTGACCTACTAATCAGAGGTTGTTTCTGTCTTATTGCAGAATTGATAGAAAAGAGGGAGAATGAGTCCATGATAATCATATTCGTAACAACTCATTCATAATTGATATTATTATTATAATTATGGAACTTTTTGGGTAGCTTTGACATTTAGGATTGCCGGTTATTTTTGGGTACAGGTAATTCACTTTTTACCAAAGCAGCACCCTCGAGATAGTGGCACCCGTCCATGCAGAGCCCCTCCCCCCGACGGATAACGTTACTGCTATGACTAAATGTATAGACGTACTTGACACAGTTGTTGTTGAACTTATTATAACTGCCAAATGTAATCAGAGAACCAAAGCCAATACCCAACGAGTAGAATATCTGTGACGCAGCAGATACCCACACTTTTGCATCAGCTAATTTTGAAAAATCTGGTTTCAAATAGAACTCAAGACCTTTGGCAGCGCCAGGAAGAGTAGCACCACGAATAAGCAACGCAAACATCAGCATGTATGGGAATGTCGCAGTAAAATAAACGACCTACAGGAATCAATAACAAATTGTAAGAAATAATGAGGAATGATTGCACTATCAAAGGACTGATTGGCTTGAGTCGGGGCTTGAGTATAATAGCACTAATTTAAAATACAATACTTCTATGGAAATAATAATCCCTTAAATTAACATAATAGTGACCGTTCGATGCTATATGCAAAATAAAAGATACGATGCCGTAACTGATATCGGTTAGTACCTTTCCTGAAGATTTGATGCCTTTGAACAAGCACAAGTACACCAGAACCCATGCAACAATCAGCGCAATTACTAACTCCCATTTCAATTCACCAGCATCATCAATGCCATTTGTAATTTCAAGAATGAAATTCTCCCAAAATTGTTTTGTTGGTATATCAAAATCAGATACAACAGTTGTATTAACACAATTTGATGCGTTGATGCTTGCAGGAATGGTAGATATCATAGTAGTGTTGATGTTTGACATTGTAGTGATGTAGTTTGTTGTTGTTGAGGATAAGTTGACATGTGGTATTGAGCAATTGGAAATAACTGTGAATAGAGTAATCATATATTCCGATAGAAGGAGTGCAGTATATAAAAATTGCAGAGCATGTGAAAACAGCGACTCTTCTCTGGGGTTAACTGGTGTTATTTAAATGATCGATGACTGTTACATTCTTGATATATGTATAATTGCTGCCCTAATATAAAAGTGAATGCATTGCATATGTGGAGCTCATTAAAATATTCATTCCTATAATGGTTGTAAATACTCCCACCCTTCCTCCTCCCCCACAGAGGCAGATCTATACAATCTGTCTATCATAGTACAGTAGTCTCATAGAAAAAATCAACCAATCATATGGACACTTTGATTATCAGATGTTTGTTGCGTATTGGAAATAGTCTAAAAAATGCGGACCAGAGTTTTAACGATCAAAGAGCCTGGGACTAGTCCAGGTGCACATTTTAAAATATTTTTTGATCGTCTCATTGGTCCAGAATATGATGACGAATAATTGTAGACTAATTCTGATAACTATCTGATAGTAAAAGTGTCCATATGATTGGTTGCTTTATACTATGGGACTGGATTGCCATAGATTTTAGATTTTCTACCACATAGCATCAATCACACAATATATTCAACCACTGGAGCTGGAAGTGACAAAGAGAATGTCAATCATATTATAATTATGCGATGCAATCACCGTCCATTATCTATAGGCCCTACGTATAAATGTGAAAGTCTGCGTGTGCGTGGACCAATATTGCACTGTTTTCTCAGTCGGTATTCAACGAAGCTCATTAAGATGTTCGAGTCATACTTCATTAGTTCTTTTCCAGACGTGGTTCGGACGCTGTTCGGACGGGCTTCCATTTTTATTCGCTTTCTTTTTTTGCATAATGATGAAAGAAAATAATATATATATTGCATCAATTGCATTAATTGTATAGCTTTAATTTTCAATTTCATCGGGTTGTCGAATTCCAAGAGCACATCTGTTATTTAAATTGTGACGCAGATGATTCATTGCTAGTAACATATATATAATTATGACACAGTTGACTAAGTGTCGACATAATCATGCAAAATAACTAATTTGTGTTGAAATCTGTCCAGAATGAACCATATATATATCTACCTTTGGTAGCTGCAGCAACACTTTCTGCACATGTCTCTGTGCTCCAGCCAGAACCACATGAGTCCCATAACAATGTTGATTTGAATGAGACAACCATGTAATACAACACCCATGCAATAATGACATTGTAATAGACGCAACACAAGAACGATACCGTTAACATTGAAAAGCCAACACCTGTATTATATATATGAAGACATTGCAGTCGAGTGATCATTTCTGTTTTTGAATATAGCCTTCATTGGGGTTCCAGCTTTTATATAGTAAATGCATTATAAAACCTGCTATACCGACCACCTCCGTATAGTATCCATGATCCATTGAGTACCTGCCTCTAAAACTAAACGAGGCATAACTGAAGTGGGATATTATGCCATAGATTAAATCAATTCATTTCAAGCAAGTAGTTTATTGTAGATGTTAATAACTTCAGTGTGCTTCAACAATTAACTTACACTGAAGAAGGTCAGAAAAGTAAGTGAAGCATGGCTTCAAATATATTTTGTATAATGAATTGGAGTTTATGAAAGTTGGAATTGTTAATGCAAGATTATTCTCCAGGGGGTACGAAGGAATGCAGTAGCTATTTGTAAAGGAAGAGCTATCAGTGGTTTTTTAACATTGTAGGGTATTATTATCGAAGGATATTATGTTACGTCTATTATAAATCCTCTTGTCCCTTTAGATGTTCCGGGCGTGGTTATGCGATAATCATCGATAACAATTATAATGAATTAGGAATACTACTACTAATTCAACTGCTGTTGTTTTGAATAAAAATGCAGTACATTATTTCAACAGCTGTCTGCTGTATTTAGTTGATCATTTCAATACAGAGAAACAAACGCTTTTTAATGTTTATTTAATTGAAACCTTGTGAAAATCTTGAAAATTATTATGTAGTAAGAATATCATATGTTAATATTGAGATATTAAATTACAACGAGTGCATGTACAACTGAAGGGGTCAATGAGCTTGCTTCACATGACTCCCGTATGATACATGCCCCGCACATATATTTTATGAAATTGACTTGTGATGTCCTTACAATGCCTACTTGAATATATTTAATGTAATCCTGTATAATATATTTCATAAAATCTGTGTCAACCTAGCAATTCTGATATCACTAAAAGTGAACAATTCCCCGTGTATTGATACGCAATATACTGTAACTATACAGATCAAGCCTATCGAACCATCTTACACATTTTGCATTTACCGGAAGTCAACTCGGCGTTGACTTTATCTAAAACATCAAATGAGTACCATCTGAGGATGGCGGATGGAATGGTCCAGAGGGAATTGCATTGTGAGTAGCTGCGACGCATCGTTGCGAATCGACAATCGAGACATATCTGCCATGAAATCTGTTGAAATTGATCTGCAGTGTTGCGACTGAGATCACTAAAGAGCGTTTAAAATCATTGCTCTCAGCGAAAATAGAAACTCCTGTAGAAATAGAGAGTGGTACGGGTGCCCACCGTTTGCCTTACTAACTACACATTTTGCATGTATAATTACAGAAAATAATTGCTGCTGTATTTCTGTTCTACAATATTTCAGACCCATTGAACATTTTTCATACATTGAATGAAGATTTAGGAGTTTGTCTATTTTATTGATTGACTTTCAAATCTGACCGTATTTTGGCGGGTATTTTGGATTCAATCCAATGTGAATCTCTTGAACTATTTTAAATTATTAATCCCTTCTTATTCTTACTTGAGAAGGATGTGGGCGTGGCATAACTGAAACGTTATTTTTTCCAAGCCGGGCGTTATCAATCAATCTATGCTAGAGCACAGGCCGTACAGACATTTTCTTATTTCATGTACATTTTGGGAATGAATTAATTTGAATATATAAAGGCCTCTCGTTTCTATGGTAACAGTGCCGTACTTTAATTTACAGCCATCCCGGTTTTGTACAAATTATTTTTATCGGAAGTAAAACTAAATCACTACAACATAAAATCCATGCTCAAGTTTAGTTACTATACAAATTACTGTTCACATCCTCGTTTTAGCTGGTTAGTTTGTTATCAAATGGTTATAGTGAGCACGACCTTTCACGAGCAAATTACCATGCACTAAAAAGGGCGTAAAATTGTAAAGAAAACCTGATAGGCTTTCATCGAGCGCATCACTAATTATATAAACACTTTAAAAGGGATGGCCATGAATAATATCAGATTCGAGAAAGGTTTAATGCTAAAAACACATGCAATTGTTTCGTGTTAATCCTAAAACACAAAGTTATTTCATTTTACTGTCGCCATATAATCACGCAACACCAACAAAGGCAATCAAATCGTAGAACAATTAATAAATGGATGAATAAATAAAATCAAAATATTAGGCTATCAAGCAACTTTAAAGAAAATTCTGAACGGGAATAATAACGTCTCAGCGACGATTTATCACGAGAAAGAAGAGATTAACAGGGGTTATATTTTTAGCGTTGAGAATTGATTTTGAAAGCGTTATGAATATTGATGAGAACACCATGCGGTACAAACATCGGACAGAAGGCTTGATCGGAACAAAACGGAATTAAACAACTAACCGTAAACGGCGTCTTTAAAAATGATTGTAATCTAGTTAAGTTCAATAGATCGAAAACATCCAATTCGCCGCTATTTATCACTTGATTGATTATGGGTTCTGGCGGTGAAAGGGTACTATGGTGCAAATCCCCAATTTGCATATAGCGATTAAATCAAAGGCACATACTGATACCAAATCTTGAAAGGGGGTGTTTACAGCTACGACCAATCTCGGGGGAGTGTTCTATTGCGCCCTGCAAATAATTAAATACTATTATTTGAATTGTGACATTACAATAGTCCCGCAAGCAAACATCGCTGGAAACAAGCATAGCGTATCGAATATTTGATAAACAATAACATGAGCTTAAATCTAAACAAGGTCAACCTTTGAGATAGTTTGCGTTACCTTTCGCCAACGGACACAGTGCATTCCAAGATGTGACAGGACCAAGACTAAAATATTGACCAAGAGCCAATTCCAAAAAAAATAAGGGCATGCCACATAGTAAGAGCATAATGAAATAGGGAATTAAGAAGGCACCACCACCGTTCTTGAACGTTAAATATGGAAACCTCCAGACATTTCCAAGCCCAACAGCATATCCAACACAAGCGAGCATAAATTCTAACTTTCTTCCCCAAGTTTCCCGTTCTGGAATGTCTGAATCGTCAGAAACAGATTTTCCGTTTTCCATGAGTTCGTGTTTTTCTTCTAATTCTGGCCCATTACCAAGATTGTTTTTTGATGAATTTAACATGCTGGCAATTCACCGCTCAATAATAGGTACAGCTTTCCTTTCCAAATTTGATATATTCGTTTGTACTAATATCAGCCGAGCAGGGTTGCCTGCAAGAAGCAGACAATATGTTTCGTAGTTAAAATTTGCGATTGCCTGTTGTAGGAATAACTGGTAATTGTACATAAATAACAAGAAAGCTAAGAATGCCAAGTTTGTCGTATGAGAGAAAGCTTTCATGTAAATATCGTGTTGCAGAAGGACACATGATCACTTGACGTCACTAAGAAACTATCAATTATGCAACGGTGCTGGCTGGGTTGCTTCCACCACAACTCAAAGAAAACCATCTGCCGACCAATTCCTGCTATGTCCACGGTGGGAGGGAACCATCTTACGCTGAGAGCGAACCCACCACGAATTACCTAGTATACGTCTCTGTAGTGTAACAAAGATGCCACATGTATTGAATTCAGAAGTTCTTTTCCAATCGATTCTAAAACAATTGCGGTCGCAGCAAGTTATACATTTAATCCATTGTACATGAATATGATGGCTTATCACCTAGAAGTACTGCCTAGATATTAGGATAGTTTTCAATTATGATACAACGTGATAGAGGGGTATAAAATGGAATGCCTGTAACAACCTGTATCGTAATCGGCCATGATAGATGTTATATCTTTAGCCAAGGCAGGTGAAAGGGATGATCGCGGTTAGAACAAGGGGGAATCCGCTGAGAAGTGAATCAAAACTACGATATATGAGTCTGCAATTAATCAGGTGGAACGTTAGTTCTTAGTTAGTTTAAAGCAACAAGGATCATCACTCAACATCTTAGATAGACTATAACAGTCATCCGACAATACCGTTTCTAAACCAATCTTATACAAATCAAGGCTGACCCGCCTTTGTAGGTCTTAGTAATTAGCGTATCTATAGAAAAGGGCGAGGCAGAACATATAGGCAAAGTAACACACAGATATAGGATTAAGATAAGTTAAGAAAACAAAAGTAGAGGAATCCAAATGATCTGTACTTTTAATTGCGATTGATAGATAAAGTTAAAAGTAGAAACTACCAGTACAGCCGAAGCCTTATCATGGATTACATGCTGAGTACACGGACAACGCCGAACAATGAAAACGTATTAAGATTCAACAAAGAATCTCTACATTGTATGTACTAGACTAGCGAATTATAAACAGACGATTCGGGTCACGTGATCGTCATATCTAGAAAGCATATCGCGTTCGAATATCTTCTAATTTCTTTGAGACCTAAAACAGAATCAAAACAGAATCAAAACAGAATAAATAAACTTGATGTTTCATTAAGATAAAAACATTGAAATCTATTAAACGGGACCAGTAATAGTTTGAGATATTATCACAAATTACGCTCAATAAAAACGTATACAGTAAACTCAACAAATCGTCTAATTAGATTTTATTCAATTTGCGCAACTGGTAATATGTACAATCAAAAGCAACTATAACAAACAATAACAGCGACACTGTTTAGTTGAAAAAACGAAACAGCGCTGTTGAGTTTGTCAGTTGAAAATAAAATCATCAGATCTACTACAGTACATAACTAGCTGGAATGAGAGTGAATTTTTTTGCTGCCATGGCAACAGAAGAGAGCAAGGTAAATAAGGCTTACTTCGGCAGGCGTTCGATCCAGCTCTTCCGCAATTACTTTTCGCTTTGCTAAATCAAGTGAATTAAATTGCTCACAAAGATCCCCATCTATGACGTTCTAAAAAATTGAATACGAAAAACACATTAATTAAATCAAGGATATGTTCCGTTTAATAGCTTATTTTAATGTTGGTTTGGTGACATGCAAATATGGAACGGAATCCATAGCTTGAGCCTGTAGACTGTCGAGCGCATTGAAATATGACGATTCCAACTTGAAAGGCCTAGAATTAACAAGCAAAGTATACAGCTCAGCACTTACTTTGACGGGGTGATAGTACGATCGGTACCATAGGTGATCACGGCCGCAAAGTGATATATTTTCTTGGCGCAGATGCATCTCCAAATGTTGAAAGAAATCAATGTCCTACAACAATAATAAGACCAGTAACAGCACGACAACATTGTAATATAAATAAAACACTAACAGCGTCAATTAATCAAAACAACACTCGTAAGAAAAAATAAAGAATTATTAAAACATGACATAAATATATTCAAATTATTATTAAAACTGATAATTAATGCTGTGTCGTATACGCGTAAAAATTGAACATTATCGTGCTTGCGAGAGAAAAGCTGAAACTCAGTCTGAACTCAATAAGCTCACTAGCTATTCAAGTTTTTCTACTAAATATCCAAAGGCAAGAGTCCTCATTATTATTGCATTATAAGCGGTAAAATTACATGACTTGAGTAGAAGACACGCTTCCCATGCTAGATAAATCTTTTGGTCGGTTGGACAATTGTCGTCTAAATGCAAAGCATATACAAGACATTTATCTTCTTTTGTTATTTCATTATCTGGCCGCAATAACCGTCATTATATTACCTGTCATTTGTGGGTTGAGCTTACAACCGTTAGACCTCTTTATAAGTTCATATATCACACATCCCGACTCATCCATCGGATCACTATATGATAGTCATCATTAAATCGTAAGTTATACGTGTCAACCGATGACGACAGCCATATTAAAACTAACCATAATACTATACAATTACTCAAAATACTGTCATTCAGGCATTTAAAATAAAATCTTATTTTAATTCATAACTTTCGTTTCACCTTCCCGGATTCTTGAAAGAAAAAATAGCTGACGGTAATCTATGCCTCATGGTAACTAGCTGGTAGCTGCTGCTAACATTTAGTAAGAAACGAATATTAAAATGACGATCGTGTTGATAGCGTGAAACCGAGTTTATCTAACATGCACGGTCGTAACTACAGGCGTCTGAATGGGGGATATTCAGAAGCTTCAGTACTGTAGTACCTTTAAACAAATAATCTTTCTATAGCCTCGAGCTGAAGTGTGTGCCAATAAAATTATATTTTATGGCCTCGGGCTGAAAAGAGTATTCAACTTTCTTTTAGCTCACGCCAATCCATCGAGAATCACCAAACGAAGCGAAAATATCATTTTAATATGTCTTTCCTATCTGTGGTTTCAATACAGATTATAACAACCAGGTACGGCACTGAAAGTCAAATTCATTGTATTTTCGAATTCAATTGTTCTCGGCTGCCATTATGTATGTTGCCCTTCGATGACCTGCTGCAGTTACGCGCTAAAATCGCAATGGAAAAACACGATAAATTTGCACGAGTTTTATAGGCAAATTACATGTTTCTTTTACGCCCAATTTTCATGCTAAAGGAAATAACAGGAAAGAAAGTATATCATCTACTTTGAGATGGTCGCTTGATAATGGTATATTGTGTACTTGAAGGCAATATTTCATTGACTTATGAAAGTTGAACGAAATCATTGATTTTACTGAAGAGAAAACTTGAATATAAATTATGAATACAAGCAGTTTTTGGTAAATCAAATTTATAGTTACATTGGAAATAATATTTCATAAAATAATTTCAATAATTTATCGAATCTATGTGTCTCTTTACACAAATTTTCTCAGTTTGAAATGCCGTGGTTTTGGGTGTGCGTGATCGTATTCGATCGAAAATAATGGCAAAAACGAAAGCAGTAATCTCCATAAAAATCCACTCCAAATAGCCTATTATTTGACTGTGATTGCGTTATTCCATATCACCAAGCATCACTGCATAGTATTTTACAGTTTGCAATGAAATTTATGTGATAAACTATATCAATATAGTCGCACCTTCATTTCAACCGTAGACTTTTTTAGGATTTTGAATTTATGGCATTTAAAATAAATTTGCTAATATCAAAATTATGATTTTGAATTTTACATATCATCTACTTGTATCATCCATCCACTTGCATTGAGTAGCTTCAGAAGGCTGAATTCAGCCTCGCCAATCTCCGCCATCTCTCAATTAAATTTTACTATGCTCACTGCTCCATCGTCTGGAAAAATCTGAAATTGACTTGGAAAAGATGTGGCAGAATTCAAGAAAATAGCCAACTTTCCTGGCGATTAAATAAATACAGATGACGACTAACAATCATCGGAGAGCAAAATCTACGGCAATCAGTCCCAGCTTACCTCCCGTGAAGTGAACGGTACGAGCATTCCAATGGCTCCAGATAAAGTCGTATAAACCAGAGACTCTGATCCACCGGGAATTAGAGTTGCCTTTTGAATTGAAAGGGCAGTCTCACCCATGTAGAACTGACAAATTGTCTCAACCTTTGAAAAATAAAATAAACAGAAAAGTAATCATACTGCAATTTAAAAAGTGAGAAAACAACAAGGTAGAAACGCGACACGATCCGTCATTATGGGATAGAGCCGGGACGAAATGATAAATATTCTACCTTTTGAGATGCTCCATTCAGTACACCCCTATCCCACAATGCTTTGACGCCAGTCGGATCTTCTTCTATGTCATCTTTTGCATCGCCTGGCAACCGAATCTACAATCACAAAGACAATGAATCAATTAACATGTGCCAGACAGAGGAGCTGGTATCGAATGCGTTTTCTTGAATAACGGGTTTAAAAGATATGGCTTACACAGAATATGTTTCCAAACTTATCAGCGCCTGCAACAGTGTCGTAATCCAATAGGCAACCACTTGTCAACCATCTAAATTTGACAATAAACATACAGATAATAGTACTTAGGTTTACTCACTCTATCAAATTGCATTAGCGCGGATATAATCAACATTAATGTATCTACTATTATGCAAACTATGTCGTTACCTTGGTGTAATGTCATCAGCGAAAAGAGTCAATATATTATCTTTGCCTTTGTACTTTAGAAAATGGAATGATTCTTGAATATCTTGCACAATGATACGATTACCCATTGAACTGATGTTACTTATGAAATTAGGAACTTTCTGGAAGGTTTAAACAATTACATCCATTGATAGAAAGAAGTGAAATTAATGAAATTATATTCTCGAAATACTATTTCAATTCAAACGTACCTTATTTTCACATTTACGCAACAATTTTTTCTTTCCAATATCATAAATCCGTAACACGTTCCGAACGCCAACAAGAAGGCGACCCTAAATACGCAATTAAAAACAAAATGCATCCCATAATATAAATTAGATAGGATTATATTCTACATAACATAAAAATAGAATGTGTTAGTAATATTTACCTGAAACGGTGCCATGGCCGAGGGGATATCATCAATGATTGTCTGTAAAATGAAATAGAGATACAATCGGATTATGGGAAAATACACTAATTGATAATAATCTAATTTGATGGAGTGTATAAAGCTATGACAACAGTAAGAATAGCGATTTAGCAAAACCTATGAAAGTTCCGTTTCGCATATTATGAAAGTTAAACGAATCAGGGATGTGGACAGAGTATTTTACATGTGAATTAGTTATTGAAGTTGGGCTCAAATAAGTTTAAGTTTTTGATAGTTTTGATATTATAAATTGGTTAAAATGTCTGAATCAAAAATCGTTAATTTGACCAGATGGAATTAATAATGTCCGTTTTAGCGGAATGCGCATGCTCCCTTGAACAATTCCGTATATATGGTTTAGCGGTTGGTTGCCGAAGCTTTATTTATCATTATGTGATTATCATTTACCTGACCTGATTGAATACGGTGAATAAAATTGCAGTGAATTAATCCAATATGCTGGGAAAACACGTGATAGATATAATTCAGATCAGCAACGGTTTAAATTACTGAGGAATGTCATCGATGTTTGGTATAGACCATGTATAGATGCATTAATTAACCAATCAACGTTGTCACAACAGTGTTGTTTGATTTGTTTCATTTGAAAGCAGCAATATTAACTGACCTGATGAACTAGCTCTAATTTACTTTCATCACTTTCATCTGATGTGAATCGATACGTATATAATGAGCCACCATTGCAGCCAACTGGACTTAGAGATGCATCTTTAGCAACGCCGACTATAACGTAGACTTCGCCTGGTTTAGAGTTGAACTCAGTGACGCACAAGCTACAAAAAACACGAGTAGACATCAATCATTATATCTTCCACGTGTATCTCTACTTAACTAATATATGCCTTACAAGCGTCCGGGCCCGTGGATGTAAAAGAAGCGTGCGAAAGTGTTGAACTTTTGAATTCGCCTTAGAATTTCAACAGCTCAAGCTCGAACAAAAAGACAGATAAAGGCAATCATCAACTAGCAAAAATCAAAGTAATCCTGAAAGCTCGAGTCTGCAGTAATTCTATTGTGCTCAAAATATAGCTGCAATCTGTGGTTCTCATTTCATTGCGTTCTGCACATTCTATTTAGTATCGAATACTTACGAGAATGCAGCCTCGTCCTGGTCCAGTTCAGCGACATCAGTAGTGACATCCTGTAGGATATTGAAAACAACAAATTACCAATAATTATCATAATTCATAAGTTTAATACCGTAGTAATCAAGCTAGTAAAAAATCTCTTCAAGAAATTATAAGATTTAACATCAGAACAAAGTTTCAAATTAGATGCTATATTTCGTGCAGATATCTGGTCGAGCTTCAAAATACCTTTGCAGGATTGATGATTCGTATGACTGAGCCCCATTTCGATACACCCCCTTTAGGAGCACCAAATTGTGTATCAGGCAGATCTTGATTGAGAAAATTAGCAGCTAATTGAGCTTCAGTTTCACGAGCTTCTTCATTTTCACCGCAAGCTTCGACCATTTCCTAAATAATCATGTGTAACGAGTCAATAGAAAAGAAAAATACGCTCAAGTTATTTTATTATCGAATTAAAATAACTAAGCAACATGATAAATTCGAAATCTGGCTTATATACTTCGTCTACAATGCGTTCTATATAATTTCAAGTCTATACATTTATTTACGCAGCAAAGGTCACGTGATATTGATTCTAACGCTTTGATATTATCTGACGTCATAATTGTTATTTATGACATAGTGATTCATTTGACAATTAGATTATCGTTGGATGAATCTATATCTGGATATTATTGATCTAAATCGTTTAATGGTTTAATATCAGTAAGATTAGAAGATTTAATTGTAAATTGAATAGTTAATATTAATTATTCGAAATGGATTTGACTGGAGATGCTATGAGCCTTAAAGGAATGAAATTGGCGCCACGTGCTTTCACGTTTGCAAGTTGTACAAAGAAAGTATTACCAAAAATTAAACAAAAAGAAAACAAGAGGTGTCATTCAGAAAAGAAAGATCAATCCTTAACCAGCAAAGAAAGTGTAACGCTTAATTCAAAGATGGAGGCTATCAAAGGATCAAGTTATAAAAGAGGCTGCAAGCCATTACCAAAAATAGGGTTTACAGAGAAGCATACAGTTTCTACTACTGCTTATAGGGACTCTGGCCTGAAATTGTCTAGCGTCAGTGTAACTAGAACCACTGGAGAATATTCTTCACTGGATAATTGTGATAAAGGTACCTCTGATGAAACAGTTTCGGAATAACGTGCATATGTTGGGAGTCAGTCTGTTTCCGGTCCAAAAAGAGAGACCCGACCGAGATTCAAGAGACCATGGGAAAAAGACCAGACCAAAGACAAAGGATTTGAAATGGTCCATACTGATCTGAATGATAAAGTAGCCGACAATGACGGATCCGATGCAAAGGAGTTAGAAAGGCATCATATAGAAAGAGAGAAATTTGAATGTCAAAGGGAATTTCTCTTGGTCAAAGGCAGAGTTATGGATTTGAAAGCTGAGTTATCAGCTCTAGACAACTACAAATTCGATAAAAAGCAAGAAATAATCGATTTAAGAGTCAACGTCAAAGTAGCAAAAGCAGAACTTTTGCGTTTAAAAAGAAAACTAGATTTAATAAAGTTGAAAGGAAGTCAAAATGACAACGAAATGTTAAACGCTAAGAAAGAAATTGATTATTACCGATCAAATAATGAAATGATGTTGAATAAACTAAGCGGAAAATGTACACTAGAAGAGTCTACAATGGGCATGAAACGTACTCCAACTCCACCACGGAAGTCTATTTTAAATAGTGGAATTACAGAATCACGCCGCCGAAGGTACGGTCTGCAAAGCAGAGTCAATCAACCAATGGGAAGAGACGACAGATAAAATGTCAAGTAAGGAGAAGATAAGAACAATCAAGAGAAAATCAGAGACAGACTGCACTCTGCAAACAAGCAACGCAACGCTTTTATCTTCTTCTAAAAACCACACCACATATACTACAGTATTCTCTTTTTTGAACAAATTATTATGCCTATTAATAGTATTTATCACGTTTTTTATGCTGTAATATATATTTTAAACACGGGGTGAAGTTAAAACGTAGCATTTCGTTCAGATATAATCATAACATTTAACACCCTATATAAAAATTATAAATTTATTACAGGATGACTTACTTCTGCTATCCTCTGTTTTCGATCCAGTTTTGTTTTATCGGTCAATGCATTATGGTCCGTTTCGATTGTTACAATGCAGCCAGTACGAGGCTCAATAGCGAATTTTCGAGGAGTAAATTTAAGAGGGGTTGTCACTTGATTGAAAACAGCACCCAATTTTTCTAGCGCTAAAATCCTGAAAAAGAATAAGACTACTCTAAAGACGTGAAGTGGAAACATTTGAGCAGTATAAAACTGCCAAAATAGAGTACAATTTGTAAAACAACTAGAAAAAACAAAGCATTTTTTTCATCCTTATATTTATAGTGTAGTATACTTTTGTTCCAAAAAAAAGTTCAACAGAATCAATTGCTTGAACAATATTGATTAGCTACAAAATTAGGAGATTTTTTGCTCCCTACAAATTTAACGATTTATGTAGCATTTCATATCATAACACTCGAGATACTTTATCTTAGACTGTCTGTATTGCCTTATTGAAATATGTGACCATTTATCTGTAATTGCGTCTTTCCTTCAAAAAGTATTGTTTACCCAACCTGTATGATTATCGATGTAAAAAATGTAAATTACTTTGAAGCCCCTTGGCGTCGAAATTAGGGGGGCAATGACCTATTCTTTTTTGCAGTGCTAATCTGAAATATAACCTGAAAATAAGAAAGTTCAACAAAAGGGAAGTTTGGTCCTACTGTTACATACCTCCATAATTATTATCTCAAGTTGTCTCAAAGTCAATATAGTACTACATTCTAGCGTCAATCTTTGCTTATTGATGCATTTCACATCAACTTTAGTGCGAGAGAAGAAGTGAGGGCAATTACCTCAAAGTGTTTCCTGCCACGGCCACAATTCCCTCTGGACATTGTTCGGACGAGAACCCAGATGCGTGTTCAAGTGTTTCATAAGAGAGTGGCGTTAGATGGAACCTCGATTGATAAGAATAACTCAGCCATGTTCTACTTGACATTGCAAGAACCTAACAAAGAACGAAAATCAAACAAGAAAGGGAGTTAATTGAATGTCAGAACAGTAACTGTATCATGTATGTCTATTCATATTGATACTATTCCATTATCACATCTGCTGTTGAATGAAATATATATTCATTCGATTAGTAGAAATACAAGAACATTGATCACCAAACTATGGGTGGATTATGCTTCAACTCTTCCTAGCAGTGTCTGGCAAAAGGTTGAGCGTTATCCTAGATCCTAGATTTTTGTGAAACGTTTTCTTTAGCCTTTCACGATCCAGGTTCCTATGAGTTATGAATTATGATCTCCACTTTTGCCGACCTCTTTTTCCAAAGGAAGGTTAGGTTGATCAATTACAATATAACAAACACTTGAGATACATTACACTGATTAGTGGTAAGAAGCTTTGCAGTAAAGTAAAAGGAACACTGTGTGATCATTGGTAATGCTAGTGTAGACTTACTGAAGATGATCCATAAGTACGGACACCAAATAGTCGAACAGCCCTTGACCCAAGGTATCTGATTGCAATAAAAATAGACATCATTGAAAAGTATTGTTTTTCTAAATCATTAAGATGCAAAGTCTAATGGGTTAATGATATAGCTGTATAGTGCAAATCATTCAATATCCAAGGGATTTACAGATTTAAGAAGGCTTGCAACGGTAGATCCGAAAGTGATCTGTCTGTTTATTCTCTTTTTAGAATACAAGTTTGACGTACAAACATGATTTTCCAAGAAAAAAATGTGAAAAATTATTTCAGAGTTATTGCAAAAATATACTTCAAACAGTAAGTTTTACACTGCTTGAATGTTGCCATGGCAAAACCAGGGAAATAAAAAAAGTGGTGACATGACAGCAGGCGACATAAATATTAAATAGGCCTTAATTTCCAGTCATATATTAACAACCAAGTTTCCTATAATCTGCCTGGCCGCCACATCGCTGAAAAATATAAAAACAAGGCCTTATTTCTATTTTAAAATGATGAATACTGTTCCAATCCTCTACATACATTGTAGGTTTACTGATTGGTAAATCATCGACTGAGAAAAACTCAAGAAGTAACTTTCCATATGTACAGCAGAATAGTAGCCTACTGTTATTCAATTGCTAATTATCAAAATGTTCGAGTTGCAATTGTTTGTATTTGAATCATAGACAACTATCTGATGTATGTAATCCTTTTGAGATGTAAACATACAATGTTTAAATGAGGATTAAAATTTTAACGTTGAGATCTGAGTCAAATTAAGACACTGTTTGTTGACATTGCAGGAGCGCTTCCTCCTTCTAATGGGGGTAAGCCATTGATTTGAAAATATAGTAAAATAGATATCCCACCAACCAAGTACCTCGGCCAAAGAACATCTGTGGATGAGTTCAACTCAACATTGTACAATGTATATGCACAAGAAGTGATTGTTTTCAATGGATGCTCACCTTGTCCTGGTATCAGATAAATCACCAGTTACAGCATCCAAAACAGTACGCAAAAGTACACCGTTCTGCAAAACAATGAAATCATTTGATTAAAGTCTAGTATAACGGTAAACAAATTTTGAGAACAAAAAAACGAAGAATAAACAATTTTTATAATGCTATCTTACCGACAGACCAATATTCAGAAACAGACCACTACTTGATGCAGCCTTTTCTCTTGTCTCAGAGCCACCCATTTCCACAATGCATAATGATTCAGCCATGGCTGGCAGTGCTTGCATACTTAGTGGTTGGAGACAATCCTGCAAGGAAGAAAGCAAATAGATTGATTAGATGATGGAATGACAGGAAATTTGAAATATTTCTATCACTGCATTACTGTAACTGATAACTTGATACAATAATGTATAGGGAAAATGCTATTCTAAAATATCACGAAGGTTTTCTGCGATCTGATTGGTCGAAAGAGCGTGCATGAAATCCTAGGGTAAAACATGGCTCCGAAAACCAGGAAAAACCGCAAGCTTTAAAACGTTTGATCTGTGATAAAATACAGAATTTATAACTTTTTGATAACAATCCAATCAATATCTCAACAATGGCTACGATTTACAAAACGACATTTAGCTCAAGATGTTTTTATTTATTGAAAAGCGTGGTAAATGAGTTATTGGTCGTGTAACATGCAAAATAAAAACACAGAATGAAAGACAATTATAGGCTACGCTAATTCAAGGTAAACCTAAAATTTAAATAACAATTAGTGAATTAATTTGCAAAAGAACTATTGTACCACTTATATTACAGACGTTCTTGTATATGCCTTTCTTTATTCGACAAAATCTATCTTGTTGTTGGATTCTCTTCATGCTTGGTTTATGAAATTGAAATTGAAATTGAATTTTAAATTGTGAATTCGTGAATTGAGAATTCGCCCTCGAATGAGATCCCGACGTTTGTTTCATTTTAGAAAAGGGTTACCACACGCTTGCAAATGTTTGTATTCATATTTGCTAAACTCAAAAAAGCTGTACATTAAAATTACTTGATAATTAGTTATTGTTGGTTATTGAAAATTAGGGAAAAAACATGAAATGAAGTGATATACAGCATATTAGAAGATAATTTACTGGGTAATCAGGAACGCTCTTGTCCCATGTCTCCCCGGTCTCCCCTAAAAAGATCAGTGTTCAGATGAATTTCCTTTGTTTAAAAACCAATAGAAAACAAGTAGATCAACTTTTAGACGTTTTAGACTTCTATTACGTGCATCTATGGTGAAGTAACGTTAATATTAAATCATGGTGAATTTAAAGTTCATCATTTGGAGTTGGAGGGATGACATCATCGGATTCCTTTTTAATAAATCCACGCTGAAAAATAACTTGTTGATTTCAGTTCGATTAATTTCATTCAAATCTGATCAATCTCTCTCAATCTCTCATGCATGTGTTATGTATAAAATGGAGATATCATAAGAAATGCTTGGAAAATCAACAGGTTACACTGTAAAACTGAATTCAATATTCTCAATTAAGAAAAATTAATATTTCTAACTTTATCTGCCAAAGCAACAACTTTTACATTTCAAACTTTCTTCAGCAAGGTAATTTAATATCAATAAACCCAACAATTCCTCTTCTGGATCGAGCAAATCCAAAGAAAATTTTTGTCCAACAACAAATATATAAGGAGACTTACCGTTGGGTCTAATGAGATCATCCTCACAGTATTGTCACTTAGACCAACTGATAAGAAACGCGACCTCTGTTCTCCAAAAGGAACTGGTCCAAGGGCCATGCATACAACATCTGCTGACATATCCTTTCTTTCTGTGTATTCATTGAGTTGACCAGTCTGTACATATGCAAGCATACATTAATTACTACAGTTGAAAAATTCCGCTTGAGATGTTGCTGACAGCACCACTGGTTGGTAATACAAATATTGCCTGGAGATTATGTGCAACATACAGAGGCTGGTTGAGGCTGGTACGCACATTTTGTGAGCCACACGAGAGACAAATTCATTGTATAATTCGTAGGGGTAGTGCCATCAGAAGGACATATTGTTATGATCATTATAATTATAGTAGGCTACCTAATAATAATTATTACGAGGACATCACAACACTTTGAAAGGGTAGCAACATCATACAAGCAATAAACCTACATGGCAATATTTAACAGACCTGGTCAAGTTCGAAATAAACCAATTCATTACCAGTCAATGAAATGACAATCTAAAACAAAAATAAAACTTTCCATAAATATAAATTGAACACTGTATTGAATTGTTTCAGAATTGATAACTAAATTTATGTTACCTGGCGCTCATTTACAGCAGCTTTTAAAATATTTTTCTTTCCAGGGGTCTTCCATTCATTGACACGACGATCAGCACGGATATGACGGATACCATCTGGATAAATCTAATCAAGATACAGTATTTATTACGAATCTATGTAATGTTGCAGCAGTATGTAGTGTTGTGCTAATGCAGTTGGCCATGAGAACTTACTTGAAGTAATGCATCATCCCCCAATAGCGATGACGAGAGTGTTGGTGTTGTACCAAGAAACCCACTGTCAGTAACCTCTTCAACTGTTTCTCCAATACTTAGTACAAGTGTGGCGTTAACGAAAGAAACAATGATATAAGAATCAAAGTCATCTGCAAATAACCAATGGCAATTTTAGAAATATTGGTAGGCTATTGGTGCTACATGTTTCAAATTATTGATTATACTCTATAAGTTACAACAAATCAATTGCTTGGGAAAGGGAATCATAATCATTCAAGCTCAAATCCAGTTGTGGTTCAGACAGGCTTCAATTTTTTATATTTGGCTTTTTGTTTTCCATAATGAAAGAACATCTACTGTTTTAACTGTGTTAATTGTATGGCTTTCATTTTAATATCAAATTTCAATACTATGTAACAAACTGCGGTATGTATATTACACTGGTAAAAATAAATCAAAAATGTGATTCGTATCTTACATTTTATTGTGTTCTAACAGGTTGGAAAAGATGAAGCTTAAATTTTTGTATTTGGGAACATGATAGGAAATAACAATGTGTGTTCACTCAATGCTTGGCACTGGGTGTAAATGCAAAAGTTTTAAGTATATCTAAACATATTCCAGCAGAGTTTTTGAGATTTTCTTCAAAATATACTGTTGCATTCAATATTGCAGAGTAAAAGTATTTATGTTGAACATCAATGATTCAAAGTAATGAATTTGATTGCACGACTTTCAAATTGGTAAAATAATGACCAACTATAGATGTAGATGGTTATATGAAGATTGATATGCATAATAATATCTCTAGTTGAGCTGTCCAGTGCCACAGATCTTGAGAATCATAATCTCTATACTATTCAGATAATCAGATAGGTCTTTTGTAAAATTGGAACTACAAGTACCATCAGACAGCGAGTCTGTTATAATCATATAATCAGCATGTTATAGTCATCATATGGCACATCCAGAATACGCATAAACAATAAGTGAATCATTATTAATTATTACTTGAAAAAACCAATTCAAACGAGTATGGATATGACATTGTTGGTGTCAAGAAAATGCTTTACCATCTCGAATCCTATAGTTTTCCTAAAATTCTCTTCCGAATTTTGTCCCGCAACTTAACACAAGAATCACTAAATTTCTTCATTAAAATAATATCAAATTTCAGTGGAGTCTAAGAGAAACAACTGGGACAGAAACTTCAACTTGTTGCTGCACAAACCATCCCTGAAATAGATTTAATTACGGAATTGCCATTGCATTGTTTATTACCAATTCCAAATTCTTGAAATCGAGAACATTGAATCTTACTAAATACTTTTACAAAAATTAAAAACTTCTGATTTCAGTTTTGAGACTAAAATTTCTGTCTTGCTCTGACTGCATTGATTAAAAAAAAGTAATTGAGACAGTAAAGCCTTACCAAAGGCACCTGTACCACCCTTCCATTTTTAGAGGAGTGGCTCTATTCGCTGAGAGCAATGATGTTAAAAGCTCCATATTGATCTCAGCCGCGACACTGCAGATCAATTTCAACAGATTTTATGCAATTCCTCTGGACCATTCCATCTGATATCCTTAGATGGTACTCATTTGATGTTTCCGATAAAGTCAAGGCAGAGTTGACCTTTGTGGAATTTGAACCAGTCAATCAGATATGATCAGGTCTGAAGTTCGGTTGCTCTGCCATCTGAGCAGGGGTGGCACCAGGATTTCCCCGACGGGGGGGCTATACCAATTTCCACGTTACATAGAAACAATTTGGCAATAGTCTCTAATACTGGAATGGAGCTAATTCCTATTGTTTTTTACAAAATATGTTCCCCTCTGTAGCCCCTTGCCCCCTCTGGTGTCACCCCTGCATTTTAGCTAATCTCCCATTGATTTGATTGGTTCAATACATTGATCGCGCCATGCGAAATGAGTACACAATTCATTACAAACTTATATCCGTAGTGAAAATGAATATGGATTATCATCGTACTGCATTATGTATTCAGATAATATTTACCAGTGGCATTTCTTTTCACAGTCCAAACAGCACTTGGATTACCTGGCAATTCAGACACAGCCATTTCAGAGACCTTACAAAAGTCACAAACAGAGAATAATCGCATCATAAGAAACTTTCTATTGGTGTATCTCCTTTATCCAATACATTTTCAATAAATACCTCTAAACCATGACGCAATACTCTTAATGATGACCGGGGACCACGTCCACATGCAACATATAATTGTGGTGTGTCTTCATTAGCCAAATCAGCAATCTGGAACAACAACATTGGAAAATATTAATTCCCTGTTATAGCCCTAGAATTGTAGAATTAACGACTCATACACATACATAATGTACAGTCAACAATAACTAATGAATAACCTTGAATAATTTTAAAGATTAAGCATCGATTTTATAAGTTAATATTTCTGTATTATTATAAAATGATGAAAATGATTTCTCAACTTGGAAGCATACAGACAGAGATATTTCATGTACCAGATGCTATTACTGACCATGTCATTTTTATAAAACTCAGAAAAACAAGAGGAAAAGGTGAAGTCAGAATTATAACAAATCATACCTCCTTTTGTGCTACTTAAGTTGCTGCTAAAATCTACACATTTGGGACAACTTTTAGGCTTAAAATTACTAAAATCCACTAAGGAATCCTAAACTATGTCAAAAGATTCATTCTCCCTAGAAATGAATGAATTCAGCTAACAAGACACTTCTCAAATCTTTTTGATGATAATACTCTTAAATTGACGTTTAGCAAAGATCAGAATTCGATAGAGCTAGCAAACAATTTCTTTAGATGAAACTGACCGAGGCTCTAATAATGACAAAGTCTGAAAATCAAAATGTTACATGTGATTGAAGGTTTGTTCGCTGAAGGCCCAATTTATTTGTGCCCCCTGCTTGTGTGTACTTTTCAAATAAAACAAACTGCACTAGCCCTATGAAGGGCCAGACCTACTTTTTATGGCCTAAAGCACCTTTCCAATATGGCTTTTACTACTGTTTTTGAATCTTAATCATAAATGTTTCAGTGTCTCCGCTCTTTATCAAATTATCATAATACTGTTGAATAATAGTCATAAAACACAAATGATTTATCCCCTACATGTTTTTGTTTGAGAAAACATTACTTCATCAATTTCTTCCTTCCTACTACAGTCTGTATGTACTCCATACAAACATGTTTCACAAAGGTTTGGCGATGTCTCTTTGTATAGCTTGACATTTTCGACAGACCCCTCAAAACCACAACATATAACCCAGGCCTAGGAATCTTGGAAGGCAAACAAAACTAAGGAGGGGGGGGATATTTTTATCCAATAATCCAAGTTCCCAAAATTGGAAGAAATTATTTTCTTTTTGAAAAATAAGTGAAAGATAGTACAGTACCTGACAATGCATGATTGGAGCAAGACTTTCCAGTTCATCTACTTGAATTAAATTTTTGAGTTCCCGTGGCATAAAAAAGAATGTTGTTCCCTCTTCCAGTTCAGCTGCCATTGTACTCGAGAATTCTGGTTCGTCATCATCATCACCCAAATGCGTAATCTGATACAGAGCACTGCAAAACAGAAGAACAGAAATTTCTTATATAAAACACACGCACCTCACACACATAGTTTGCAGGGGTATGTAAAATAAATGTGGGCCTGGGACCAAATTTTCCTTTTTCAAAGTGCCTGCAAGTTGTTGAGGTTACTGAAGGACATTATTTTAGTGAGAATAATATTGATTGGAACATGCATAGAATTCGGTCCCAGTGGTCCCCATTTTATCGTACCTTAACATATTTGCTTGGATTCTACCATGTGCTTTTTCTGATTGGAGAAGAAACACAAACGGTGCTTTGACAAATATGTCAAGGTACAATAAAAACAAAAATAATTAAGATTTATGCAAAGCAATTTTACATCAACTTTTTAAAATGACCCATATTACTTGGACAAAAGGGCCTGGCACTAATTCTGGTGTAGCATTTTAAATTTTTATTCTTTCCAGATTGACTTACATTATACAGAACAGTTCTTCATCATTTTCATACCAAAAACATTCAAAAGATTTGACTCCTATGTAATATATGCTCAGATAATACTTTTTATTGATGGGATTTGATTTGATTAGCCAAACAATTAATTAAAATATAAGAAAATAGTGCCATCAGACAGCGAGTCTGTTATAATCATATAATCATCAGGTTATAGTCATCATGTGGCATTTTCAGATAATAGGCTTACAATATTAGTAGTTGATAGTAATCAAACCTCAATTAACAAATGTTTATAATGGACAGGAATTAGAAGGATATGGATAATTTCAGATTGAATTTCAATAAGAAAGAGACAGATTATATAGTTTATCAAGGTAGGAAAGGCTGCATAATATTAATTACCGTTATTCATATTCAACTACTTCAGGATTTCTCCAGCCCTACTACATTTAGGATATTATACAGACAAAGAATGTCGATAAGCGGCTTCCATATACTTACTGATTTCCGAATTCTGCAGCAAGGAAAAGAAAACCTGTCTTGAGAACACACAATGATGCTGCAACAGGGACTGTGTCAAAATATTTAATTTTAACTTCCGTTACCTGAAATATAAAATCAGATTATATCAATTGTCTCAGAATATATTATTTTATTTATCAAAAAAAATATTAAAAAACAAGGTGATACTTTCTAAGGGAGTCATCAAGGTGACATCAAAGTGGCTTGTTTAAACAGAGGGAGAAGTGTGAAATTACACCATGTTGGTAATTGGCAAAAGGTGTGGGATTTCTTAGATCTACATCTTTCAGTTAGAGTGGGAATAAACCCCCAGACTATCTTTACATATGTAGTAGACCCGAGGTGAAAAAACAATGGCATAATTTTTTTCGATCTGGAAATTATTTCTTGGTGAAAAATGCCTTCAAAGTGGTGCTTTGACCCAAATGTCGCTGAGAAAAAAGGGATTGGATCTAGCTTTATGATGACAAAGTCACAAGTCGTGCGGTTTGTCTAACAGACTTAACAGTTGGCTGATCATTTTTGACAAGGCTGAGCCATGAACAAACATATAAACTCGTGAATTACGTAAAAAAGAAGCAACTTGTGATTTCAGGAGCAGAATAAAATCTATTGAAACGCTCAGTCAAAATAATTTCTCGTAGCGTCAATAAGCACGATGAATCTGATATAGATTGAGGATTAACACAAACGTCAGGCGGTGCGACTGTTCCTTTGTGACTAGTCTAGTGACACATATTAGTTACGTATTCTGTGTGACCGCAGTACTTCTCAAATCTTAATTAGTAGACACGCGCTCTTCGAAATAGCCTTATCCTACGCTATATAAGTTATAACTATTTTTGACTCATGGTTACGTAAATGACCTTGAGTCTATGCTGTCATGGTAGAAACTTTTTCATTTCATTTTTGACTAAATCTTTTGTTCTTTTGAAATAACGTTCAACATACTGCTTTGCCTGCTAACAAAGGTCGAATAAAGAACGATTGCGCAAGAAACACCATTTGATTGTTAAAAATATAATGGGCAAGCTGAGTGATAATTCCAAATTTTTAGCCGGATTTGACATTAATTTTTTTCCATTGCCCGCAATGATGGCCGACTCGCAGCTGAGCGAGATTACAATTGCATTATTAAATGATATGTTTTCTAGTACTCCTGGATTATTTTACATTGTGATTATCTCTTCATTGGTAGAACACATGATTGTTTTCTTCTCATCATTTGAAATAGTTAATGAAAGGTCTTAATCGTTCTGTAACATCACTATTTGAGGTGAAACTTCGAAGATAATTTTGGTTGTGTTTTGACCATGAGAACTTTTAAACCGACAATTCATCATTTGTTTGGGGGCTTAGACAAGACAGTATTATATATTTATTGTTTTGTATTGTTTTCTGAAGTTATTTATTACATTAAACTGCTAAGCCAGTCGTCGCGGTTTTATTTGTAGTGAAAATCACTTCTTTTATTCTATCTTTGTATGGTCTAGTCGTAGAGCGTCTGCATCAGGCGCATGGGGTTTGGAGTTCAATCTCCTTGGTATGCAATAACATTTTTTCCTTCTTTTATTTGATTTATTATTTGGAAATATTTTTCTTTATATTATTATATTATTTGGATATTGTTTTAATTTATTCAATTTTATTTGATTGAAGTTGATTTTTTTATTTGATCTGATTTTATAATCATTCGATGGGATTAATTTACTTTTTTGAATTTGATTTTATTTTATTTTTCTTTGCATGATTGATTTGATATTCTATTGAATTTGATTTCAATTGGTTTATTTTTATTATTATATCATTCACCATGAGTCCAAGCGTAGCGGAGCTATTTTAAAATCTATCTGCAAGTTGTTATTGAGTAAATATTTCTACAAGATATCCTTTTCATGATCTAAATGGAAATGTAAACTGACTCGATTTGCACAGGCATGCACAGACGACTTTTCTTCGAGATAGTTGGTACTGCAAAGTATTAATTGTACTTTTTCGGATTTATTTAAGTATTACTAAATTATTAAATACAGATTTTTCAATTATCATTTCAAAGTTTAAGTTTGAAATTGATGTTTGTCTAGTAATTCTTTAACCATGATCGATCACTGTTGTCTTTGTCATGCTGTGTTGATTGACATATTCTTGCGCCAATATCGAATTGTAGAACGCAGTTGACGTGTAACCAAGATACAAGTGTACGTTCCGCATAACCAAGATACAAGACTGAAATTTATTTCATTTTTATCTTCGCTTGTTATCTTGTTATCATTGCTTTTGTGCGATAATTAGTCAAGGAAAAGAATAGTTTCTAGACGGCGACGTTTCCCACCATACATTATGATTTTTTTACTCTCAAAGGAATACTCAATTTCAGTTCAGACATATGCTTACAACAATAAATTCTACTTAGCTGGCTATTGTGGTCACCAGAGAATCTTTTGATATGTGTTAAATATATGTTATAATGAATTGTCAAAATATAATCTGTATAACGCGCTACGAATGAAACATTTTCTGATTTATATTTTCTTCAAATTCGTGAACTTCAAAATCATGAAATCATCTGGAATTTTGCTGCTCTTGAGTTTATATGTTCTCCCTTACCTCAGTTTTGTGGGAGAGAAAAATAGATTGCTGTTACAGAGACACACCATCTCAAACTTAACATCGCGTGATTAATCCGATCTAAAGTCTACTAGAAAAACCGCACGACTTGTGACTTTGTCGTCATAAAGCTAGATCCAATCTCTTTTTTTTCCTCAGCGACATTTGGGTCAAAACACCACTTTGAAGGCATTTTTCACCAAGAAATAATTTCCAGATCGAAAAAAAAATTACGCCATTGTTTTTTTCACGTCGGGTTCTACTACATATGTAAAGATAGTCTGGGGGTTTATTCCCACTTTAAAATACTGTATAATTTTATTATACAGTATTTCAACTCTAACATATTTGCTGCATAGTGCCATCAGACAGCGAGTCAGTTATAATCCTTTAATCATCTGAATGTGGTCATCATTTGGCATTTTATAGAGGTAGCAACATCACACAAGATGTAATTTTAATATCAAATAATCAATCGAGAAAAGTTATATTGATACGGATGAAATCAATTATAATATGTGCCAAAGTATTTCATGTGACTCCAAACCATGGTCAAAACAAGAACACTTGATTTACGTGTTAGACATCACAAATCAAATGTGAAACATTTGGATTAATTAGCAGGTGTTCTGAGATAATAATCAGAGAACTTGGCAAGTTTAGTTGTCTCAGACTCTCAAATACACAATAAAATATAAAACTTCTCCTGCTTGATTTTAGAAAAGCATAAAATCTATAGAATGGTATTGCAACAATATAATTCAGGATGTTCCTGTTTTTCTAGACTGGATTAGATTATCATATCCTTCGAACAGGAAATTGAGTAATGAACGGTCACATCACCAAAGTTGCTTTATTAATTAGTAAAAAAATCAGATGCTACTATAAATAAGTCATGTAAAGAATTTCTCATATCGGTAAGGATTCAAAGTAATAATGCACAGAAGCATAATTTTAAATGGAAGAGGCCAGAAATATTTCAAATTGAACAGTATTATATTATAAGATCCTATTTTGTATTGCGAACCATACCAGGTCATCATCCGTATCCAATGTTACTTTGAACAGATCTCCTTGCTCAGATTGAAGAAGGAAGAAGAACATTGCCTAATAAGAAAGAATATATGCAATATTAATCACCAGATACAGCAATAATTGAACAAATAAGATAAATTACTGAGCTAATTTTTAACATAATAGTTGATTGGTCTATTATTATGTATGCTAGACTAAGCAAGGTTGTATGTGTGTATTGTAGAGGAGGGAATCATAACAGGAAGCAACAAACTCACCTTCGTTTTATGGGTTGCACTGCATACAAATATCATACTTCTTTCTACATCATCGAGATCATTCTATAAGACAATAAAGATTAAACAGTTTAGTGCTTGGAAAGACATAACAGCAACACAGTAATATAAAGATGTTTCCAATCACAATATTGTTAAAATTCTGTGAATCATCTTGGTATAAAAGTAAAATAGGCAACAAATTTAGATAGAATAAATAAGTTTGTTTTGACTCACTTTTCGACGTGGAATAGGGCAGCGTATATCAGGCTGGTCACCAAAATTTTTATAAGTTAAATAGTTTTCAGAGCAGATGAGAATCCCACTAGGTCCATCTGTTCCGCCAGGGACTGAAATAAAACAAACAAACCAACTTATAAAAACAAATAAATCATCATTTGTCAAAGCATCGGTCCTTGATTCACAGGCTTCTGACAAATTTGACTGAAGAAGTGGCTAAAAGTCTTGGACAATCTATTTTCAGTTGATAGCTTGAAATCCAAACAAAACATTTAAGGGGGCTACATATAATTAGGCTGAGTTAAACTTAACCCATTGTGGCGACACACAGTTAATCCCCAAGGGCACACATAGTGCATTAAGTAACCTGGGTTACAAGAGCTAGGGCCAGGTAGCATGTGCACACACATGCTTTGCCGAGGGTGTGCACGTGATGACCATCACATGGAGGTCAAATTAGATGGAAGGTAAGGAATTATCTAATTTATTCTTGATTGGAATTTGCTAGCTAGCCACGCATTATACCAACGTCTTGTTAGTCATTAATTATATCTGTAGCTTGAGCAGTATGCCTCGTCGGACTAGAATAGCCAAGATATAAGTCTTTCTTCCCGCCCACCAACGCCTTAATTTATATTGTAGTTCAATATGTTACTTAAGTTTACTAAGATTCTAATTAGTAATTTCCACTGATTATCAGTGTGACTGGTGCTTGGGGTGGTAACAGGTTGGCTAGCGGGTCCAATGCAGACTCATAACTACTTTGCTCCCCCCAACCAAGCACCAAATGCCAACACTCATCAATGGGATGAGTTTAATTTGCAATGGATGGAATTATAAATAATCAAGGGACCAACTATTTTAGTTGGAATTAAAAATACTTAAATAATCTATCTAGATGAAATAATATAACTGTACCAAATAGATAGAACAAACATCGTTGGAAAACCTTTTTGCTGCATTATTTCAAAAGGGACTCCATGATTTATATTTAGAGTACCTCAAGTCATCTAATGAAATTGATTGCGACTTTGATCTGTAGAAGCATATCTAAGAGGTGATTTTGTGTATTGGGTTTGTTTAGTACAGTAAACCTAGGGATGCGAATTGACAGCCAAAACGATAATTGAATAATCGACGATTCATTATTCGATTCGAAATCTTTTGTTCTATTGTTATTATTCGAATGAAAACACAAACAAAACGTTTTGCACGACTGCAAGAAATGTGTTGAAAACATCAACTTCAACTCAACCATTTTTACATATATTTTGGACAGATAAATAAAAAAGTATGTTGGCTCAGTTCGCTTAGTAGACATTAGTTTATAAATGCAATTCAACGTGCGATGTTTCATCACGTCTGTTCAGTCAATTAATTGTCAGAGCAACAGAGCCTGAAGATAGAACTAATTGCCCTTTCAAATAGACCATTAATACAAGCAAAAGATGTCGCTGAGAAATATTTGATGAGTGTTTGTTTTGTATTTTATATTGGCAAGACCATTTGATTTCGAAGGAAAGTTTATCCAAGAAAGGTTGCTTTATAATTGGAAAAAAGCAAATCTAAAATGAAGTTAAATAATAGAATATTGTACTTTATTTTACTATTTGAATAATCGATATCTCATTGATATTCAATTAATAATAGATTAATCGGTATTCAATTCGCATCTCTAGGTAAACCTGTCTATTGCTGACACCTGTGATATCTAGATGATTTGACCACCATTGACAGGTGGTTGCTATACACAGGGTTGATTCAATATAATAATGTATTCAGTGTATCACTGAAATGCGGAGTGCCTGTCTATCTCTAGAAAATAGCCATCAGAGCTGATCTCTGGAATATTTGAAAAAACGACAATTGACCTGCTGTTCTCTAGAAAAATGATAATAGAACTCTTGACATCCGCATGAATTGCTGAATGTATTCAAGGTGTTATCATTACCTGATATCAGAAGGTTAGCAAATTCTTCTAATGGTTCACTATATTTTCTCACAACATGATTCAATCCCAGATCAAGTTCATAGAAAGTTAATGTTTGTTGTGTTGTGTGAGCGGCTTCCCCTGTATGATCACTGTCAGCATCCTGCAAGCACATTGATAAGACAATCATTCAATCAAGCGTTTGATTGATAGGGGAGACCGGGAGATTTAGACCAGTTTTCACATTTTTAATTAGCCATTCCATGTCTCCCTGTTTGACTTCCCAGCAAAATGAGGCTGCACTCCTCATCAGCAGGAATGTATACAAATTTAAATATCAAATGATTCATTTAAGTGAAACCGTTGCAATGGCACCATTCAAAATGGCATTTGAACAGTTATTCTAAAATTAATTGAATCAAAAGAGGAGCCGCAAAACGTAATCTGAAGCTAGTAGCCTAAACTAAAATTTCTTGGCAATTAGTTACTTATTGAAATTTAGGGAGGAAACAACATGAATGTAGACGAGGATTACTGAAAAAGGACTGATTTTCAACAACATTATTTGATATAGTAGTCGTATTTCACAGCGGAATTTGTTGGTTTCAACCCATAGTTAATAGGACCTCACCATGCGAGTAAACTTGGTCATTACTTGATCCAAAGGATTTTCCAGGATTGTTTTGGTCTGTTAACGGAACCACAAACTCAATCTTGAATTGAAATTTAGTTTGAACATTAAATAAATGTTGAAGTAAATTAATACTTTAAATCGCACAAATATAAAAATAGAGTAACACATATTTCAAGATTATTTCTGAAACTTTTTGACATTTTTTAGAAAGTATCTCAAGTGGTCCGCTAGAAGTTTTTTGGGATATACAAATATTTTAGGACATATTCTTTACCAAAATATAGGGACAAGAATAAGGTAGCCCCCTCTTGCCTCAAACTATTTTCCCTCTTCAAACTCAATTCTTAAAAACAAAAATGAACTTGGAATTTTGGAAACATTTTTTGAAAAACCAAGAAATTCTTTTTTTAAATTTATATTGGATAACAATTTGGTCGTAAATGTATATTAAAAGAGGATGACACCAGACGGTGAAAAATCTGTTAACCATGAAAGTCAATCCAGACTACAATTTGCTAGGGCATGTGGCTATAATTATGTGCTAGTAATGCAAAAACTGTCAGCAATCATTAAATAGACCAATAGAGAACACATCAATCTATTAATAATTACCTCATAATCTAGTTCTAGACAGGCAAACATAGGATTTTCAAATCCCACATCAACACCAACAATATCAAAAACAATGTTATGTGATTTATGAGCCTCCAAAGGAGACGATATAGTCAGATGGGCAGATGAGTCGCGATTTAATATATACACAAATTTTTGCTTCTCAATTGCACCTGGAACATAAAAAACATATATAAATATCAAATCAATATTGGTGACACTGGAAAAGATTATAACTGTTCACCAAATGGGGGTTTCAATCCCCAAATTTAGTCTGGTAGTATAGCTTAGACAGATTCTCATTAACTGACATAGGCTAACTTTGACTTCGATTAGCATTTAGCATTAGCTAAAATCTCCTTTGTTACAATCTCCTTTAAAATCTTGTGAGTTTTTTGAAGCATCATTTGCATAGCTCCTACGTTATTGTTAAATATTTTGACATCAGTTTTCAAAAATAAACCAATAAATCAAAAATTATTTTTGTCATTCTAATACAGAACAATTCCGTAGATCAATATGCAGGCTATATCCAGTGTCCGAGGAAAGGTTTGGCCTTCCGGAATCTTGAACAACATTGTACATAAATCAGAAAATTATCAAATTTCTTCTGAATTTGCTCTAGCCTTCCGGGAACTACTTTTGTCGGACCCTGGCACAAATGTATCATCAAGGTGATGTTACGCAATTGTTCTATTTCTCAGACAGAGCAGAGAACCATACCTGTCATCAGAGCGCGCCCTTTAGGATCAACAGCTAGGTATTGTCCTGGTACAATTCTTCGACATCCACTTTTACCAAATGTTTCTTGATGAATCTAAAATAATTCAAATGAGAGAAACAATCTGTTAGGATATAGATGCAATAGGATATAAATTTGGTTGACCAAAGGTAAACAATTAATTTAAAAATCGCTGCTTAATTGAATCGCTTTGAATGTTGAGAGTCGGTTTTACTTTCCTAATTATTTGCTAACGATTTATGATCAGGGTGGCACAAAATTTATTGCCCATTACGAAACAACTTTCAACCGCATGTAACCTTTGGATTATTTCTCAACAACTGTACTCCATTCCAATGTCCACAATTAGTTTGTGCATATTTTAGGAAAAAGTTCAAGTTAACAATTGGAAGAGTCTTTCAAAACATGAAGTGTAATTTCCAAAACCATATAAATAAACTTATCAAATGGCACATGCTTGGTGTTTGGGCTGTAAAACTGTTTATTGCTGTAAAACTTTCTTACAAGCACAACTTCTCCGAACGCATTTTCAAAAGCTGAACTATACTTCTAAAATAAGAATTGAATGCTTTGTAATAAGTAAGAGAGTTAGAAACAAAGCAGAAATTGAAATAAAACCCAATAAGTTTCTCTCTGTATCCTAAATTAAATTGTTCTATTCCAGAAAATATAGGCTATTTAATGACTAGTTTCTAACTTTCGTTAGACTGTTTTTTTGTGTGCTGAGCAGCCATCTTGTTAAGCTTCCATGAGTCATTTTACATCTCTTTGATATGCTAATTTGAAAATCTAAAACCAGGAGGTATTTCTTGTGTCACGCTTCAGTTAGCACGTGGAAATGAAGCGGGAAAACGGTCAAAACAATAACTCTTCTCACTGTTTAATATCATTTTAAGAGTTGAAATCCAACCTTTTTTGAGATTATTGTTCAGTTTTAATATTTTTGAAAGCCAAATCTTTGGATTCGGAAAATGAAGACGATAAAATTAATTTTTGTTTTGAGTTTTAAGTGTTTGTTGACAGCAGATCCACACTAATCACCAATGCATCACATTCACTTTTACCTTCTCAAATGCATTTTTCGCTGGATTGTAATCTAAAATGACAATTCTTCCAGAGTCTGAACCAACTGCCAGATAATCTATGGAAAGAACCATGCAACAATCAGTATAAATGTCAGTATTATTTTAAAGTTATAATTTATTGCATCTTATATTCTGAAATTTTCATAATAAATTAAAATGGGAAAAACCTTTGAAGCTATAATTTGATACATGATATATTTGATACATTTGATTGAGTCTGAAAATTACAATGGCGTAATTTTTATTTCGATCTGGAATTTCCTGATCTTGAGTGTTTTAGGTCAAATCTCGCTGAGAAAAAAAAAGACTGGATCTAGCTTTATGACGTAAGACTAAGAACGAAATTTTAGTAGAGAAAAGTATGGGACTGACATGTGATATTTTTTTTAATTTAACACAGCTCAGTAGCCTGACACGCAATCTTATTCTGGGCAAGGTTGAGGCCAAAACCATATACATTCTATTCTACAAACATGATGATTAGGGATGCACCGAAACGTTGTTTCGGCCGTCATCGAAATAATACAGTTTCGATATTTTTAGCTGAAATTTCGGTTTTATTTTGGCCTTTTGTTTTGAATATTCCAAACCAAATCTGAGTTAAAATCATTTATATATAATATGTTACATTAAAATGCAAAACGTTTTTGAAAACAAAGTAAGTAACTAGCAACAAAAGATAAATAATGATGCTTGTCAAAAATAAGTACATCCAAACATTATTTTACGAAAAACAATTATGGCCGAAATTTTCGGAGCACATGGTCAGATGAATGTTTGAAAGCGAGGATGACTTGAAAATGAGGTAAAACTTGATAATGGCTGCGATTGGCGAAAATCCTTGTTATTATCCTATCGAAGACTTTATGGTGCATTGGAAGAAATTTACAATAGAACATTATCTTGATTTAGATAAGGGTCACTCCACGTCAACCCGCAAACAAATAAACCCTCACCCTCTCTAGGGGTGTACCGGAGCGACCCTTCGTGATCCGGCCGGAGCATCGGATCAGATGAGACAATTTTCAAAATATCCGGCCGGATATCCGATCGGATCAGCATAATTTTTTTTAAACATTTTTTTTTATAATTGGCAGAATTCATTGCAAATGATGTTTTTAGATCATCTTATTTTCCGTGCAATGACCACGACTGTTTTAGATTGCACTAAAAACTCATCCTGGCCGTCATCACAGCAAATAAATATCGCTGTTCATTTGCTTGAGGTCGAGAAACTTTCTTTTACGACTGATCTTTGATTGCTAAACCATGAATTAGTCAAATAAATCTCTTGCAACATAATAAACAATGTACAGAGTATTTGAAAACGGTTAACCAGTTACATAAATTGAATATCATAATAAATTCTGTCAGGCAGGTTATTGTCTAGTTGGTCTTCCAAAACATATAAGATTACGAAGGTAAAAAACCGTAGAAAAGCATGTTTGTATATCCTGATCACATATAGCAATAAAAAGGCAATTCAATTTATCTGCGCTTCAATATTATCTGACCCCATCCACATTTATTATTAAATCCAATAATCTGAAAATTAATATTGTTGATTTATTTTTTTTTAAAGCAATGTTTTGTCCAAAGCAAATGTAACTTCACGAAACGAAATGTCGGGAAATTATTTGAGCACATGTTTGATGATTTTCAAAAGCGAGGCTAGTTTGAAAATGAGGCAGAACTTGAAAATGGCTGCGATCGAAGGGAAATCTCTGATTGTTCTTAGTTCTTACACTGTAAAGGCAACAGAATCTAATATTATTCTGATCCGACTTGATGAATGTGCTTTCTTCAAAACTGGAAGTGTTGTTTGCAATGAAAATCTTCAAAGTTGGTATCAAAACACTGCAAATGCTTGGCTAAAACCTCTTTCAAATCAAACATTTATTTGAAAAATAATATCCGGTGAAAACTGCCGGTTTAACCACTGCTCCAGCCGGATCACCGGACCAACCAAAACAGAGAATATAAGGCCGGATCAGGTATCCGGTACACCTCTAACCCTCTCAGAATTTAATGAAACTTATTTTAACAAAAGACAATGAAGTGAATATCAACTTGGTGAAGTTTGAAGTAATTTAGTCAAAAAATGATAAAAATAGAGCTGCGGGTAAAGATTACGAGAAAATTAGGCAATTTCATGGCGAAAATTTCATTTACGATTTGTGTTTGCTATAAAAATGCAATATAGATGAAACACATATCATTCGAAAGCTCGGACCATCTAGTTTCCATTTATCTATGTTTCAGAAAGCAAACTATATTAGTTTTTTTTAATTAATATTTTTAAGAAAATGTTTGGGGCTAATTTTCGATATGAGCCCCAAATTTAAAAAAAATTAAAACTTTGCCTATATACAGAGAATAATAATGTCTAGTGATTTTTGAAATTTCAACAAATGTTCTGTACTGAGAGCGCACCAATCTTAATTCCCCTTTTCTCTCGTGTTATTCTTATAATCCTACCTTGACAAATCTCAATTCTCATAATAATTGTTATTGCAGTGGAAGAATGATGGTTTTGAAGTATTTAAAAGGATTTTAAAAGATTACAAAAGACACAATATTATTTGTTTTATCAAACCCATTTTGTTTTGCTGTTTGTATCAACTTTACACTATTCAACACAATATCGAATAATATGATGAAAACATAATTTTGTGAATGTTTACTTTTGAAAACTATTTTTCGAATTGTTGCTATTCGATTAGCATTTAATACACTATTAAAATCAGTAGACAGTTAACCAGAAAGAGCACTAATTCTCATCATAATTGATTATTGAATTCCTACATTAATTTTAACTTTTAAAATAGTAAAATCTTACAAATTCATTTATTTATTTTTATTTTTTCAAGGGCCCTTCATGAATGTTTAGTTTTGAAAACTATTTTTCAAATTGTTGCTATTCGATTAGCATTTAATACACTATTAAAATCAGTAGACAGTTAACCAGAAAGGGCCCTAATTCTCATTATAATTGATTATTGAATTCCTCCATTAATTTCAACTTTTAAAATGATAAAATCTTACAAATTGATTTATTTTTTTAAGGGCCCTTCAAAAGCAAAGGGCCCTAAACTGAAGCTTATTTAGCTTACGGGCTAATCCGGTGCTGCACATGTTTGAATCAAATTTGAGGAATACTCTACAAAGAGATGTGCCGCTGCTTGTCACCCATTAACCACAAGCTCTGTTCAGTAAACGAGTGATCAGGAACAAAGTTGAACAATAATTCAAGCTGTTACCTGTTATAGTATTTTTACAACGAAATTCCAAATCGAAAAAAAATTATGCCATTGCATATTTTCGACGAATACATCATGTATTAAATTATCGTTTCAAAGGTTTTTCCCATTTTAAGATGATAACGATAAAGATAATTCTTATAGATTAACGATGTTGACCCTGTTGAGTTTCGAAATGATGTATTACATAACGATAAAGTTAAATCTTATAGATTAGCGATGTTGACCCTGTTGAGTTTCGAAATGATGTATTACATAGCAAATCGATTTCACATAACAAAATTTATAAGATAACGATAAAGGATCAGTGCCTGACAGAATGTTTAGTCTTCTAGAATCATATATTCTTAAAAATGTTCTAGATTTTTCCAATGGAATTTCTGCTGCTGAGGAATGATTAGGCCTAAGTCCCTGTGGAGAGATGGCTATATACGTCTGATACTATACAGTATCTCGTATAAAGGATTAAAACACATGACACTAAAAAATTTTAACACAAATTTGGGTAGCTGAGGCTAAATGATGAAGAATGGTGACAAGGATTTCTTAGTTTGAATGCGTATATGCGGAGATATTTCATGTTGAATCTACCCTGTTTACGATCATTCACTTTTCCAAACTCCATGGCTTGTATTCCGAGGCGTGCGATCGCACGCGCACACCTCCGCACACGCCTCCACGTTCCAAGGCGTGCGATCTATCGCACGCCTACTTTCTTTTCCTTTTTTCGAATATATCAATGTGAAGCTTTATTAAAGTAAACAAAAATTTATTTTTATTAGGGATGCAATTCGATTATTTTAAATTAATTTTAAATATGCTTGTTTCCAAATATAAAGCAACCTTTCTTGGATAAATATTTCTTCAAAATCAAATGCTCTTTTCGCCGAAATAAAATACGAAACAAACACGCAACAAATCATTCAAAGCGACGTCTTTTGCATGCTTGAATGGTCTACGGAACTCCCCCTAATTACCATAACAAAGAAGATCTCATGTTACGCGCCATTAGTTCTATTTCAGACTCTGTTGCTATGACAATTAATTGATCGAACAGACGTGATGAAGCACAAAGCGCGTTGAATAACATGAATTCTGTAAACTAATGTCGAAGCAAACTGAGCGAACAAACTGTTATATCTATGTATTCAAAATCTTTTTCAAAATCTATGTAAAGATAGTTAAGTTGAATTTGATGTTTTCAACACATTTCTTGCAGTCGTGGAAAAGGTTTTGTTTGTGTTTTTATTGTCTACTTGCATGGTAACAAATAGAACAAGAGATTTTGATTAATTATTCAATTAGAATCGAATAATGCATTGTCGAATATTCGATTTCTGTTTTGACTTTCGCCTAATTTTTATTGTATTGAAATTCAACACCTTGAAAAAAGTTACTAGTGTGATATTGTTAGAAAAAGTTACCGCCTTTCAACTTCCTGTTTTATTAGAATCAATCAAGCGAATAACTGTGAAATGAGATCTTCAGGCAGGAGTGTTTTCAAAATTGTGTTTGTTTCAATATTACATTAAAAAAGCAGAATTTTTTTTTAACATGAATATAAAATCCTTAACTTTAAATAATAAACGTGATGTCTAGTTTGTATTTATCACCAGTAAAAACGATTTGTAAAACAGCTTGAAATCGTGTTGCCCTGACAATCGGTTATCGTGTTGTCGTGGTAACAAATGATCGCACGCCATCGCACGCCTTAGATTTCTGGGGCGTGCGTTTTGTCGCACGCGTGTGATTTCAGGAATACAAGCCATGCCAAACTCGAAACGACAGTCGGAATGACAAGAAGGCTTACTATAGGAAAAAGGTGAAGTTAGAATTACAAAATTTGTATCTCTTTTCGCGCGAAATCAAAAGCTTCTAACGTTAAAAATACAGTACATGAAATACAAGGGTTTTTGGTTAAAATGTGTCAATCATCCTCCGCGGCCTGCGGATTGGACTGTGCACCCGCTGTTTTACTTCACATCATATCCATTTGTGACAGATGTTTGAGCCTTTTTCTACAAAACAAAAAACGCTAATTCAACTACTAAATGTCTTTCTATCTTATGTGTTTCTCGGCTAAATGAACTCGTTCCAAGCAGAAAAGGTGTCCCAAAGGTGTAGGCATAACTGACTCGGACGTTAGAAACCTTTAATTTCGCATTAATATGTAGATATGATTTTTTAAAGTTCTCAATTGTGCTTTTTCCTATAGTAAGCACTCTTGTCATTCCTACTATCGTTCCGAGTTTGGAAAAAGTGACTGATGGAAAATAGGATAGTTTCAACATTAAATATCTCTGCTTATACTTGTTCAAACTAAGAAGTCATTGTCACCACTTTTCATCATTTAGCCTCGACTACTCGAATCTGTGATAAAATTTTTTTGTGTAATGTGCACTCTGAGATGAGACACCCAGACTATCAGATTTAATAGACTAAAATAACGAGCTATAGCTATGTTACACCATATGAAGATGATACAGCCTACGCACCTTTTGTTCCACCAGTAAGCCTGAAGGCTAACAAATCTCTAACAACACCAAAAACCTCAGCAGCCACAATTGGATGAACTTTACCAGTATTCGGATCTGGTCTTAACAATTCAATAACTTTGCCACGAGACACAGCTATCTCTTGCTGTTTTGTTCCAGAGAAATTACCATGCACAGCACAGTAGATGGCAGATGAACGTTGCAGTGTTAAATTATATAAATGCATAGTTGCAATTCTTCAGCTGTCACTATAACATTGCTATCTTGAAATTAACTGAAATGACCTGGTAGAGAGTATAAAAGAAAGGGTTACGATTTTCAATTTTAAAAATTACTGATGAAGTTTACAATTTTATTTAAACTGCATAACAGGATATAGATTTGATGCACGGTGCAGATTACTACTAAAACTATTACTATGTACACATTATTATTGTGTACTTAGTACAAACTTGTCAATCAAAAGTGTACACCTATATTTAAACATCAGTTCCAGATTGGAAAGAATGCATTGCGCGATATCAAGGTATTTTTTTAGGGAAATGAGTGGCTGAAGGCAATATTCTAATGCAATTTTGTGCGAGTGGATCGTATATTAAAGTAAATTGTAAGTATAAGAAACTGTATTAATATCCAAACAATTATGAAAACTATGGTACTTCCTTGTAAAATATGATTACAATTACAAAATGCGTAGCTGGAATTTTATTCGCAAAAGTGATTGGGCGGCCAATATCTTACCCGCAAACAGCATTCTTTTCAGTGATAAAATTTTCTTATTTAAATTTATAATTTGCAAATTGGGTGTTGGATAAAAGTATTATAAGTCTCACTAGCATTCAGGGGCAATGTTGTGTAATTTGTGTATGTTTTTGAATTTAAAATGTTTACAGACTGGTTTATCTCAAATTCCAATACATGCACTTGGAACTTGGAAGAGGTCAAGTGGATGTGTAATTAGTAGCGAAGCAGCCTACGAACTAAGATGAAAGGCTAAGCATATTCATAATTCTAGTAAGCATATGCGGAAAATATGCATATAAATGGTCAAATTAAAACAAACAGGATAATATCACATCTGAAATTAGGTAGACTCAGTTATGTGCTACAGTGATTGTAGACTAGCCAGCCTACTACACAGAAAGCATCGATCGTCATTTGACTGATCATGTCATGTCATCAATACACAATATTATCCGATTTGCAAATCGTAAGAAAGATAAAAATGAAGTTTTGATACACGCATAGCAAACTTTGTCGCGAGGGGAATGATTGATTAAGAACAAAAATGAGTTGCATCTCCGTCAGTCATCTGTCATTATAGCTGAATAAGTTAGGGTATATACTAAATATCCAACATAAAGCAGCGTAAATTCAAGGAATAAAGTCAAAATTTACCATTTGAAGAAAGTACTTGATCCACACAAGGTCAGATTGAAACGAATTAATAAATCTAATGTAGTGATGTTTCTGATTTTGTTAGATATTGAACTAACTTCAAATGTTGTACGAATGCCAAACGTTACAAGGCGCCATTTTTGAATAGCAACAACTTGAAGAAGTCGAGTCTCGTAGTTGCCACGTGTTTTCTTGCTCGTATGAATACGAAGCTGAGGTTGTGAAGGATACACCGTAAATCCAAGCGTTGTAACATCAAACATCCACTTTATTTTTCGATCAATGATTATGCATCCAAATTTAGCCCCACATTTGCATGATAAACAATGCGTCAAATTTATTGAAAGCCTGAGTCAATGCCATGCCGAGGTTAGTACTATGTTATGATATATACCTATGCAGTATATAATTTTGTAAAGAGAGCACTTTAAAGTGCACATGACACCAAAAATTTTTATTCCGGAATCAAGTAGCCCATGCAAAAATAAATAGGAATGGCGGCAATAATTTTTCGTTTGGACTCTTATAAGCGGAGATATTTAATTTTGAAGGTACCACATTTCAGAAATAATGCTCCTTCGAAAGTCGGAACTCATGCCGGGATGACAAGAGAGCCCACTATGGAAAAATAACCAAGTCTATACTTCAAAAAATCGTAACTTTTTTCTCGCGAAAAAGAAATTGTCCACTTTCCATACAGATATAGGCAAACAGGGGGTCATGCAATGGTTTTCAATAGCCAATAATTGAGATTGAAGCTAACAAATCAGTGAAGCACTGAAGTTAAGCTGTGGGAGATCGACCAAAATAGCGCAATGAATTCATCATCAATGAAATCATCATCCGCGGCAAAGTGAATACAAAGCGTTTTGCCGCTGTTTTAGCAGTCAACACCTTGATGCATAACATGCGTTAATCCAGTGTTTTAACACCTTTTTGACAGAAAAACTCAATCGAAGTCTAATAAAACCTTTCTAAACTCTACATGTTACCTTCAATTTCAGTCATATATGGCCAACAAGGTGTCCCGAAGATATGGGCATATCTGTTCTGGAAAGTGGACAATTTCTTTTTCGCGAGAAAAAAGTCACGATTTTTTGAAGTATAGACTTGGTTATTTTTCCATAGTGGGCTCTCTTGTCATCCCGGCATGAGTTCCGACTTTCGCAGGAGCACTATTTCTGAAATATGGTACTTTCAAAATTAAATATCTCCGCTTATGAGAGTCCAAATCGTAAAATTATTGCCGCCATTCCTATTTATTTGCATGGGCTACTTGATTCCGGAATAAAATTTTTTGGTGTCATGTGCACTTTAACAAACTGCAATTCGACTTGGACACTATAAATAGTAAGTGGTGTGGTGGGGCTTCCTAGGACGTAAGGCAACCTTAGCCTCATTCCATCACGGCGCTCCAGTGAGGGCCTAATAAAATTTAAGTTTAAAAAGTGTGCCAGAAACCAAAAATATGGTGTGCCCAATCACAGCGCACCTTGATGTCATGTGAGTTACAGCCAGGTGTTGTTTGATCGGCCCATCGAAAAACAATACAACGAGGTGTGAACAAAAATTGAAATTTGCTGAATTCAGCTGTTTTGTATTTCAACATTTTGTAAACAAACTGTCGAAGAAAACTTAAAACACCAAGTTTACGGTATTATTTTGGATCAAATTGGAGTAACAAAAATAGAAATAATATATTACATTTACCTCGAAGGATTGTATGAACATTATGAAGGTTTTTGTGGGCGTAGAATACAACATAAAAGGAGAAAACATCTTGTTTTGACGGAGCGATTGCCATCGTTGGAAAATTGTAAGCACTTATGTTTTGAATCTTGATTTAAATAATCAAAATCAAAAAAATATTTAAAATTTAATATCGATTCACCAATATACAGCATTGCTCTACTTCCGACTTCCACTTCTTCGTAAATATATAATTCAAAATTGACTATATGATAGAATTAACAATCGAAATATAATCTTTGAAAATGATTCAAGCAAGTTTGTTTACAATTTTAGTATTATATTCACCAACCAGCGCTCGATAAAACTTCACGTGATACCAAGGTGCGCTATGATTGGGCACATCACATTTTATTAATGAGGTTAAGGCAACCTTTGTGGGTCCTACGAAAACGGTGACCACGATGGGCCGACCAACCAACACCTGGCTGTATCTCACATGACACCAAGGTACGCTGTGATGGGGCACACCATATTTTTGGCTTCTGGCACAATTTTTAACCATAAATTTTATCAGGCCCTCACTGGAGCACCGCGGGGAAATAAGGGCCGCAATGGAATGAGGCTAACCATGACCATGACTGGCTACGAAAACGGTGACCAAATCCGCTGAGCAGCTACGAAAACAGTGTCGTCAACATGCGTGCCTGCGTGCTTGTGTTAGGATCTACGGATATAAACTCAATAATCGCGCATGTTTCGTAACTTGAAACTATATAGGCCTAATGACTGACTTCCACTCAACTGGGTAAACGTATATAACTGAAGTCCTTTAACACAATTAGCGGACCTATTTATAGGCTCCGCTATCTACTTAATATGCATATATAAAAGAGGCTACATAATGAATGAGAGGCTAATCCTCACACTTGCATGCCCCATTGTTTATTTTCCAGAAATTTTACGTAATTCAGCCTCCTTTGAAATCTGTTTCTCGCGGCCGTTGTCATGCCACCCAGTCGTGATTTCTCATTTTTGCTGTCTTCTCTGTGTTACTCCTCGTAATATTGCCTCGCACGTTTATAATCAATGTGATCTGTAATGTCAAATAACATATCTAATGAAATTAGGTTCATCTTGTAGTACATAAAATAGTTAAGTAAAAATTGAAATAGGGGATTTATAATGTATAGTTTTCATTGTCTGAGGATCGCTATACGTCTGAAACTACATTAGTTACAGGAAAATATGTGTAAAAGCAATACATGAATTATTTGTGTCTCACAGTGTGATTCTTGCCTATCATGAACACTTTACATGTCACACCCTCCTCTGATAGGCCTACCATTACAATTTCGTTATTTCATGTTGACCGATAAGTATACTTCCAATAACAACAATTCGAATAGTACAGTACTGTAATTTAACTTACAAATTGCTTAGTTGTCAAGTCTTTAATATGTGCTCAATACGGATCCCCATGAGCAATGTTTATTGTTTTTATTATATTACATTTGTAATACAGTATATACATATAAATAATATTAATGTAAAAATAAGACTGTAAATGTGTATTCTTTGACTCTTTCGCCATATATAATTATTATAAATCATATTATAATGGCGATTGAGACAACTCAAAGAATACATATTTCTCAGTTACCAGCGTAGTTTCACGCTATCACGAGCATCACTCAAACAGCTTATTTAATCAATATAAAGTATGTGATTGTGTTCCGATTTTGTCGGAAAAATTAGTTTTTCGTCCGAAAATTTCCTATTGTGACAGCTATTACTCATTGGTTGTTATCACAGATTATTTTTATAAACATATTTTTTATATAGATAGATGTTTATTTAATCATGTAAAACACTTAATAATAATAATTTACAAATCAGTATTCGTTATGAATTCGTTAATGTATTCGATTCGATCAATCTGATTGGTTTAGAGTTATGATTTCAAATTAAATCTTCACTTTCAACAAAGAACAAATCAGGTCGAAAACTCAATTGACTTTCAAGTTTCGAACTTGATATTATCACTTCAAATTTCAATTTGATCAGGAGTTTTCAAAACCATAAATTGATGAGTAAGAAAGTAATGTAAAAGTTCATAAAGACTATGATACAGGAAATTGTGCAGCAATTGCTTAATAATCTGTTCATTTTCGTATATTAATTTTCCAATTTATTAATTAACAGTAGGTCGAATTCAGTTCGGTAATTCGGTAACAAATACTCAATACACATTACACACTCATCAAACATCATAGAATTTTGTATTGTTGTATTCTATAAATTTTTTATTTCATATTTATTTCAGTCATCATACCGCATTGCGCATATTAGAAAGATTTTAAGTAACTAGAATATGATTATAAATTATAAAATCATTTGATACTGTGAAACTCCAAAAATTATAAAAATAACCAACTATAAAACAATTTTTACATTTTAAAAAATAAATCGCAAACTTTTTTGCATTTTTGTACCGAAAAATGACACTAGCCGCAAAGTTAAGATTTTTCTAAATGCATTGAGCTCCTTTGTTATCATCAACGACGCGCTTTGATAACCATTCGAATCAACACAAAAAGGTAAAATCCATGGCTCACGGAGAAAGCAAGCATCCAATAATTTATTGTGTCGGCCACAAGTATAATAGCCTGCTCTTCTCCGCCGGAGTTGATATGCAACGCCATTCGAAGTGAGTGGAGCAGGATTTGGTAAATTAAAGTCAGAGATTCGTCTTCCTGAATCTACACACTGGTCTGTGCAAAAGCACAAAATATCCGGTAAATAGACGTCATTATCGTTTACCCAATTGATGGTTAAAAAAGAACACATGCTCCTTTGGTAAAAACATGCTTTCAGATAGCCCACAAATATACTCTGAAAGAGAAATGAATATATGCCACGCCCATTTCATTTGTGTGAAACTTATCCAACACTCCTACAGTCAGGAGTAAAGTTGCTATGCAGATGTGATCATGGCAGATCATTCCCCGATAATAATTGAGGTATTAGAATATGCCAGTGAATTCAGCCTTGGAAATATCTACATAAAAAACATAAGCTTTGTCATGCACGTCATGTCACATGTATGATGTATATGAGGTAAATTGAAGTTGAACTTCCATGTCATAATGTAGGGCACTTTGCAAAACATCACCGGCAACCCCCCAAATTATGAAGAATATAACAGGCATGTGTAACTTTGATGGTATTTTCTAGTTCCGAGTCTATTGGAAATGTGGGAAACCAAAACCTTACCTTCAGCCTACCAAAAGTAGACTTGATAACCATTCTAGCAGATGATAGCCGATAGCCAAAAACTTGCTTCTGTGAAGTGTTCCTCCTTCGTAATTCCCTTGGAAGGTCTGCACTGTCCAAATACATGTGTGTCCTGCTCTCACGTCACTACTTGTATTATTAACCTTTCTATTTATAATCATTGTCTATATTTATTTTCAGAATCCTTGGAAGAAGTTTGCGGGTGCCTGTAATGATATAGAGAGGTCACTTCAAAAATGTCTTCGCGAAGAGGTTTGTGTCAAGAATATGTTAGTTTTACTATTAGTTACGACTCTGGTAACATGCGAATGGCAGAGCTGCAATCTTACATAGCTACTAAACATAAGTCAAACCCAGAGCAATTAGAATCAATATCCATACAGTTCATTAAGGTTGAATAACTTGATATGAACTTTGAAAGTTGATTCAATTGTTTCATTTTGTTAATGTAACATCGCCCATGAGATGTACTCCAAACTGTGCATTTTCTACTTGGCTATTAACTCCAAACTGCACTCTAAGAAAACATCATTTTTGCTGTAATTGTTATAATGTTTCGGTTTCCCCCCATTTTGACTGAACTTTTCTCTCATGCAGAGAAATCCACCCCAAGAAGAAATAATCTAGATAGGTAAAGTTGAAGAATACTCCTGTGAAAACTGTTCATGAACAAAAGTTTGAAAAGATAATCAACTATTTTTTTTGTAACTATATATCATGTAGTTTAGGTTATATCCAGACCTTTTTGGGGGGTTCGAAGTACGTCCTTAGTACAATTGTTATGCTGGAATTGTCTCGTCTGAATGTATGCCATTAGATGCCACGAGGCATTAGTGCACTGCATTACCTGGAATCACGTGATCTTGGCCAGCCTCTTCTCCATGACAGAGGGTAAATCTTGTGATACTGTAAGGGTGTAGTCATTCTTGCATGTGCTTGCTTGCTAGCCGGTCGATAACAAACGACAAATTCGCATTTAGTTAAACTCAACACAATATGTTGAGACGTACACGAAACAGTTGTGATTCAATTGCTTCCCAGCCGCCCTCTCCATTACTGTCTTTGCTGATTATACTTCAGATAGGTTAGCAGGTATTTAGTCTCATATAGGCTAGGCTTTGTTCAACACTATAGTGACTGCTAGTTTTAATTTCTCCACTGAATATCAGTGTGACGGTGCTTGGTTCGAGTGGTGGAGACAGGTTAGCACGAGTTTAGCTGCCTAACGAACGAATGAGTAACTCCCACCAACCAAGCTCCAATCCCAAAACCCCACCAAAGGGTGGGAATTTTAATGCAGTGATAGTTTTCAAGGAAATATTTTGACATTTCAAAAAACAAAAATAAAAGCACTGGTATCTAATCATACCAGCATGGTCTGTGAAAACAAATTAATTAACAAATCAAACACTTGGTTCCATGTTATATTCTATGCTAAAATAGTTTTCAAACTGCCAATCTGATAATGCTTATTTATTCCAAAATCTATATTATACACATCATTAACTTTCTTACAGATGCTCAGGTGTGCAAATGAGTCACATGAGGATGCTTTACCACCCTTTAAATGAGTTAATTTATGAGATCACATTTAAAAATGGCGTAAGGAAAGTCATGGGAATTATAAACAAATGAAGCAGCAACAAAAATAAAACTTGTTTTCTGAAATGCCAACTTTGAGCTTCAGATTTGACCAACAATTAAAAAAATATTAAAAACGTTACCAATTTAGAAACAGAAATATACATACACCTGGACTTGCTCTTTTTCAAGTTCTAATGCTAAGTCAACAAGGTAGAAAACTTTTTCAATAAATGTAAATATAATCCCCCACAATCTTATACAAAATTATTATCAAATGCTTGTCAAAAAGTTCTCTATGGCATTGTTTAATGTTTATCACTTCCGTAATTGAATCTGGGCCTAAATTATTCTCCAGATGTATTTGTGTTCTTTTCTGATCATTATAACATTCTGTCAGTAACAAATTTAAATGGCACAATTTTAGGATCACATATACTTAGGATTATATTGTGTATCACAGGGGCACCTCCATGATTATGTGACAAGTCATTGGCCTGTCTTTAGTGTGTGATTGAAACTTTTGGCGTTGTACTAAAAACAAACCATTTAAAATATTTGTCGACATGTTTTATGGTAATCCTAAAAATTTAGTCCATAGTTTTTTCAGTTGTGAAAAGATCTTCTTTGTCCCTATTAGGTAAAACAAAAACGATCGGCCAATAAGGAAAGAGCAAAAGACCAGAAGAGAAGAAACAAGCAAATAGAAACTGACTAATCCGATGTACAGTTCAGTAATAGTTATCTTGAAATAGCCTCAGTCAGTCAGCCAATCTGTTACCATATGCACCCAAATAATTAAATTATAATAAATTTGTAAACATAATTTATGTCTTGGTGACAGATTGCAAAACGGTATGCTTTACTATTATAATTTGTAAATAAAGTAGAACAAGCAAGGTTTAAATACTGAAGTGTAAAATGAGTTATGTTTGATTGCTGATTTAAATACCAATTGCATTTAATCAGTGTTCTTGTTCATTCATTTCCCAACTGCTGTCCACCTCTTGGCCATCTAAAGCCAGGGCCATCTTGATCATCCCGAGGGGCAGGTCGATTTGCTGGTGGGACTCCAAATCCCCTTACACCACCACGACGGCTTGGCAAAAGTTTGTACCTGGAATCACCAAATTAATCACATTATTTCATTAAAATATGAAGGGTCATTTTGCTCTATAATTAGCATAAATTTTACCATGTACTTTCTTGAAATAAATATGATGCAATGTTGAAGTAGAATTGCAAAGTTTTCAACAATTTTACTTTGTTCTCCCCTGTAAAACTCAGTTGGTAACGTTGATACAATTCAAAAACGGTTCATAAACTAGAAATATTATAAAAATAAATTCATATCTCCAAGCTTTCATGAATTAATCTATTTATTATATAAATTGCCACAAAGGTTATGCTGAGGCTCTTTGGTATCGAAAGCCGGTAAAATCATCAACGCATGCAATTTCAATTGTAACTTCTTCAAAGAGTTTTCAAATTATAAAATTAGCTTCCAATTTGAGTCCATTTGCAGTAGTCATTCCAAGATTGAAGCCAATTAGGCTTTATAAAATAAATATTACGAATAAAGATCTTTCAAACTTAATTGTCGGAAACTTCAACCCACTTAGAGGGTAAAACTTTTCTACCATTTCACATTTGATATTTATAACTCTGAAACACTCTGAATTTTAATAAAAACAACAAAAGAAAGTTGTTGTCACGGCAACAAATATAGCTCACTGATTGGTTATAAAATGTTATTTTCAGTGTTACAATATGATATTTTTACAGTGAAAATACCAATTTTTCCAAATATGGCGTAAATTCTCATTGGAGAAAACCCTCGCCCCTGCGAAACAAGTTCATGAACGTTCATAAAAGTTCGTGAACGTTAACTTTTATGAACATTCATGAACTTTGATGAACAGTTCATGAACTGTAAGGAATAGCTCATAAAAGTTCATGAGCGTTCATGAACTAGCTTTCCAAGTTCATGAAAGTTCATGAAAGTTTATGAACGTTCTTGAACTTTTATTCAAGTTCATGAATGTTCATGAACTATTCATAGCAGTTCGTAAACAAATAGTTCATGGACTGACAGAGTTCATGAACCTTCATGAACTTTGATGAACTAGAAGTCATCATTCAACAACCACATTCCAAGTTTTATAATTAACCAGTATTCTAAGTCCATGAACTATTTTCCAAGTTCATGAACGTTCATGAACTTCAATCAATGTTCATTCTTTGCAGTCATTTCTCGTAAACCCTATTAGTTAGTAGCAGTTCATGGACATTAATTCTGAATTAATGAAACATAAATCCTAGCTTATGAAACTTCACGATAAAAACATTCTGATGGAAATACATAATAAAGCTCAACTAGATATAGTAAGTGTGAAACTGTATTAAGGCTTATTGTAAGGGTTATTTTAACCCATACGCTCATAGATAGCAATACTTGTAAAATGAGTTTAAATCAGTAATATGAAGAATTTAGCTGGTGGATAGATATTCTACAAAGTTTTTCACAAAAATATATGGCTTCAACAGGATTGGAAAGATGACTTCGAGGTGAAACTGAAGTTTGATTTTGGAATACTAATTAGATGAAACTGTGGTTTTCAAAACTCAAACAGAATTTACTACACTACATGGTTGTTTGGTTGTTCATATCTGGTGTTGGTGTATACATTGAATACCATGCAAAGAATATTAGGCCAGATTTTAAATTTCTTTTTAATTTACACAAGAAGATAAATCAGAGATGCAAAGCATTGCAAGACTTTTATTTACCCCACAACAAAACTACATAAAGAGTTTCAATGCATAATTATTCATATTGCCTGCTACTTTCAATTCAAACACTAGATATGTCACAACTTCAAGCTCTTGAACAAACACAATCCAAAGGTTGATAATAATATTAATTATCATTACATTATTATTGAAAGCACTTCATAAAGTAGGTGCAAAATATCATTACACAGGATAAAGATAGTCTTGAACTGAATCATGGCAAGAAAAGAATATCCCAACAGAGAACCAGTTTACCCTTAATATATGGTAAGACACTTATACAACTATACATTTAAAAGGTAAGACTTCACATTATGATTTGAAGACTTAGAGAGATATGTACACAGAATAGAAAGTTAAATCATGCTCCATAACTGGAAAAATCCTTTCAAAGCAAAAGACATTTCAAGGACAGCACACTTTCAGAAGTTGATATGCTTTAGTGCGTTAATCTGTTGAAATTGATCTGCAGTGTCGCGGCTGAGATCAACAAAGAGCGTTTAAAATCATTGCTCTCAGCGAAAAAAGCTACTCATCTAGAAACAGAGGAGTGGTACAGGTGCCTTCGGTAAGGTGACACAGTCTACATTACATTACAGCTCATGAACGTTCATGAACTTTGATGAACTTTGATCGACTGATTTCATGAACTTTGATGAACTTTGATAGACTGATTTCATGAACTTTGAACTTTGATGAACTGCTTCATGAACTTTGATGAACTTGTTCATGAACTTGATGAACTAGTTTTTGAACTTTGATGAACTAAGTCATGAACTTTGATGAACTAGTTCATGAACTTTGATGAACTACTTCATGAACTACTTCATGAACTTTGTTGAACTTTCATTAACTTGAGTTCATGAACGTTCATGAACTCTGTGCCATTTAACGTTGATGAACTAGTTCATGAATGTTCATGAACTCAGTTCATCAAAGTTCATGAATGTTCATGAACTTTTTTGCAGGGGATTACCACTGATAATTGTATAATAAATAATAATAATAATATTTTCACTATCAACAGTGCACAATTTATTAGCGAATGAAAAGCTGAACTAAAATATATGTTTACCTGTATTTTATTATGGTAAAGTTTAACAAATTTAGGGATGGCCATAACAATATGATTGTAACAGACTTACATGAAATCTGGAGTTGATAGAAAACGCCTTCCACCAAAGTCTTGTGGATATTTGAACATTAAAAAGAAGTAAAGATGACCTACACATATACCAACAATTTCTTTCACACCACTGAAACGTAAATAGACAGTATTATTTCCCTGCTATAATCATTACTGAATAAAGGGATATCTTTCTCTAATAAAGTGTGTAGCCTATCCCAGATATTGGGATATTGCTTCTTTATAGAGAAAAATGTTCATTTGTACATGTCCCTCTTGTACTTTTACTTTGAGCGATCATTACCCCTTCCAAAAATGCAGTCAAAATGACGCTTTTGGGATAGTTTTATGTCTTGTCTCACTATTTTCTTGCCACCAGGAACTCATTTATTTCCAGCAAGAGAGTTTACACCAGAATGACGCAAACATTTCAAGATTCTTACTCTTGGGAAAAGACGTTGCACAAAATGGAAATCTGTTCAGAATATCGATTCAACGTTCTGCTCAATAAGTACATATATATTTTATCTAGATTTGAGGTCTAACAAGAGGGAAACAAGTCTCTAAAGTGTTTATGCGGTAATGGCATCTCTTTGTAAACGACATAGGCCTACTCTCTACAACGATATGATGTCTAGGCTTAACCGTAAAGAGGTGTAGCCACTTTTAATTTTAGAGACATGAAAGTAAGCGCTTTCCGGTATAAACACTCTTTTGGAAAATAAACGGGTTTCTGGTAGTGGGAAAAGACTCACAAAATAGTAACTTTGACTACATTTTTGAGAGGGTATTGATCGGGCAAAGCAAAAACACAAGAACAACATGTACAAATAGAATATTTTTCTCTATCCATCCAAAGAAGCCATTTCCCAATATCTGTAATATACACTTTGAAAACACGCTCTTGCCAGACTGGTAATCAATACCGAGTTGGTGATTGAAGTGGCATGCATTATAGCTCACTAGTGTTTTTTTTTTTAATTACTGCGACAGGCTAGCATATGCAGCAGAAGATTACCTATAATAATTTTAGACAAACATTTATAACAAACAATTTGATTGACTTATTTGAAAAATCCGACATTTGCATTTCTGTAGTAGCCTACTGTAGCAGCAGCCTAGAACAGATTATAAATTCTCAGCAAAATCTTCTCTATGGGTATCCACATTGAACCAAAACTAATGGAGTTTAGTGTCAAAAGAATGAAACTAGTGTATGATACTATGTAGATCACATAGATCTATCAAAACAGATACTTACCCATCACCCAAAATCATGTTGAAGACAGCAAGAACCCAAGGTAGATACATAGCCTATAAAGTAAATACATCACATGATATCTCCAGTTATCTCAATTGATTGTATAAATGTTATTCAATGCAACTGAGAAACAAAACTTAGAGACTAGCAGACTCTGAATGTGAAATTGTAAAATTTGACATTGAAAGAACTAGGCAAGTGCGACAGTTGACAATCCATCAAAGCTATTGGATGCAACTAATTTCTGGCATTTGATATTCTGTTTTCGGCAAATTTAAAATGCAAAAGACTGTGATGTGCCTTTCACATATATTCAAATGAAAAGCAACACACAGCTTGAATAAATCAAATGAAGTAAACATATTATTTAATTCTACCTTGAATTGTGTTCCAAACCAAAACTGTACAATGACATCTTTGTTTAATTGACACCAAACGTAAAGAACACTCAACACCAACGGCTCCATAAGTAACTGAATTCATAGAAAACAGAAATTATAAAGAAATCACAAGTAGCCTTTACGAGTATGTGAACTTCAAACTGAAATTCTTACTAGAATAGAGCAGTCAACAATTGTGTTTCTTTTCTTTTAAAACAAGAATGCATTATCCTGCCGATCATGAACAGGTCAGGCGGCTGATGAGTTCATTAACTCAAAACAAGTTTTTGCATGTGAATGAATTCTTCCCCATGAACTGTTTCACAGTTTCTTGGCGACGAACAAGTTCAACGTTTATTAACCGCGCTCTCAGGGGCCATTTATAATCTATACAATGCTTTTAAAGTGCACAGGACACCAAAAAATATTTTTACGGAATCAAACAGCCTATGCAAAATAAAAAGGAATAGCTAAATAATTTTTCAATTTCGACTCTTATAAGCTGAGTTATTTAATGTCGAAAGTACCATATTTCAAAAATAGTGCTCCTTCGAAAGTCGGAACTCACGTTGCAATGACGAGAGAGCCCACTATGGAAAAGTAACAAAGTGTAGACCTGAAAAAATCGTAACTTTTTTCTCAAGGATTGATTGTCTCAATAAATTGTCCACTTCCCTGAACAGATATGCCCATATCTTTGGGACACCTTATTGGCCATATATAGCATAAATTGAATGTGAATTGTAGAGTATGGAAAGGTTTTATTATACTTCAATGACGTTTTTCTGTCAAAAAGGTGTTATAGCACTAGATCAGCTCATAAATTGTTTTGATTTCCATGAACGTTTAGTTGTTTAATATTCATTGACAGATTTCCAAAGATAAAGTGTGCTAAAGAATTACAGTCTAGCCTACTGTGAAGATCACTGTTATCATTGGCCACCTGTCTCTGGTGTCCACTCCAGAAAAATATCTACAATAGTATTTTACATTGAATCAACTATGTATAATAAAGATCACACATGCATATGCTATAGCATAACATACCGGTTCTTTCTATTATAATTGTAAGAATTGAGGCGTTTTTAGATTATAAATCTCTTAAGTCCAACAAAATTTATTTCTTTTAATCAAAATGGTCCAGATTAAAATAAGTTAATATTTAAGTTAGCATTAATATTGTAGGTTTGGAAGAATACATATACATTTCTAATTTGTCCAAAAATGATATTATTATAAATTTCGAAAGTGTTTGTATAATTATGGAATGGAAATAAAAATAGAATTATTAGAGATTTGATAAAAAAATACAGATTTAATTAAGGAATTAATTACATAATAGAATTATGAGAATATAAAGTGTAAAAATAGAAATAAGTAAAGTACTCACAAACATAGGTAATATAAATCCAAGTATCTATAATCGCTAATGTTAAAGAATCATATATCAACGGATGCAAATAAATTTGACAAGAGGGCTCCTTTAGCAAAAGTCATAATTATAAAAAAATGTATCTAGTTTCGGGAGCCGTAAGAAAGCCATGGAAAAGATTTGTTTTATTTCGCTACAGAAGGATAAACCGCAAATAGAAACGAAACATATACGATAAACTAGTTTACATATCAGCGGTTCTGATAATACTATGCAAAAAATATTTGGTTGAAAAAGAACTAACTGATGGATGAACAAATGGTTTTGGAAACTCTATTTTATAGGTAAAGATATTCAACATTTTCTTCTGAAGGTTTTGTTGTGGTCTGGCCAATAAATCAGAAAATTACCAAGCATTCCAGGATCTCCACTTCAGTTGGACCTTGCCCCTATGTTACACATCACAACAATGTGTAACCATGGTCAGTACGCATAATATCAATGTGTAACTGTGTATCTGTCTGGCGTTAAGCGGGCGCTTTAAAGGGGGAGTTAAAATTGATTTCAACAACTATGAAAAAGGATACAATAAGACATATTGAGTTGAATGTGATCAGATACAAATGCTCTGCTGGTTTACCATCAAAAAGACCTACAATAAAAACAAAATAAACCAGACATCAATAGGATGCATGTGTTTTTTTCGTTTGATCAGATAGGTTTATCTTCTACCAAAATTACAAATGAAAATAGGGTTCCAAGACCTTAACAACACCTATAATATTGCTATTAAAGAAACTTATAAAAACCACAGGTGCCAAAACTTCACTCGATAAATGGGAACTCTTCATGAATTCTATTTTGGTATTTTTTTAGTGTAGGCACTTGATTGTTGATCTGTTTTAAGTTGATTGCAAAAACCTTCTGAAATGAATATGATGGATATTGGATATTGTAACATAATTCTATCTTTATTGCAGGCTTTATATTGGGAGATTAGTTCTTTAGATCATATGATGAAGAGGAGGAAGAAATATTTCTATTTGTAAATTTTATTCTTGTGTACTTGTTCAAGCGTTTATTTTCCCTTCCAAAATTATATTACGGAAATAAACAGGCTGGTATCGTAAAAAGAGTGAGGCATGAATTCGTTACTGCATTTTGAAAAGTGAATGATTGTGCAAAGCAAAAACAAAAAAGACATGTAGGCCAACAAATAGAAAATTGTTCCCTATCTAAATAAGCAATCTCCAAATATCTAGGATAAAACATTTTAAGTACAATTTGAAGAGCGGTAATTGAAATTCCTTTTGATAAGCAGCATTGATTTGGAACCATTTTGTGGTCAAGCCATTTGTTCAGTAATAATAATTTTAGATAAGTGTAATTTGTAATACTGCAGTGAAAACCAATAAGTAATTTTTATTTCGGTAACGGTGTAAACTTGTAAAGAGAAACGAAAATAGATGATATTATAGCAGTAAATTTGACCACAATACAAAACTTACCTGATTCAAGTCTTGTAGAATAACTATATAGAAAATACATATTTATTAGATAACGAAAGCCAGTCTGTGGTGACAGTGGAAAGTAAAAAATACACGAGAGTAAACGCCATATCTAAAAAACAAACAGAAGTATCTATAACTGATTGCAATCTTAAAGGCAACCATCATACTAGTTTTCATTAGTCATAATTGCTTCATTTTTTATGAGCAGGTTTCATTTTGATTAATTAGTTAAAAGCCTTTTATTCAAGTTATTGTTCATAATCATTTAGTTCCCATCCAACTCCCTTCATAACTTTTTTCAGTAATTTAGGTTGGTAAATTGCATATCCTCGCGTGTTTGTTTGGCAAGGGATCCATATGGTGAACGTGGCAGGTTCACTTGTAACAATAGCAGCATAAAACCATTAGAAAAGCATACAGAGTATCAAGTATAGAATAGATATGCCACAAACCAAGAATCTAGCAATTTAATACCTATAACAAATTATTTTGGGGCAACAATTAACCAAATTAATATTCCAAATTAAAATACGGTACTGCACTTTTGGATGATAAATTGATCAGGAAAATATCTTTTAAAACTGTCTGTTTGTCATATATTTAATATTTATCAATTCTGTTGAAGTTTCATATCAATCGAGTGAGCTCATATCAGTTCAATGGTGCCTAACTTGAGATCTCCTTTTGTTATGTTAATTAGGAAGATTTTTTGCAATTTTTGTTGTTTGATATCTACAAAATGTTTATCTTATTCCAAAGAAAAAAGATTAGGGGAGACCGGGGAGACTTGGACCACTTTTCACATTTTTAATTATTAAAATTATTGTGGTTGTGCAAATGTAACAAATTGTGTGTCATTAATTAGCCAACATGCTCAATTCAAAAGGGTAAGAATATCAATTTCATAAATGTAGCAATTTTTCAAATATTTAGTGCGGAAGATCGACCATTTTAGAGGGGAGACTTGGGACACGGTGGGGTGACATGGATCAGGCAGATTTTCTCAAAATTTCATTAAATAACTGACAAATTAACGTTCCAGTACCAGACACTCAATCTGTTGCTTTGACTTAGGAAGCTTATTTGATCAAGATCAAGCCAGCAACAAGTAATTTTAGCATTAATAAATAACATTAATTTGTGACATGGCCAGCCGAATATTTGGTGTATCCCTAGTACAGCTTAACCCCTGACTGCATTTTTTGTCATACATTTTTCTTGAATTGGTATTAAACCTTCTTTAAAATACAAAATATCATTGGTGCATCCGCGCAACAATGCAGTCAGGGCTTAACCAACCGTGAAATATCAACATCTCAATATGAGTGATCTCGAAGATTACCAGTCTGCAAAGTATGGCAGATAATTTTTCAAGCATCTTAAGCCGTCCTCAGAAAACGCAAAAATAATTTAAAGCGTCCGCTGCAAACTGGCCAAGGAATGGTGAGCAGCGCAATAAATCTGGCCTTCTTCAAATTTGTTCTTACACTATCAGAGGCCAGTCTGCAAATAATGGAAATCTAGACGAGATCTCGGGGGCGGCAGCGCCGCAAAAAGTTAGGGATGGGGCGGCAACTCATCAAATTTGACTTCAGGGGCGGCAAAATCCATTGATCATTTCAGCAAAAATTGTGAAGAAAATGACAAAAAATCATTTTTAACTGCCAATTTTCAATGAAAACTGCAGCTTCAGGGGCGGCAATCACGAGAAAAATTTTCATCTCGGGGGCGCAGCTGCCATGCTTTGCAGACCGGATCAGAGGGCAGCAGGGCAAATTTTAATGAGGTTTTGACCCGTAGTTAATTAGGATTTGTGGGTGGCGTAGCAATACTCTGCATATTGGCTCTATCCCACTCCCACACAGGCCTACCTCATAAGATAGGCTTAGGTGATATTTGATAAGTTGATATGCCTATAAGTCTGTGTCATTGTCAACATCTGCTCTGCGTTGATTACTGATACGATACCGGGTAGGCAACATTGACAACGTTGATTATTACCTGAAATTTGTAGGCGATTAACTCCCAACTTAAAAATAAGTAATATGGATTGATGAGTCCAAATCGTGCGGCCAAAGGCAGGATTATTGACCCACTAAACCACCATCTCGAAACAATTGGAATAGAGCGAAACCAATCACCAATGTCGTTTTGTGCCATCTTTTTTTCTTGAAAATGAAGATAGATTTATCTTATATAGTTGTATTTATAAATTAAATTGAGATGTTACTTATACAGAAGAAATTATATATTTCAAAATCAGAATCTTTAAAATTTCACTTGGCTGTTTCAGCCATCTTCAGACACGTAAATAATAAGCAAGCTGAAGATGAGACTAACACATTCATACAAGCGAGACTTCACTTTTCTCCCCTGTATTCATGCTATATTCTCCCTTTAAGGGGTATTTTAATTAGACAATCAAGAAGATGAAATAGAATCCTCATAATCACAATTCTCCATCGTACAAATATTTTATATATTCATACGATTATACCAATTACATAACTACACAGAGATCAGGTATTGTTGTGGCAACACTGGTATGTGCCGAGTTTGAATTGTTTGGAGCCTAAATTTAAACTTTGTTTGAATTTTGTATTTTTGATGTTGTTGCTGTTATTGTTGTTGTTGCTGCTGCTGCTTCTGTGACCGTGAAACTATACCGAAGGGCCGAAGGTTGGATTTATTAATGGTGTTTTATTTCGTTTTCGGTACAGTCTAGTTCCCTTGCTATGGTTTAGCGTTTTCATCAGACATTACTGACTGGAGAGAGTTATTGCTGTTATATTTGGCCTTCATCTGTATTGTCGCACAGTGACCTTCAATTCCCTTTAAGAACAGGCCTACTTTCTTTATTTTTCTCCAAAAACTAATTATACTTTTGTCGCGAACCTGCTGTCAAGATGAAGAAGTAACTAGATTTATACTTCCTACTTCTTACCATTCACTTGCTTTGTTACTCAACTACCAACATAAATTGATTGAGGGTCAAGTGAATAATAGTTGCTGTTTAAATTTACCAATAGTGAATTATTATGTCGCGCAAAAAAGACATCATCAGGACATTTCAACATCTACAAGGCGATGAACGTTTGGAATTAATGTGTTGTTTATTGGATTGCTGCTTGCCATTGGAGATCCGTTTCCTAGCCACTTATGTTGAGTTTGTAGCTAAAGAGCATTATCTATTTCTTAAGAAATGGGAGGTTATCGCCAACTCTATCTCATCTGACTCTTCATGGCATACGGATTTAAGTTGTGCTAAAAACCGCCGTCTCTTATGTACGTATATGGCTCTACTTTATTCACATAATAGCAGAATCAGTGCCAAATTTGTAGGGGTTTTATCATCTTTCTTAGACGAGCATAGCTATTGTGAGGAAACGATGCCGCTAGCTAATGATAACAATAACTATTTATCAAAAAGTGATTGGAATGAGTTAAGACTTCTGCTCACAATGGCATACCATCACCCTGCCGTCCAATTTACCGATAAGCAATTCATTTCTGACAAACTCAAAACTACTCAATCAAACTTATCAAAAAAGTACAGCAAAGGAACTAAAATACGACACGAACAACAAAGAAGTTCCAATGAAAGTAAAGAATTGACCGGACAAGGGAAATCTGAGGTAAGAAAGATCAAATTGGGTATATGTTAAACATTGAACATTTTCTCGACATTTTCATTCATAAGAAAATATATAGGGTCATTATTCTTTGTTCAGCCTTTCCTTTGACGGGTAGGCCGAATCATGGCCTAATATGCCTATGCAACAGAGGTGTAGGCCTACAGGAGCCGGCTCAGTCAAACTCTGACTCTGACAGGAGTATCCCTATTTCAACAGGAGCTGGACTTGAGTGAATTTTATGCCAGTCAGGAGTCAGAGCCAGAAATTAGAATGCAATTTTGATAATTTCTTGATAATCTTTGCAAAGTTGAAAATTATCTGTATATTTCTGATATTTCGGGTTGGATTTAAGGATTGGCTACGTATTTCAGATTATGTTAATTTATTTTGTACCTTTTGTATTTTGTTTGCTTAATTTTGGGTTGATTAATTAATCCATTTTCGGACTTTGTAGGGCTACAGTTTATTTTAAATATTTTGGAGCCGGAAGTGGAGCAGCAGGTCTTAAAACACGGAATACGGAAGATGCGGAGAGATTTACGGAAGAGCTGAGATAGAGGTTTCTATTGTGTTTTAGAGTATCAAAATGAGACTACAGGTTGATGATCTGCCGCCTTTCTTTCCATTTATCTGCCGCTAGCGTTAAATACAAATGTAACTTGAATGAAGAGAACATAAAAATAAAAATTTATTAAGCCAATTATATCAAAAGCAAACAAGTAAAGACGTAATCGACACCAGAGCCATCAATGGTACTATTCAAAAGGAATAGAAATAAGCAGTTAGATAGTGACAATAGTCATCAGATATTTCATGTAATTTATCTCAAAATGTTTCATATTACCGTATAATATTGATACATTAATTCAACTGCAGTGAGTCAGTCTTATCCGATGATCGTCAATGGTGTGAAACTGGAGTAGGTAAAAATATATATAGATAGTAAAATCCTTATTGGTATCAAGATTGATGCATGGATTTTTAGACATTCTGACATACAGTATATATATAATATCTATAATATTGTAAAGTATGCGCATCAATTATCAAGTATCAATTTTAAGTGTTTTTTATCATTGAATGATAATAATAACACAACTTAAACTGATTAAAGATTGAAGCAATGAAGATTGTCACCTTTTGATCGTACAGTATTTATTTCCACGTTTATGTTCTGTTCATTCACTACACTTGTGTTTTTCCGCTGCTAGCGGCAGATAAATGGCAGGAAACGCGACAGACCACCATCCCGTAGTCTCATTCTGATACTCGAAAACACAATAGAAACCTCTATTTCAACTCTTCAGTAAATCTCTCCGCGTCTTCTGTGTTCCGCGTTTAAGACCTGCCGGAGTTAGAGTCTTCTTTGAGTCTACTGTTCTTACATCTTCAGAACCTGACTCAAAGACTCTATGACATTTCATATGACATAAAATAAAAATAATGGAAATTTATAGGCTAATAGGCCTACATGAATATTTATATGAGTTGTAACTTAGCTAATTTACAATATGTGATAACAATTTTCAAGATAATGTGATAAAATTCAACAAAGAATAGACTATAGGCCTACATATTACAAAGAAAAGTGTGTTAATGATGTTTCCACAAAGTTCATCAGCAGAATGTGAAAGACAAACACAACACTTTCAGGGTTTTACGGAAATACAAGAATAAATTTCATTATTTAATTCACGAAATGCTTGCAATCAGGTGGATCAGACCAACACTCAATACGCAATCCAAATCAATTAAATCGAAATTGTTTTCTGCTTGATTAACGTCATTAACAAATTGTATCACATTCTATTGAAATTGTTATCACATATTGTAAATTAGTGATATTAAAACATACAGCATAAATATTAATGTATTTTAAATTGCTATCCTTTTAATTTTATTAGCTTGAATATGTCACGGTATTAGTATATTGACTAAATGTCGCTAAATCACTTCTATTCTATGACTTGTCTTCTTATCAAACTTATTAAGCAAAAAGTTTTTTATTAATCATAGTAATGCTCATAATCATATTTTGATTTTCACTTGATCAAAAGAAATCAAGTACACACACATTCTGCCTACACATTCAATATCTCGAGGTATGACGTGTTTTAACTCGAAATATTGTGCTTTCTTTCGAATACTTTGATTTATCTCGGGGTTCTTAAGCAATCAAAGTTTGTAATTATAATTCTATAATTTACGATTACCCGGTTAACTCGACCTGGCCAAATAGTTTGTTGATCACATGAAATACGCAGAGCCATCTATTTACAAGAGTTGGGACAGTCATGCCATTTAAATAGTTGTAAATAGATGGCTCTGGAAATACGGACAGATGAGTTTGGACAACTTCAAAAAATACGAAACGACTCAAACACCAATAGTTTGATCTATCTTGAATTTAAAATTAGCTGTCTTTGGTAAGTGGCCATTGATTCACGTTCACGTCAACAAAAATGTAAACAAACACTATACTTTACCTTTCCTAGCGAATTTTAGAATTTCTAATTCAATTTCATGCATTTCCAAATGAATTTTAGAGTTCAGACAGATAATTACTGTACTGGCAACTGCCAATTTCTTGCGTATGTGTCAATCATGAAGTTAATGATAACTATGCTCAAATGTGGATCGAGGGAGAGCATAATCAAGTTAGAGATTGGCGAGAATATAAACGAGAAAATATCTAATGCTTCACCAACATTCTTCCAACTGGCATCCTCCGCCCTCCGCTAATTTAATTATGCTCTCTCCATCCGCATTCGAGCAGCATAGTTATCACTAACTTCATGATTGACATATGATACGAAATAAATCGGCAGTTGCCGGTAAAGTAGTTATCTATCTGAAATTGAATGAGAAATTTCAGATATTCACTTGGAAAAGGTGTAGCTGAATTGATTAACAAAGTAAATTAAGAGATTTATAGACTTTGTAATATTATAGAAATAGAAATTTTCTTTGCTCTTGGTACAGGTAGACTTACAAATTACAAATTTACACGTTTTCAGCATTAGAAGGATGATGGTATAAATTCTGTCTTGTCTCTCGAATTTACTTGTGTTAATTTTAATTTAAAGACAAATCTTATGGTCTCCAATTAATGAAATAAGTGGCTCATTTTTAAGTTAACACAACTTCAAAATACTCAATTCAACTGCTCGATAAGTGTTACAATATTCAAATTTCTTTTTATCCCATATTGAGAAGCAAATCAAAATTATTTTATCTACTATGTTATACAGTGTTATGCATTCGTTTGTGTCTGTAACTTTTAAGTTGCTTTCATTTGAATTGTTTGCAATAAAACTTCCAACATCCTTCCACTTCGATTCACGATCATTTCCCGTGAGAATTCTGGTGTGAGGAATTGTTATTGTTTACTCATAAATAAATATTAATAAGTTTATTAAAGTATGAGAGTTTGGGAGTTATGGAGACTTATATCCACAAGTTCACAATAACAAACTCAAAATTATCAATTTCTGTTTGTTGCTGCAAACTAGGCGGATATAAACCCCCATGACGATAACACCCGTACTCTCGCGCCTCAAACGCAACCCTTAAATAATGGTCCAACTTAATAATTAGACCTGCATATTCTACGGTCCCAGAAATGTCCTTTTTGTAATGTGAAAATGTAGAAAATGTTAACCTGGAATAGATTAACAGAAAATAGATTATATTGAAGCATATCAATGACTATATGTAATGCAGCAACATATATTTGTAGTTCAGTGTGTTTCTAGGCGATAAATTATATTTTACAGGCTGCTTCACTGTGACTATCCCCTAGTGACTGAATTCAGCTTGCATTGAAAAGCAGCTGCAAACTGAACTGCGAATCCATTATTTAATTTAGAATTGACAATTAAATACATTAATCCAGTACCTTGGACACAGTGGACACTATTTAACAAATTAATTAATGACACACTACCTAACAATCTTCTAATCAAGATGCAAAATGGTTGTCATTAAGTACCAAATGAATGTAGGAAGTTTAGCTTTCCAGAACCCCAATAATTTTCAAAAAAAATTCTGGATTATTTTTTGATGTTTTTTTTATAAATCAGAAATACTGTAAATCAATTTTAACTTGCAAAGTTTATTTAGCTTTCCTTTTGAATTAGTCTGGATTAATTTTAAATTGAATTAATTGATATATTTGAAATACTTACCCCTATATTTTTTATTTGAACTTTTGTTGTCTGAATGTTGTATGTTTGAAATAAAATTGTGATTGTTGGGATATATTATTATTTGTTCCATTTCAATGTTTTAGGGTTTACCTGCTTCATCAGAGTCAGATTTCAACGAAGCTTTAGATTATTGCAATGAAAGCAATCATTCTCCTTTGATGTTACCTGATGAAGTAATGCGTAAGTTGATTATTTTAAAAGTATTTTAATTCTGTTCTCAGGTTATGTATACTTATTAGATATTTCTAAATAAATGATGCTAATGATGCTAATGATGATAATGACGATGATGATGATTAAATTTAAAAAAATCATTGAACCATTTCAGTTTTCATTATACCAATCAACTTGTTTGGTTCTCACAACTTGAATATATTTATTTTAGCTATATGTAACAATAGACCAAAGACCAACGGCTTGGAGATCTATTAGGGATTACTTAGCACACACAAATTTGAAAGAAACGAAATTGCAAGAGCCTGTGATTTGAAAAAATCATGATCATGATCTTCAGAGAGTTCTGTTTCTCCCTAATTTCTACTAATTGAATGTTGCTTCTAAATTTAGTCATTGTAACTTCTGAAACAAAACTAATTGAATTATGTAGAACCTTCCTATATTTGCTGACTGTATGTTAAAAAGTTCATTTTTTGCAAGAATAAAAGAAAGCTGTTATTGAACAACAACAAGACACAGTATATGGCCTTAGGTTCTATGTCACCCATAATTCTTGTTAACGGCATCGAACTCAAGTCACAGAAACAGTTAAAACTTCTGGGAGTGATGCTGGACAATAAACTAACATACAAAAAACACGTTGACGCGATATGTAACAAAGTGTCCTGCCAAAGCATCCTGCATAGCAAGACTACAATCATTTTTACCTGAAAATTGCAAACTTTCGCTTATAAAAGTGTTTATCGTACCAAATTTTACTTTTGCCAATTCACTCCTATGCTCCCTTACGAAACAACTTCAAAATCGCATAGATAAATTATTTTGTCGAGCAATCAGGCTAGTGCTTCACAAGAAACCGTCATTCAGCTCATCCGAATGCTTTTCTGAAATGAAGATGCCTATAAAATCACTACGGCAGCAAAGCCTCGTCTCTGCTACACAAATTGCATGGCAAGTGCAACACAGCTGTGCGCCAGCATATATATCAGAGTCATTCCGATTCAAAAGTAGCGACACACGGGCAGGGAAATGTCATGACTTTGAAATTGCAAGATACAATCTAGCATGGGGAAAAAACTCAGTTGTAAGAGTTGGTGGCAAATTATACAATGAACTTTCAAAGGATACCAATGCTGTAATGTTAAAAATTAACAACAGACATTTATTTAAAGCTTGGCTATCATCTAAGAATTTGGTAGAAATGTACAGTACATTTTAAATTAACTTTTAGCAATAAAAATAGCATAATATCAAATACATATATACATAGCTTAAACTACATTATTTACATATATACAAAACTTAAACTACATTATTTACATATATACATTGCTTGACATTCTGTAAAACATGCCTTTGGCAACTTCACAATTTTTTTTTGTGAATGTAGAATTTGAGGTAAAATAAATAAATTGATGATGATGATGATGAAAGCAGCAGACATTTGCAACCTTTGCGTTTCCCTGACCTACCACATATTTTCATGTTTTCAAATTCCGCTCTGTTTGATCTGCTTGTCGGCCAATCATAATCTCTCCGAGAGGTCATTTTATTCTTTATTGCATTATGTTGTATACTATTAATTTATAGACAAAAAAGAATTATTTGTCACATTTTCTCTTGTGTATGTCATCAGTAGGACCAAATCTGTTCACTGTCATACATGCCCAATCCGATTGATTAAACAAGGAGAAATTCAGAATTAAATATCCATTTGTAAATTCATTCACATCAAACAAACACTCCTAAATTCCTGTGAACTGGCATATCGATTTCCCAGTTCTCACTTAAATCCAATGTGTGTGATTGTTGGTGATTCAATTGGCCACAACTCATTGACATCAGTTAACAAGTGTTGGATTTTGAGAACAACAAAAGTAAAAACCAATTATAATGGTATAACAACTGGTCAGCTTTCGTTATGATAACGGATGTGACATATTAAGCAAAGCAAAAATGGGACTTAAAACTCATTTTTCCATTACATTTTTTGGATGCATGCATGTTGTAGCAATATATGGACTAAATTACGAGTACATGGCAACTTTGAAATATTTCAGTATAATACAGTATATCTTTTATATTAATATTCCGTTGGTTACTCACCCTGCGTTTGATGTGTCTAGGCCTACTCATCCATGTCAATTGCCAACCTAATAGATATTTTGATATTGTACCAATAATTTTAAATGATCACATTTTATGTCTCTCCTATATCCCCAGATGCCAAAGATGAGCCTAGCATTGTCTCTTCTGTTCAACAATCATTTGCTAACAATAATAAGAATGACCATGGCAATCCAGTCATTATCACAGCACCACATATACAATCTATACCTATGTTTGCACAGGTTGTCCAGCCTTGTGTGTCTACAAATTCAACACATCAAGAATGTAATACTTCATTTCCCCCTGCTAGCAATGATATGCTTTCACCCCAGCAGCTATATTCTGCAACAAATCACATCACAGGTAGGTTATATTATAACTTAATCAATTGGCACATTGAACTACAGACATGTAAATACAATGCCTTAGTTATAGACATGTATGGATTTAAATGCCTCAGAGATACACAGAGGAATGCTGTTAGTGGAAGAAGACACATCAATTCCTCATTTAGGGCTGTTAAGGTATCCAACTATGACATGACATTGTATGCGTATGTATATCTACTGGCTATAGCCTATGTGTTTCTCAGATTAAATTATTCTGGTTCAACAGTACTATATGACTTCTCTGCTGACCTAATTGCTTCTGCAGCTGAGTTGCTGTTGGCTATTAGGCTTAGTTAGAAAATCTGTCATATTGGATACAGTAACTATATGGTGACATGCAATGCCAGTGCACATCGAATACAGAGCCACCTAAACTCGAGTAGCTCTGTGCCATTTTAGTTTTTGTGTGATAACGATGATATGACTTTTGTATTACAGGTAGAGGAAATTATGGATTACATAGCTCAAGTGCTCCCATTCCTGTCATAACAGGTCGTCATAGTTACGCACAAGGCTACTCTAATCAATTGCAAACATCCCACACAATGATTAGTCCTACTAATTTGACCATTGGTTCATCACCTTCAATGCAATCCCCTCTGCAATCTCCATTTGTATCACCGGTACCATCTCCAAAAGGCTCACCAAGACCATCTCCTAAAGGCTCACCAAGACCATCGCCATGTCCTAGTCCAATGTTTGGAAGGAAAGCAAATGGTGAACCAGTACAGCATAAGAAATACCAACTATTATCTTCTGTTTATGATTGGTTGAGAAGTCTTCGTCTTCATAAATATGTAGATGTGTTTGAGAATCATTCTTTTGAAATGGTAATGACTCTGTTTATTTATCATTTTGTACTTTAGAATTTGCACAGAAAATGTGTATAATTTTAATGACTTGTGTAATGCTCTCTTCTTTCGTGTTGGCTTGTAGATTTCCAAGTTAAATGAGGAAGATTTGATTGGCCATGGTCTAACACAAGGTGCACGCAAAAAACTACGCTTGAACATTGATACATTGTGGTAAGTGTTGATGGTTTGAAATACATGAAGCTCAGCTTTATCTAATGCCTGTACATATTTAACATTATATACGGTATTCATTTACTTCATAGTGAAAGAGGATTTCAGAATTTTGGTGCAGACAACCCTTTAGATCGCCAAGTACCTGTCCAACCAGAGCCAAACGCTCACAGTGAACGTCAAAAGTCAACATCATTTCAAAATGTTATTAATAGCGTTCCTCAGTCGATGATCAATGGCTGCAATTCTAATAATCTCGCTGCTTCATCTCTTCCTGTAACAGCTAATCCATACATTGGCGCAAACACACAGTCAATACATACTCCACAGTTAATTGTTCCGGTACAAGCTGCATCACCACATCTTCAGACTGGCGCACCGCAATTGTTCCACTGTGACTATACACAACGGCATGTCGAAAATATGCAAAATCCAAAGCAAATTCTTGTTCAATCTCCTCCAATGTCGAACCAGTTCTTATTCCCCCTTCAACTGAATGATCCAACAATGGCATTGGGCAATCCACAAGAGCAACAGAAACATCATTTTGTGGTACCTGTGTCAGCATCACAACAATTTCATAGTTCATCAATTTATCCTCTTGGGAAGATGTACCAGGTATTGTAATTAATTATTTCCAGTATACTTCAAATATGTCCATTGTCTGTCCATAATCCATACAAAACGGGCCAGACCAATGTGCTGAGATTCACTGTGATTTTGAAATGAACAGGTTGAAATAAATTGCGTTTGTTTATGTCTACTATTTCCAAATTGCTGAAATGCGATTAATTACTACTTGGCAGCTTTTGGTGTAGGTGATAATTTTCAATGGTGCTGAATTCCTGACTGTTTTCTCACAGCCCCACATTTTATTACTGTACCACAAACCTTAGCTCAAAAGTAGTACCGGTAGATATCAAATTTCTGCTTTGGAGCATATAGATAGATAGATAGATAGATAGATAGATAGATAGATAGATAGATAGATAGATAGATAGATAGATAGAAATATATTTCAATCATTGAAACAAAGCAAATTAGATTACAGGAAACTTTTAACATAGATATATGTGTAGCTACAATGATTGAGGTCACCCCTTAAGCAGTGCAGCTTGTTTATTGGGGGACTCATTATTTACAGTTATCATTTATTCAATTAAATAAGGATAATAATAATAATAATAACTATAACATGATAAGATTAAAATAATTAAAGAAAAGTAAAGATTTGAAGAAAGAAGTATACACGTTTGGATTAGGTGAGTTGTTGTTAGACTGGCTGAAGAACTGCATTAGTACCGCATTTTATGATGTCCAAAAATGACTTGATTATTAGCCGTCATCAGCACTGCTCAGTGAGCAAGTGACTGAGTTTGCCTGTTATAGCCAGGTCAAGATGAGTTACCGTAGTCAATGTGGTGGAAAAATTCATAGCATGAAAAAACCTGTGCAATACCAGAGTGCTCAATCTACTCAATCTAGCAGTGAGCAATGCATATCGCAAAGTCAACAGTAGGATTGCTCACAATTGTGCATATATATATAAAGAGAGAGAGAGGTTACTTCACAAGAAGCGTGTTGTACGGGTTTTACTCACTAGTGTGACATATCATAAAACAAACAAGCAAGGAGGTTTATGATACTAAACAACAAGCGAATAAATCTGTGCGAAGCTTAGTAATCTCTATATGCAGTCAAACCTGTTATAACGGTCACCTCTATTCAGCGGCCATCTGCCTATAGTGGTATAATGTCTAAAATAGTATTTTCTATGGAATGAAACCTGTATATAAAGGCCACCTGCCATATTTTCCGGTGTATAAGTCGATTTTCTAGCCTTGAAATTTGAAGCTAAAATCAAGGGGCGACCTATACACCGATTCTAAAAATTAGTCTCTAAAATCCAGACAAACAACAGCAATACAACTAAATCCTATATATAACGGACGGCCCATTGGTAATGGTCAATTTATCTGCCTCTCGTAGCTGGCTGTTATATACAGGTTTCACTGTATATGTATCTTGATATGACCTTATTGTATTGATGGTTTTCACTGCAAATGTAATTATATTTACATTATGTAACTAATTAGTCGATCAGGAGCCAATACATTGCTTATCTAGCAGGTATTCTAACCAAAATACTATTCAGACTGCTTTTTAGATTTGACATTATTTATTGCAATCTTAATAATTCATTTATTTCTAACAGGATAATGACCAATTATCGCTTCATCAAATGACTCTTGGTAATTATGAAAAAAGCACACCAGACTGTTATAATTGCGGTTCATTAAATCATCCTGGTGAGATGTGTACGTTAGAAACCTTTGAGGCTACAGATCATGGTAAGTTAAATACCCTGTTAGTGATTGCTTGGTTTAAAAATCTGTATTGTTCGTAATTATACAGTCAATCATTTTTTTTCTCGCAGCATTTATGTTGACTTATGGAGAACAGAAGCATAACAGTTCATCTTGACTCCATACACAAGTTTGTTAAAAAAACATTAAAATCTTAAAATTAGTTGATATAGAACATATATAGTATATTGTTATTTGTATTATAAAAAGAAATGTAAAAGAGATTAAAGAGGCGTTATAAATCATTTATAAGATATATTTTATAATACATGGCAAAATCATATAAATACACAAAGTCGGTTGTTAGTTACTGTTCATGCTGTGTCTTCATTCTCAATGTGTAGTAATTTGTCACTCAGTTGAGCCACAGTTGCATCCAGATCAGTCTATTTAGAAAGAATTGATAACAATAACAACAAGACTGAAAATATTCCCAAAGCACAAATTCTGTTATATTAACCCAAAAATAACATTTCTAACAAGCTGACTATGGGTATAATTACTGACTAATAGATTATGGTTATAATTATTAATTATGTTGGATGGGTGCCTAACAATCAGAAGGCATCAGCTTGATTATGATTGCAACATGAACACAAATGGATCTTCATTCATCAAGTTATTATGAAATTATAAAGGAAATGTTTTGGCTTGGTCCCTATTCTGATTGTATTCTCATTAATAAAACGCCTGCATATCAACTGCACCACATAGTTTGTCCAAGATGTTATTTTCAAGGATGTTACACAGAAAATCACATTGCAACATGTCGACCTGAATATAGCAGGTACCCTATTTGAAACAACATTACATCTTGATTCAATTAAATTATAGAAGCGGTTTATGTTACGTTTTTAGTTTTTCTATAATTATATCGTTACAACACACAATTCATGGACTTCTGATATTGCAAATTGTATTAAACATTCCATTGTAATACATCAATTGTTTATATAAATGGATCAAGAAACTAAAGCAACTAACTTCACGAGCTGAGTTCACAGGTAGTAAAACAAATTAATTATTACAATTCAACATCATAAGTTATACATAATCCTCCATTTGCGAAAATTGATAGGGTATAATTTGATCATATAGCTGAAAAGCATTGTATGTTCAATAAAAAGCTGCAAACATTTTACTGTTGAATGAATCTATTCTCCTGTTGAATTTCAACTTGTGAAGGTTACAATATATATGATACAATGTATCAGTGCAATAGTTAACGCTCAGACAAACCTGTTGAATTGTTGCAATGATAACTAGATCATCTGGTGAGGCAGTTGATTTCATTTTCAAGGCATCACGTAAACAAACAGTTTTACCAGATTCTTCTATAAATACCTATTGAGTTGAAAATTTAGCATAGAATAAAATTAATACGCAGTTCTTAAATTTACACTCCAAATTGTAAAGACAGAATTAATGTTGGCATTGACCACATGCATGGACGTTGATTGACCCAATTTTCATGAAAAGTATACTTAATTATCATAAGTTGTTACATTTCAGCAAACCAAAACTACTTTAAATTCTATTTGTAAAAAACGATTCTGAAGGATTTGCCAACAGCAACATGGTGCAGCATTACATACTGCAAACATCAGAAACTTCCATATTTGCAGGAAAATTATTTAATCAGTAGTAAAAAACCAAAGCAACTTTAACTAGAAGCAACACTATCAAGTGAGAGATTAGTAAAAGTTGATTTCAATTGGTAAGTCATACTCCACAAGTGTTCTTAAAATAGTTAGTCCTAACAGATCCACTAGATACCTGTACGTATATACAGATGTATGCAGATGTATCCACTCACGTGGGATAGCTGACAAGGTGATTTGCATACAGCACATTCAATGCAGTCACCACTTGATATACCTCTTTTAAGCCTTTGACCTATGAAGAGGTAAGAAAGCATTGATATATTGCTTAGCATAGAATAGATAGCAGTAGGTTGCTGTGTTGTGTACGTAGCCAAGGAAATAGAACTTGAAATGATAATATAGAAGACATGAAATATGGAATGTATTGCAACTTGCAATTGCATCATTATCAAAATGATGTGAGCAACATCACTAATATTGACTTCAAGGTTGGGTAATGGGTATTAATATTTGGTACTTCATAATCATGCTCAATCACAAATGCCACTCTTATGCAAAAACAGTGCCCATGTCAATGGATGTAACATGTAACAGGGCCATACTGTATGGAAAACTTTGCCTCTGCAAACAAATTAATGATGTCATGAACTGTTGATGAACATTCCATGAACTATTCATGAACTATTTATGAGATGTTCATGAATTTTATGAATAATCAATATTAGCTGTTCATGAGCAATCATATAAAGAGCTAATGAGCAATTCACAAACAGTCTTTGAACAGTTTATAAAAAGTTCATGAACTCCAAATGGCCTATTCTTCAAGAACTGCTGAAGAACACAACTACCATGAAATGTTTTCACGGGGATGGTAGGGCTTAGTCTAAATCATATTAGGACATAACAAGGTTGGTTAACACCTACAAAGCTATCTCACGGCATTACCCCTGCGAAAACAGTTCAGGAGTTCATGAACAGTTCTTCTAAAATATCACAAAGGTTTTCTGCGATCTGATTGGTCGAAAGAGCGTGCATGAAATCCTAGGGTAAAACATGGCTCCGAAAACCGGGAAAACCGCAAGCTTCAAAAGTTTGATCTGTGATAAAATACAGAATTTATAACTTTTTGATAACAATCCAATAACTATCTCAATAATGGCTACGATTTACAAAACGCCATTTAGCTCAAGATGTTTATATTTATTGAAAAGCGTGGTAAATGAGTTATTGGTCGTGTAACATGCAAAATAAAAACACAGAATTAAAGACAATTATAGGCTACGTCGCTGTTTCGAGGTAAACCTAAAATTTAAATAACAATAACTGCATTAATTTGCTAAAGAACTATTGTACCACTTATATTACAGACGTTCTTGTATATGTCTTTCTTTATTCGACAATATCTATCTTGTTGTGGGATTCTCTTTGCTTGGTTTATGAATTGAAATTGAATTTTAAATTGTGAATTCATAAATTGAGAATTCGCCGTCGAATGAGATTCTGACATTTGTTTTATTTTAGAAAAGGGTTACCACATGCTTGCAAATGTTTGTATTCATATTTACTAAACTCGAAAATGTTGGGAGACACTCGGGAAGCTAAAAATCACTCGCTCAGAGCTCGTGATTTTTTAGCGCTTCTCTCGTGTCTCCCAACATTTTCTCGTTTAGTAAATATGAATACAAACAAGGCAAGTATGTGGTAACCCTTTAATGAACAGTTTATGAACAGTAAATGAACGTTAAATGGCCCTAAATTTTCATGAACTGTCTGTGAGGGTTCATTAACTGTTCATGAACAGTTCGTGAACAGTTCAGGAACTGTTCATGAACTCCTGAACTGTTTTTCGCAAGGGTAAAGCGGTAAAAACAAACCAGGTCAAAAACCTTTGAAATTATATTTTCAAAATGGCTGACTGCAGCTTTGAAAATTGAAATTCAATGTGCCAAGCAAATCTCACCTCAAAATAGTTCACACTTTCTGTGAACTATGGTCTCATAGCTTCACTCAAATAGCTTCAGGAGAAAACCCGAAGGCTAAAATCACTCTGCGAGGCGACTCCTGATTTTCTGATACCTTCTTGTTTTCTCCTTACGTGCCTCTTGCCGCTTGCAAAGACCATAGTTCAGTGAAAGTGTGAATTATTTGTTCAACAGCACTGTACGTCTGTAGTGATATATAGTATTTCTGCATTGATGTATCACTACAATATCACTAAGCTGACCTGGGCTGTTTTGATGATGAGCCGATGGCTTCGTAATAACTCCCCAGTCAGCCAATTCTTCAAGTAAAGCATGTTCCTTCTGTCTGAAAATTGAATACAGGGATATACATGAGTATAATGGAGAATGTAATAAGCAGATACGTAAAGTAAAACAGTCTTCATACTGCATTTTTCTTAGCATGTTGAGAATGTCAGCAGCAAGAGGGGTTGGCCATTTTCTATTCATCTGTGTGGAAAAGAGAGTGTTAATTAGCCGATCTACAATGTGCACCAACACATTACTGTGCAATGGTGACCCATTAAGAAACCTTCATGTTGACATGAAATCCTCATCAACTGTTACTTTACATACAAACAGTATGCGAAGAATGCATTTCTGTTTGGAACATGATCAACATCTTACTGATATATTATTATTTTTATCAAATCCGAGTGATTACAAGCATAACTATTTATTTTTATTCTTAACTTCATTACAGAAAATTTGCGGTTGAAACATCCGTCTGCAATATTTCAAAAAAATCTCATTTAATTTTTAAGCAAATCAGAAAATGATTGTAAATTGAAATTGTTTACAGAGTTATAAAGCCTAAAGATAGATATCCACAATAGATGAATAAGTAAAATACAAAAGGTAATATACCAATAGTTACTGCTAAAAAAGACAGTATATAGTTATCACATTGTCACAATGAACGTTCCTATTTTGAAGGTTGCAATTTCTAGGCTTTCAAAGCGATCTAATAAAATCTAATGTCTATCATGTAAATAATATAAGTATTATACGGGTTTGAGTTAGGATCAACAGCTTGCACAACATGTCCCCTGCGAAAAACAGTTCATGAATAAATGAAATGTTCATGAACTATTTATAATATGTTCATGAACTTCCTGAACTCAACACAGAAAAGGAAATGTTCAGGAAGTAACACATTTTTTCGCAGGGGAGTCCTTTTCAACTTTAAAAGCCCCATTAACCAAAAATCTTTACAGCTCTTTAGTCAATCAGAATAGAGCTTTTCATGTATGTGTTAAACCATGATGCGCTTGAAGTGGCCACTAGCACTTCCGTTACATCCTACATTGATTTATTTTATGAGCCTATTTGAGCAATGAAATTGAATTTTGCAATACAATTTATGTCATAATTTCCTTGTGTACTACCAGTTAGACATATTAAGAAGGATCATCATCATCATCATTTATTCATGAACTGTTATGAATGCCGATGGCTTGACTTGATGTATATGTCATTATGGGTGTGAGATCTTGTCTTTGTGGTATTTGGTCATTGAAATATATAAGCGAGCAGAGGAAGAAGTAGATTGAGTTTAATTTTATGAGTGAACATTAATTGGTTTGAGGTTATTCGATCTCTGACAGAAAGTCAATCAAGTCGACTTTGCATGTCATAGATATGAGTGTGATAATTACAACGGAGCACTATCCTCATTCTCTGTTCTGCAATCTCTGGAAGCAATCCAGATGTTCAGCTTTGCAGTTCCTCCATACGACAGCGAAATATATCACAGGTAAACATTGGAATTGCTACAGTAGTGCATGTCTTATGTCAAACCTCTTCATTTGCAGCAGTGAGCAGGATCTTGTCAAGAGGAATCTTCAGTTTATTGATAACCTAGAACAGTAATTAAGACTTGGGTTATTCTTCCAAATATCGCATTTATAATGATGTATTGCATGTGTGATGTGGATTACCTTCTCTTCGCATTTGAATAGCCAATCCTTAAGCCATGATGTCGGTGCATAGTTAACAATCTCTGAACAGCTATAACCAGTACTGATACAACAATAGTATACCTATGAGGATAGTGGTAGATAATTAGTGAAGGTTAATCAAGTACATTTAACAACGAATCATATTATCTCAATCAAAACGAATAACGTCTTACATCTGGGAGTAGAATTACAAAATTGCCTTCCTTTTGTACTATCCTTGATACATAGCAGCCTTTATCCATTAGTTCCTGTGGCGACACCTAAAAATTAAACATCAATGACTTAGAATTATAACAACAGCGTGATTTAATCATAAACATCGCAAATTTCTTTTAAAAAAATCAGTTATGAAGCCCACTGGCTTTTATCCCAGTGTTTTGCAACCTTTGGAGGCAATACAGATATTCACCATCACCCCCCACAGTTCCACAATACAGCTGCACAGTAAGCAAAATGTGGAAAACAATATTAATACAAATAATTAAAGCGAAATTTTGTGGATTGATTTTGAGCGAAGTCATACAAATTTAAGATTGAATGAAACTCAAATCCTTAACATGCAAACTTCTATTGGTTTCTGTAGTTGATATAAATGATGCAATTGTCAAAGGACCGATTTGTGTCTATCAATAACTGTTTTGATCAATGACTAGCAGGTCAATTTTGGAAAATATAATCATAACATGAATTTCAATGTATTTAAATGCATCAAAAACGCAATTATAATTCGTTGCAACTTTACGGCATAACAGTAAGTAAACATGGAGTGGTCAATACAGCATTAGAATTGACCCGCTGTTTGACCTATCGAATTGCTCGATTTTAGTATTGACCTGTTGGTCGATGACTAGTTTTTCTATCTATTAATATAATGTCTTTGCTAAACTATTCATGCTTACTTATGCACTATTTGATTTTAGTCGAAACCGACTAGGGTAGTATTAGATGATCTGCATTCTGATTGGTTGCAAAGTAAACAAGAGTAATTTCATAATTTAAACAAGTGATTCGGAAATGTTTTTTAATCAATTTTATACGAGCGTATATATTCTGTGCCTCGGAGGACCTTGGTGTAACCCCTGCGAAAAAAAGTTCATGAGTTCATAAACGTGAAATTGCCCAAAAGTTCATGAACTGTGCATGAACTTTTGGACAATTTCACGTTCATGAACCAGTTCATGAATCGGTTCATGAAGTGTTCATGAACTCTTTGTGACTGTTTATGAACTGTTCATGAACCCGCAAACAAATGTTCATAAACTGTTTATGAAGTTCATAAATTGTTCATGAAGTTCAAAAACTATTCATGAACTCATGGATTTTTTCCGCAGGGGAAACTATGGTTCGATGATACAATAAAATAGGTAAACTATAATTGCAAATATAATAATGAATCAATTAGCCCAACAAGCTAACAATGCTCTGAAAAATTTATTTGTATCATTTACCAGAGTACTGCCAATGAGTGTTTGATTCTTGCAATCATCTTTCTGCCATTTACTTGATAGAATTGCTGACATGGCATCCATAAACGCTGCTGTGCAAATACTAGGAACAGCATACCTAAAACAGTTAATTTCTACAATATAGCATTTTTGCATAATTGTTTACTAAGTCCCAGCTATAGTTTGAAATAAATGTTTCGCTAAATGGCAGATTTTCATGAACTGTTCATGAACATTGGACATTTCTCAGTAACGACTTTCTTCCAACTACCCTTGTAAATAATATTTGTGGTATGTATTGACTCGTAATTCAGTGTAGAGTTCTTACGTGTAGGAGAGCACAAAAGCCACTCATCTTTGTCTGTGAATTTGTTTACACCCCCCTCAATAATCAAGCAAACTGAAAATGAATAATTATTATGATTATTATTTTTATCCATTCTATAAAGAATTAAAGATATATGTATATCCTGTAATGAAACAACAATCAAAAACTGTTTTCATAGTGGAATATCATGAGATATTGATTGGTATATATATATATGATTACAACAACATTATAACTTAAAGATGCTTCATTAACGCATGATCATATCAGACTGACTCACATCAGACTAATGTCTACAATTATCTATATATCTATTGATGTCATAATGTTATCTCTAAGGCTATCTCCTTACCATATTTTATCAGCACCTGCATGAAGGTAATCAATTAGATGACATCCGCAAGGTGGTTTTCTCCAACCAGATGTCGTAAAAATGCTACTGAATTTCAGTACAGGAACCGTCAAATCTGCAATCAATTCAGTAATGAAATCATAATAGCAAACATTGAAAAGAGATGATAGGAGTAAATTTGTATGCATAATTCATTCACTAGATGCAGCAATTAAATACACTTACAGTGAGATGGGCCAAGAAACTTGAGACCAGATCCGTTTATTAATGGCAAGGATGGTAGGCTCCAGTCTGATTTGCTACAAACCAACACAAATTAATATTTCATATCAATTCATTTCATATATATTTGAAAACTGCTGCACCAATAAATCAGAAGTGAAATAAGATCGAAAAGTGATATAGCTTACTTTGATTTACTAGTATGATAAGATGTTCCACAATGATTGACGTTAATCTCACCATGGACTACAGATACATGCTTTGAGCCCTTGTTTACAACATGCCAGAAGTTAGCCTAAAAAAGAAGTAACACATAGTCTGCAGTTATGACTTCATGGGTAGATGATACATTTTAGGGTTGTATTGGTCCAATGTTATGACAGAACAGGTCAACTTGATAAACATTCGTTGTCTAGTTGCCAGTGCAATTAGGTCGTTCATTTGCAATGAAATTAATTAATCTATACGAATAATGCAAGTGTGTGTGGTTCAGCTTTCCGCAGTTATCTCTGTCAATTTCAAGTAAGATATTTGAGTTATATACCATTAGAAGCGCAGTTTTCTAGTTGTTGTTCGGATAGGCTCTCTGTTTTGCATAGCAAAAAAAAAATGTTGTTTCAACTATATTAATTGCATGGCTTTCATTTTTGATATCAAATTTTACCAGTTGTCAAATTGTAGAACACATCAAATTAACCCAGAAAAGCGGGTGACTCATTGTTCATTTGGAAGCTATAAAACAAAGAGGGAAAGCATTCTTATACTGCAACTTCAGCTACGCAGTATCCACATTGCTATATCTAATATTTGTATCATAAGACATCCATTTTGAACTGCTGGTTATCACTCTCAACCTATTTAATATGGTACATAGTTTGTTCTGTACATTGATAGCAGTGTTATGTTATATTGTACCTCCAACTCAGTGATGTCAGTTAATCTATCAGCATACATTTCCTGTACATTGCAAGACACTCTGTGGAATGATACCAGAGAGACTGGTTTACTCTGAATAAGGAAACCAATAAGAACTGTAATACAAGGCAACTTGTAAAACATAACAACTTTGACAAAAGTAGTAGGCCTATGTGTCTTGTTTCTTGTGTAAATATAAACGTTTATCTGTTTAAAGAATCCAGGCATATAAGGGATAGCATACACACCCACTGTTTGCAGTTTACAAAATTTGCAATTAACGAATTTGATGCTACAACTTCTTATGGAAGTGTATTCTAATGATGAATACCACAACTGAAATACAATACCCTCACATATGATTTTGAAATGTCAATGTGATGGGCTAAAATATGGCTCCTCCAGGTTTTATAGGTGCATATAGGTTTTATAGAATCATACTTTCCGTTATTTAACTATCAAAGCATTTCCATGGACGATTTTATAAAGTAGTTATAAATATAAAGATAAGCACCAGTCAATCAGGGTAGTTAAGATAAGATATTTTTGACTTCTTTGTGCAATTATAACCAAAGGAAGACATTTTAGTGAAATCAAGCCATTCTATAGAACGTGCCACTAGTCGGCTACTTTTAGAAGAATGCGAGGATAAATATGATGATCAAACAGAAATAGTTAATAATATTTCTTGTTTTTTGTTGTTGTAATATTTACTAATTTTCCAATGGTTGTCAGTGTGATTGGTGCTTGGGGTGAAGACGGATCGTTAGTGGGTGTTTAATGCCAATCTTAGTTATATTCCTTCAACAATAAACAAACTATAAAACACATCAACGTGATGATGATTTTATGATGTTATGAATAATAGACAATGAAGTATACCAGCCATCATTCATGCTTTTCCTAATTGCAGTTACCTGGTGGATCCAGTAAAATAAGCAATTAAATTTTCTGGAAAAATGGATGATACAATTATACCACTATGTATTTCTAAGGAATGACGAGAAATACTTTCAGAGGTCAACATCATAATACATCATTAAAATTACATTTATATAAAATAGTTCAGTTGTTTGTTTGTTTTACCAAGTTTATGTTTTGACAGTGAGTCTGCAAGAAGGCTTCAAATTACCTTGACTTCAGCAAGTATACTTTTGGGGTCTATAAAAGAGATATAATATCAATTTAGTTTCTGTACATTCACAGCATGTTCTTTCAACTTTCATAATTCTTAATATTTCAGAATATTTAATTAATCACCTAGTTCTAATGAGTCATCACCGTTAACTTCATCCACAATTGATTGACGCTCAATCTGAAACAACAATGAAAACCTTAAAACTATTGAATACTATAAACATCCTATTAGACAAACATGCACACACATACACCTCAACCAATTAAGCAACTAGCTGATCAAATGATCATATTGCATCTGATGCAACAGTAATGTACACAGGTAGCTTAGCCCTGTGAAAAACTGTTCATGGACCTTCACGGACAATTCATCAACAATTCATGAAAATTTGGGGCTATTAAACATTCATTAGCTGTTCATGAAATCCTGAACTGTTTTTCGCAGGGGAAGTGGCAAAGTGTCCGCACTTTGTGCAAGGGGGCAGGATTTGATTCCTTGTTGATGTACACTGCATACATGTTGTTTTTACTTGTCTGAAATTAATCCCCAAACAAACAAGCTGTGAGTTTATGGTGCGACTATGCAGCTGTCAGTTATCATGCAGTTAACCGAAAATGGGATATCATTATTCAAATGATTGAGAATAATTTTATTTCAGTAGGTATATGTCATTAAAGACAATATTATACTCTAGAAATAGGAATTCATATAGTCTTTCACGGATGAATAATGTTTTATATTTAATGTATCTATTAAATTAATAACACTCATTTAAATTGATGTGGAAATGTTGTTTAAATAAAGTAAATCCTTATTGTTGGCATTTGTCGTCGACATCCAGCCAGTATCTGAATCTGGAGGAGCATCCCGAGAACCATCTATGAGGAGTGAGGTTTCTTCTCTAATTATCATATAATGGGGATATAGATATTGTAGCCAAGGTTAAACACGGGTAGCGATGCGAATGGTTTGCAGTTCGGGTAACCTAATATTACCTTCTGGATATTTGAGTGTATTTGGGCATGGTGTGGTAACTTGAAACAATGTTTTGAATTAAATGACGTATTACCAGGAAGTGCCATAACACAAAGGAGTTGATGTAGGAGTGAGGTAATTAACACAAGGTCATTCACGTGATACGGTAAGAAAAAGGTTTAGGGCGTAACTCAATCAGCACTGTTCAAGCTAGCTTGAAAGACAGTAGCATCGTTATTTGTCTGACGGTTTTCTATTATTAAATTGCAATTTGCTAGTGATTGTTCACTATTTGGAATGTGCTAGTGATATATGTCTATATACTGTTGGGTCAAAAATAATGATAGAATAAACACATGTAAGCATGACAATGGCTTACGTTATTCAGTGAATGGAATGGTAGTATATATTTAATAAAGATGTCTTGTAATTTGGCAGCTTTTCCTTGAGCCTGGAAATAGAGTACAACAAAATAGCAAATACGGTATTACAGATCAATAACAAGACATAATAAAAACATTGTTGCCAGTTTGCTATCAAACATATTTAATTCAATGATTAAACCCATCAAAACGCATTTAAAAATTGCTAACAATTTTAATTGCAGTAAACCGAATTTGCATTTATCCGAAATTCTTTGGCAAGCATTTGATCCTAACAATAGACCCTGTGAAAAAAGCTTATGAGTTTGAATGTGAAATTGCCCAAATGTTTGTGAACTGTTTGTGAAATGTTCTTTGATCCTTTAGGCAAGTCTACGTTCATGACCGTTCATGAACGTTTTATGAACTATTCCTTAAGTTTATGAATTAGTTGATAGGCTTCAAAGCCAGCTTAAAGCTAAGCAGGAATTTCACTGATGCTGATTGTACTTACAGTATTGGTGCGCATATAACTTGAGGTTTTAACACTTGAAATTGATAAAAAAACTGAAATTGACTTAAACACGTAATCAAAAAACATTTCAATTTTCCAAAAATATTTCACTTATCGTCTTTGTATACTTTAAGTGCTAATCCCCTAACACTATGTAGATTCATTCAGAATTCAATAGCAGTGGCGGCCAGTGAATAATCCAATGAGTAGGTTTGTGTAGTTTTAATTGTAGCTTAGACATTTAATTAGGCTGAATTAAACTTGACCCATTGCTACAACACACTGACAATGCCCCTTGGAACTTCACTCCTGTTTGCCTTTCACACTGATTCAATAATCTATATAAAATAGTCACAGGCATTTTGTCATGTTAAACCTGAAGAAAGCTCAAGAAATAACAATTGCACACAGAGGATGCTACACAATACGCATTTGACCTGGAAATGCTGAAGTTCTCTGTTCCATTATGTGACAAGCCCATTGATTGCATAAGAGTATATGGTTCAGGCGATGGTCACCTTGAAGTGCAGTTTTTATGGACAGAAAGACACATTAAAACGTAAAAGTGTGTACAATTGTTTCAACCAGCACAGTGGTGGATCGTATCTGAATGAAGTAAAGTTGATGAGTGGCGCAATAGCCTAGGATCACAGCAACGTATTCATACATTCAACAAACTGGTAGAAACAATGGATGACGGTGGCCTGAGCAAAGTGGAGATTTCTCAAAACCTTGAAGCCCCTACAGATGTTTATATTGACTGAGTTGAAGGATGTCCGTGCCTCAAAACAACTCTATACTTATTTAAAGGAGCCACAAATGACAATCTTCGAAATACACAAAATCACCTCATCTTTTTATTAAGAGGCAGCAACAAAGAGAATTAAAAATTCAGCAAAAATGAGACTGAGCTGTACGAATTAGAGGTCTGCAAATCTGATTCGAGTCTGATCCGAACCCGATCGGATTTTTGTCATAACATTTATTTTGTCATAACATTTATCATGTCATAACATTTATTTTGTATTTGATTGATTTCCTCTGCAAATATTTCCATTCAAAGACTTTGCTTGCAAATCAAACCAAACACTGCACTGTCTAACTTTCAACATTGTTCAGAGCAAAGTGAATGTGAAATGAGTTATGATGTTATAAAAAAATTGCTTTTGAAGTACGGTTTAGACATGCTACAGCAGATAACATTAATACAATGTTTGCCACATTTAAAAACCTTCAAAGTAATTATCAGATTGGGTACCTATCTCACATAAAAAAAAAACATATAGGCCACAAAATGTCTCGTAGAGCACATAAAGAGGGTGGGCTTGCAAGAAAAGCTGCCAAAATCCTTGAAGCAGATTATTTCTACTCGCTTCTTTGCCTATAGGGAGATGATCAGATCTATTATCGAGAGCTGGGAACAGCTAGAAATTGATATTGATAAAAGAGATGAGTTATGTTATCTAGAAGATATCAACAAAATTTATTAATCCAAACATCATAAGTATTTAAGCCGCTATACGATTGCGGTCTTGAGCTAGAACAAGATAAAAAACCAACTATGTGTAGTAGTATTGTAATTGTGTTGTAATCATTGTCATAACATCCTGTAACGTCATATTACTAATTATCGTCCATTCATTGTAACTCATGTAAATACCGTCCCTCGACACTTGTAAACTCATTCCTTGCTTGGTGCTCTCACGAATAACATCTCAACTCAATCTCTTGTGTCATATATCTCAATCCTGCTTACACACAGTATTCTCATACTATTACATGGCGCAGTTGATAGGATTTAAACAAGTATATGCAGGATTTACAAATAAGATGTCCTCATCTTTATTATCAACAACGTCGACATGGTGTTGTTGTTATTTGTGCTTGACCAGCGAAGAGTGCCACGAAGACGTTCTCAAAACTATTCTGGTAGCCCTGGTTAGAGTATAAGACACCATCCAAAGCTTGGAATCACGAGGATAAACACTATCGCCTCAAAAGGTATGTTGTCAAACTTCACAAAGTACACGCCAAAAGTTCATCAGCAACAAACCAACGGAACTCTGAGTTTCATTCATTCAGCCTTTACGACGCCCAAGCCAGCTACATTACTCAATCGACATGCGGTTTCTACACCCTATCTTGATAATATACAGCGCTACCGACCAACTCTCAACGATCCAGCTATCAACGAATTTGGTTCACTATGGGATGAAAATCGCTTTGAATGTTCAACGGTAAACACTCACATCATATTCGTCAGCAAGCCCATCGGTGTGATCCTTCACGCTATCTTCTACGATCTTGATTATTTACTGTTAATGGTTGGCTATTTTGAAAGAAATCAAGTAATTCAACATGAAGTTAACATCACAATTCTCTTCGAAAACAAACACCTTCCACGTCCACGCCGACATCGACATAATCAAAACAATCACAACGGATATTGTAAAGGTGATAATCATCACGTATGTCGTTACGACCATCATTCAACTATCACGTAGTTCAAGCTATTGTCAACGCTCAAGACTATCGTATCGTCAACACCAGAAGAACTTTCTATCAGTTACTGTATTTGATTTACAATATTTCATATCAAAGTTACTCAACAATGTTATCATGGACTTTCATTCTAGGATAGATTACATCAGTTATTTATTTATACAACAATCAGATATGCGTTCAGCACTCTCGTGCTCACCGCTCCCAGCGGGGGCATGTAGTAGTATTGTAATTGTGTTGTAATCATTGTCATAACATCCTGTAACGTCATATTACTAATTATCGTCCATTCATTGTAACTCATGTAAATACCGTCCCTCGATACTTGTAAACTCATTCCTTGCTTGGTGCTCTCACGAATAACATCTCAACTCAATCTCTTGTGTCATACATCTCAATCCTGCTTACACACAGTATTCTCATACTATTACACTATGCACAGTGTGTGACATTTTGGGAGAAGAAACTTAATGCATTTTTCAAAGATGCTGCCATAAAAAAATGAAAGATGTCCGTTGCAGCGCCAAATTTTCAATTAAAGTCAGCGTTTATCATAAGATTGCAGCAGCACTTGATCCAAGAAGGGGAAAAGACACAGATAATTTAGGATGGCAGGGCAGTCTTGAAGGTGTAGAAAAGACCTACAATCGTATCAAGTGAAAAGAAGAAGTACCTAGACAATAGACATGCATCTGAAGATAGTGATGATCTGGGTGATGATAATATGGATGTCAATCACACTAGCTGTGTTAGGTTTTACGTTGCTTACGCGGCATGAAAAGTTATATTCTTATTTATTGTACAAAGAAGCACTTAAAGGGAGAATACTGACCGGGGAACATTGCGCGCTCAAGCAATTCATACGTCATCAATTCGAAGAAAGCTTTAAGAAAACCTGCAGCAGTGCATGTGAGTGAGCTTCATTTTATTATTCTGGCCGTATGTTGATTTTATGGTAAAGTATTTCAAATGAACAAATTAAAATCTCAATTTGGTAGCTATACTGCATACTTTGGTTTCATTATTTATGATCACATTCTGGACTAGAATGTATTGTTTACTATATGATCAACCGTATAAAAACAATAAAAGTATGATATACAGAATCAGTTTTAGTCCGATCAGTTCGATTGTGCAAGTCAAGTTGGATTGATATGTTGAACGAAAAGTAACACTAAACAACAACCTTGTTTAACATTTTGATTTTTGTGATAAATCCAAATTCTTGTGTTCTTGACATCTTGGGTCATCTTGCGTATCAACTATCGTTCTTATTCATGTTTTTGATGTAACGATCGGTCCATAAATGCTTGCCATCTAATAAATAGGCAACTTCAGTAAGAATAATCTGGAGGATAAATATACCAAAAGCAAACTAATATGATAATTCATTAAAACTATCCGAATCTGAGTTTAATGCATGGACTAAATCGCTATTTGAAAACATTGATTCGCTAACGATTGTCACAAGTTCATGGCTTCTACATTTTTTCCTGTCTCGTGTTTTTGATTCTCCCAGTTCACCGCAGCATAGATTATACGGGAATGGCACATGCGTAGTAGCTGATTCAATTTTTAACGCGTGCTTCGACATTTTGGATGTCTGATTCTTATTGTTGAATTTATCGTTGTAAATCTTGACCATCCCGGATATTCGTCAGTTTTATCAACGTTTTTACAAACGTTAGTATTATTAAACTATATATTTAGTGTTTTTATTATTATTTTTGAGTTTATGTCGTGTTTTTTAACAAATTTTGTCATCATCTGTATTGGATCATGGCAAAGCCTTCATCCAATGTCATGGACAAAATGTTATCATCTACCATAGATCAAGAAGAAACATCTGACCAAGATTCGTGTGACAAGGCTAGTAATAGTGGTCAAAATAATGCTCGAGGCGTAGTTTTGAGCAAAGATACTACAGGTGATGTGGAATCTTCACGTATCAGTTCTATGGAACACAAATTAGATACGTTGATAAATGTTATGAATTCAATGGCACCGGTTGTTAAAACACTGAAAGATGCACATGATTCATACCATAATAATGATGATCTCAGTGATACTAAGGCAGATAATGTAAGTGATGGAGTACCACAAAAACGTCAATGTGTTGACGATGACTTTGAGAAGTCTGGTGATGTTAGTGAAAAAGCATCAAATAATAGCATAACTTCTCAACATATGGACTCACTTGTCACTGAAGTCACTGGTGATGAACCTACTGGTCCTCCAGTACACAAGAAGATTGCAGCAGTGGTAAACAATGCTTTATCGAATGGCTTACCCGAGGAACAGCTGAAATCGAAAACGGAGGGCATATTACGGCCATCGAATGTAAACATGTTGGCCAATATCAAGGTAAATGCAGAGACATGGGATGCTATGAAACCAATAACAAGATCAATTGATATAAAAATACAAACATCACAAGGTGTTTTGATTCGTGGACTTATATCACTTGTGTCCACTGTTGGTAAAATAGGAGAAGCCGTTGATTTGGGTACACCTGTTCCCACAGCCGAAGAAATGTGGACATCACCCCTGCGAAAACAGTTCATGAACTGTTCATGAACTGTCTGTGAGGGTCTATGAACTGTTCATGAACAGTTCATGAACAGTTCAGGAAAATTGGGGCCATTTAACTTTCATGAACTGTTCATGAACTGTTCATGAACTCCTGAACTGTTTTTCGCAGGGGCACAATCAAAATCGATGGCATTGCTTTCTAGTGCTAATCATTCCCTAAATTTATGTAGACGGGATATGATTAAACCTGATGTGGATAAACAATACCAAAATTTATGCTCGCATAAATCGCCAGTAGAAAGTCAATTGTTTGGTGACAACTTTAATGAGAGGTTAAAAACTCTTAGTGAAACAAATCTGGTGAAGAGACAATTGAAAAGCGGGTATCATCAAGGCGGAAATCAGAGCCAAACTAATAACCGTTCCAGCTATGGTAACAATACTGGTTTCTTTTTTATCGAAAAGGAGGCGTGTGCCACAGCACTCGTCCCAAAACCCTCAGCATTATAACAATTACAACCAAGGCAACAACTACAACCAGACAAAACATTATTCAAGCGAAAGAAATTCTACAAAGACAACGCTCGCAAACCTCAATATTACAATCAAAAGGAGAAGGGGTAAGACCAAGACAAGAAATAGAGGTAAGAAAGTGCATTGGTGGAAATGTGAGATATTATTATTCTAAATGGAAAGAGCTAACATCAGACAAATTTATACTTGATATTGTCTCAGGTTATAAATTAGAGTTTGATTTGTTAAAACCTGTACAATTCGAGCCTTCGAGATGAATTAGAGTTTCTCCCTCCATGAAGGAGGCAATGGATAATCAAATGCAGGATTCTCTTGATCAAAAAATAGTTGTAAAAACTTTTCACGAAAGTGATGAATTTATATCTCCAGTATTTCTCATTGAGAAAAACAGGGATCTATTCGTATGATTTTTAATCTGAAAGAAATTAATAAATATATTCAGTATAATCATTTTAAAATGGAAAACATCGAAACATGTATTACTTTAATGAGAAAAGGCTGCTACATGGGTTCAATTGATATATTCTGATGCCTATTTTACTGCTCCAATACATACAGAACATCAGAAATACTTGAAATTTATTTGGAAAGACAATTTATACAAATTTACATGTTTACCTCAAGTTCTTTGTAATGCACCCCGGATATTTACAAAACTTTTGAAACCCGTTTGTGCACACTTGCATCAAACGGGATATGTTTCAAGTGCATATCTTGATGACTCATTTTACAGGGGGATACAAAACAAGATTGAAAAAATAATATTATTGCTACTATGAGATTATTAGAACAGTTGGGTTCTATACCTAATAAAACCAAATCTATTATTGAACCTGTTCAAACAATTGAACATCTTGGATATGTTCTAGATTCCACTGAAAGTGTCAATATCTCCTAAGAAATTTGAAAAATCTAAACAATTAGCACTAAAATGTTAACAAGGTGACAATCTGATTATTAGAGAGGTTGCCAGATTGGTTAGGACTATGGTATCTTTATTCCCTGCTGTTGAATTTGCTCAACTTTATTATCGAATAATAGATAGAGAAAAGACGATGGCGCTACACGCATATAATTGGTGCTTTGATAAGCCAATGACATTGTCTGATAATGCGAAAGTTGATATTAATTGGTGGATAGAAAATGCGTCTTCATGTAAGCGTAAGATTAACCATGGACCAATTATGCATGAATTAAGTACAGATGCTTCAAAGCATGGTTGGGGTGCAAGTATTATATCTAGCACAACTAGTGGTAGATGGTTAGAACACAAGGAACATTTACATATTAACTGCCTGGAATTATTGGCAATATATTATGGATTGAAATCATTTTTTGCTAATGAGGTTAACACTCACATTAAAATATTAACAAATAACACAACAGCCTTGTCTTATATTAGGAATATGGGTGGTTCTCATTCGATTACCATTACTATTCAATTTCCATGCCTGTGCCAAGTGGAGTTCCACAGGGCTCTGTACTTGGCCCTTTACTATTTATTATTTATATTAATGACATTGTCTCTTGCGTTGAGCCAGGATGTGACGTTAAACTGTTTGCAGATGATGCAAAGTTCTCTTATTCCAGAAATGATGATAATGCTACCCCTTTATCAACAACTTTAACAAGTTTGGTGACTTGGTGTGATACTTGGCAAATGAAAATATCTTTTCCAAAAAGTCATGTTTTTACTTTTGGTAACATGAACATTTCTAAGCAAGAATATTTTATGGCAGATCATAAACTGCATCATTTATCTAAAGTTCGTGATCTTGGTATCTATCTAACAAGTAATTTAAAATTTTCAGATCATTGTGCCCATTTGGCATCAAAAGCTTCATCGATGAGCTACCTTGTGAGGCGTATATTTATCTCCAGAGACCCAATTATGCTGTTGAGAGCGTATAAAGTATATATTAGGCCAGTATTGGAGTCATCGACACCTGTATGGAGTCCCCAACTTGTAAAAGATAAATATAGGATTGAAAGAATTCAACAAAAATTCACACGTTATCTGTGTTGGGTATCTGGAATCAAATTCGATTCCTACAAGGACAGACTAGAAGCTTTAGATATTGAGACGCTTGAGCTACGTCGATTAAAGCAAGATCTATGTATGGTATATAAAATCGTTAAAGGACTAGTCGATCTAAACTTTGATGATATTTTTAGTCTAAAAAAGACAAACTATGATCTTCGCGGACATTCTCTGCAATTAAAATGTGAAGAAGTCCCTAAAACCAGCCTCGTCCAGCATGCATTTGCCATACGAACGATTTCATGGTGGAACGATCTTCCTAATAATGAAGTCATTTGTGGAAATATCTCAACTTTTAAATCAGAACTGAATAGATTAGACCTGAGTCAATATTGTACTTTTTACTAACACCTTTTCTTCAATTTAATTTAAATAAATTTATTAATTTAGCACTACTCAAAAATCATTAATGATAAATAAATAAATATTAATACAATAAAAAAATGAAAAAATGCAATAAAAACTATCATATTATTCGTTATACAAATGATTAAAAATAGATTAAAACATTTGTATTTAGCTATTAATTATTCAGCGGCACACATAAGTGGATGTACATCCCTGTGTGCTCGCGTCATATTTGACAAAAATACATACATACATGTAATAATATTGCTAGAAATGTATGGCTCTGGTGCAAACAGAGGGACATTTGGATTACCATTTCCCACATAGCTGGGAAAGATAATATTACTGCAGACACTGCTTCTCGTGTTTTTGATGACAGAACAGAATGACAATTGATGCCAAACCTATGCAAGGAGTTATTTCAACAAATGGGTACTCCTGATATTGATCTTTTTGCATCTCGATTAAATAAACAGTTACCAGTTTATGTATCATGGATGCCTGACCCATCTGCAATTATGATTGATGCATTCATAATTGATTGGAGTAAATATTATAGTTATGCCGTTCCTCCTTTCAGTTTGATACCAATGGTTCTTCAGAAATTAGAAGAGGAGAAATCAGAAATGCTTTTGATAGCTCCATTCTGGCCTGCTCAAGCATAGTTTGCAAAACTTTTGAAACTTCTGATCAAAAATCCTGTTCTGATGCACAATCGGCCAAAGCTATTATCACTACCGTTTGCGCCAATCAAAGTCCATCCACTTGCAACAAAGCTCCAGCTGATATCATGCCGCTTGTCAGGCAATATTACAAAAAGGCAATATTTCAGAACAAGCACAGGAAATTTTACAGGGATCATAGAGACAAAGTACTCAAAGCAATACAGAGTTTATACTGAAAAATGGTCGAGCTATTGCTCTGAACGGAATGGCAATTCCCTTCAACCATCTGTAAATATTGTTCTGGAGTTTTTAACCAGTCTATATGATGCAGGCATTGGTTATAGTGCCATTAATACAGCAAGATGTGCTTTATCATCTTTTATAGTACTTGACAGTGATATAAACAATGGGCTCACACCCTTTGGTAAACAGATTTCTTAAAGGTGTATTTAGTAACAGACCATCATTTCCAAGATATCAACATACTTGGGATACTACTATCGTTTTAGATTATCTTAAGATGATATCGCCTATTAATACTCTAGCTATGAAACAACTAACACTTAAAGTTGTTATGCTTATTGCTTTGGTTACTGGTCAACGATGTCAGACTATACATTTAATGAATCTGAAGAACATGTATATGTATCTGATGATGTTTATAAATGACTGTTAATGATTTAGTTAAAAACAATCAAAGCCAGGTCCTCTTAGCCTGAGATGGTATTACCTAAATTTACTATTGACCAACGTTTATGCGTGTATGTAACATTAAAGGAATATATTGAACGCACTAGTGTTATTAGGGATTCTGAGAATCAACTTTTTATTAGTTTAATACGACCATATAAAGCTGTATCCAAAGATACTATCTCTCATTGGATTAGGGATGTAATGCTAGATGCTGGTATAAACTGTGATATATTCAAACCACACAGTACTAGATCAGTGTCTACAAGGCTAAATCTACTAATACGCCAATAACATCAATACCTAAGGCAGCTTTATGGAGTACTGATTGTACGTTTAGAAAGTTTTGTGATAAGCCCATCACTATAGATACTTCTTTTGCTGATGGGGTACTTGAATAATTTTTTAATTTGTAAGAGTCTTATTTTTCTTACAGTTTTTTATTGACATTTATAATTAGAATTTCCAATATTCAAACATTGGGTTTGTTAAACCTATTCTTATTGTTAAAACAAAACTTGTTTTTTCTTGTGTGTAACTGCAGGCACGCGCAGAGCGGTTTCATTGGTCTGAAAAAGCAAGTGCATCATTATCAATAGAAAAATCAGAAATAGAGGAGGAACTGTAAAATAATTGCCTTTCATTAACTAGAATATATTCTACCTGGATAGATCCATTTGACCCAACATATGTATACTGGTCATCTGTGTCTGATGGGTATCTACCATTTATTGTAGTTAAATGAAATTTTACTGAGGTTAAACACTATCTTTGAATCCCGCTGCAAGCTCTCCTGTTAAATGGCACAAAGTCTTCTTATAGACACCAATCTGCCTTAGTGTTGAATTGAGCACATGTAACAGCATGACCCTGTCAGTTCCTTATTCCTAGGACCCTAGATTAAGCTAATTATTGGTGCGGCTCAGGGCGATACTGTTCTTTCTTTGCTTCAACGCACCGCTGAATGGTTGAGGAAAGTTGATGAGGGTTTATGCTTATTGAATGGCTTGTTTGATCTGTGACTGCATGTATGCCTATGATCTGTTATGGAAAAGCCTTCCATCTAAACAATGATGTCAAGTTTGTATATGAACACAATTGTTATGCTGTTGCTATTGTATTTGTTGAAGCGGTTGATTTATGTCCTGCTGATATTTTACGCTGTTCATTGTTTACTTTCCCCTCCCTACCCATCCCTTTGTTGGTTGATAAAGGTAAGTATAACTAGGAATTCCACTGACTTTTCAGTGTGACTGGAGCTTGGTTGGTGGTGTCAGGTCTGCTATTGCTCAACTAGCTATTGTATTTTGCTGCCAACCTCCCACCAACCAAGCACCTAGGCCAAATTTATTGTGATGTTAAGGATTCGAGATAAAGGGTTTAAATATTCTTAATTTACTAGTTATGCACAATCATAACAAAATTTACCGTATTCATTGAGTACTTGATCTTGGTTATTTCTAGAGGGGATTTGATGGACATATTGGTAAATATCAGGTACTGGTATATAATTATCATCATCATCGACAATAAAATCGGGGATCCATCGTACTACTCAAGTCAATGCCTTCACAGTCTGACATGATCTAATTGATGAAAATCTATGGTAGAGTGTAGAGGCTATATGAAATAGTTTCATGGGAAATGCCAGGCTCTAGACATCCCATTGAAAAAAATGAGAACATGGATCTGCTCTGGCTGCTTAAAGGATGTTTGGCCAATACAGTTAACACATTTTTTTATATATATATATATCAAGTCTTGTTTATATTATAGTAAGACATCTACAATTATAATATAACAAAACTGATTCAAATAATCTGATTGGTTTAGAATTTGACGCCAAATCACCTTAGCAAAACTACGTTCGAAAACACAGTCGATCTTACAATTTGAACTTTATCACCATTTGAGTATTTGGCGCACAAGAGGCACATAAGGAGAAAACGAGAAGGCATCAGAAAATTACGAGCCTTCTTGGCGAGTAATGTTTGCCTTCGAGGTTTTCTCCTAAAGTGACTCGAGTGCGCCAAACATCAATAGCTTATAGGAAACTGTATGCCATTGTTTGCCCAATATTAAATAAAAAGTCTAGTATTCGGGTGTTTTCAGTATTCGTTGTTTTGCCAGTTTGCTGCTTAGGCATCTCGGCCAATCTCCGCAAGTTGTATTTGTTATTTTTATTATTGATTGCTGCTTCAGTCAATTCATATTATTAAAATTAGTTTTTAGAAGTTTAAATACTGTTATTGTTATTCACTGCTGCTGTTATTGCTATTCAGTTTCTGTTGCTGCTTTGTCAAGTTAATTGTTAATTTATTACCGATTGCTGCTTGAGTTAATTGTTGCTTGCTGTTGATTGGTATTCAGTTGTTGTTGCTGATTTTGTCAAGTTATTTATTATTTTTTATTATTGATTGCTACCTGTTTGTTCCCTCCCATCCCTTTTTCCCATTGAGGGTATGGTAAGTATACGTAGAAATTTCACTGACTTAGTTAGCAGCATGTCTGGAGCTGGTTGGTGGTGTCAGGTCTGCCTTTGGTCTGCTAGCCTTGGCCATAAAGTTATTGCCACCTCCCACCAACCATGCACCTAGGCCAAATATTGCATCCTCAATATGAAGGGTTTAATAGATATATAACATATGAGATAAGAAATATATTCACACAAACTTTGAAGAAATTGTACACTTGTTACATAATTTAATAAATTTTCTATGTACAATCGGTACATTTGAAATATTGCATCAGCATCTGTGGTAAAGAGGTGTTGGATGTGAATTTTTTATTCTCCATTATCGCTTAGTTTTTGAAAATACATTTATATTTTTTAGTAATCGTGCCCTTCCAAGGTTTCAGATTATACTTCTGCGATAGCAGCTCAGACCACTGAACTTAAATCTTCTTTTAAAGCAGAAGTAGCGCAAGTACTAACTAGTACAAGGCTTTATGAAAGCAATATGATGACGCTAACGAGACAATTGTTGGACTTCAAGAAGAAGACGCAGAGAACTCAATGCAAACAGCTGTTACTTTTGTGTTTTCACGGCTTGGTTTGTCAAGCGAAAGAATGTTAGAAAATTAAAACGCACTACCTGGATGGCAGTTATTACTGATAAATTGTGGGTTAAAGTAAAAATCGTAAAGAGCACTATGGATAAAATAAAACTTGCAAAATCACAAGGGAAGCATATCAGATGGCAGGGATTGAGGTTCAGATGACAGATGGCATAAAACTTAGCTGCATCACACCACTTGACATATCAATGGATTAGTCTGTTCAAATTTCTCATACGTCACTTGAATCATCTCAAGTAACATTAACAAGTTCAAACTCAGCTGCTACAGATACCTGACTCAATTCAAATGATTCACAACATCATCTACACATTATATTGATGAAACCATTACTCTCTTGCTTTAAACCTAATTATAATATAATGTTGCCCAAATTGATTGTTCAGAATCATCAAAATCGAAATCAATGACTACTATAAGCTACTTCAATGCTAGATCTATAAAATCTCACTCTGGATTTATGGAAGACTACCTTGTATTTAGTCGAAGTTTAAAAAATTACTTATTGATGGTAGCAAGTAGGAAATGGCCTGGGAAACAAGCGCTTTGAGGTTCCGGTAATGCTATTCTTTCACAGAACACACAGGTCTTGTTTTGTGATTGGTTACCTGTTGGTGAGATATTCGACAACTTGTGGTTTTGAGGAAGTAGTTCTCGTGATTGTCTCATAGGGAATTTTTTTGTCACAATGGGGTTTGAATGGTGCCAATATCGAAGGTAAGAAATTAGTAGTTTCATTTTTGTTTGAATTTCGCTACCTACGCAACGCTATTCGCTATTCACTGTTACGCATTTACGATAATTTATACATTTAATTTTACTGTTTATATTAGTTAATAAATATGCCTCAATCAACGAGAAATACCGTAGTCAAGATGCCAGTTTAATTCCTCTCCCACCCAACCCCTTTTCAAGTTGTTATTATTGATATTATTTTGCTTGCTTTTACTTACTTTGTTTATTTGTTTCTTTTTGCCCAATAATTTATTTTAAATAATTTTCCACTCGTTATCAGTGTGGCTGGTGTTTGGGGTGGTGACAGGATTGCTAGCAGGTCTAACGCAAATACTAATTTTATTCCTCCCACCATCCAAGCACCAAACACCAAAACACACCAATATGATGTGTTTTAACTGGATTTTATGTTGTCACCGGAATACTGGAAAATCAATAGTTTGTTGTACTGAAACATGGCTTGATGATTCCGATCCATCAGCCTCTATCTATCCTCCAGCCTACAGGAGGTGGACATATTTTGGATTCAGTTAAATCTGATTCAACTATTGTAACAACAGCAGTTACAAATACACCGTTTGCTAATACACCGTAGAACATTGCCTGAACCTTCAATGTACAATTTTTGTTTCGCTGACCACACTTCAATCATTACATTTTTCGAGAATATTGATTTTTCCATTGTTCAACCATTGCACAGTTCTGGACTGCCTTTATTGCTGTCTACACTATAATTTTAAGTTACTTTGTCCCTGATCTCACTAAACAAAGCTGTGTACATTCTTATGGTCACCCAAAATCAATGCTCAAAAGAGACTGTACCGTCTTTATAGATAGAAGTACTCTTCTAAGATGTTAAGTTTGATTTCTAAAACCTTCTCTTTTAAGTCTTCCTCGTCATTTGTCAAGTCTTGATTAAATAACGGTCAACGCATGCCACCACTTCATGGTCCAGGATCAATTATTGCTGAAACTGACAGTGACATTGCCCATTTAATAAACAATCGATTTGTCTCCGTTTTTACAGAAGACAACAGTACACCCTTGATCACCACCTCAACTAGTTAACACCAACCTAGAGTTTGTTAATTTCAGCCTTGCAAAAATAAATTACAACCCAGGCTATTCATCTGGAACAGATTTGATTCCAGCTGCAATCATCGTGTGATATATCGAGTATTTGTGCTATCCACTATACATATACTATACTTTTTCATCATCATCATCATCATTTGAAATTTCTGCCCACCATCTTCTTGCTACACAGAAACAACAATCAGGTGAGACCGATTAATTTTTACGGGCATTGAAAACCCTCAGCAAAGACAGCAATCTGAAGGCTGCTACAGCAACTGAGCATTTCAATGAGGGTATCAGATATGCATTATTACTGGTCCCTTATCTAACTCAAAACGTCAACGTCTGTTAGAACATTCAACCCTTACTCTAGACAGAATGTTTACTTAAGCACGCATCCTTGAATCAGCAATTCATAGTTCATTCAAATCATGTAAATCATCTCATAATATAAATTCATGAGTAAATGCAGCAGTCCCATTAGTCAGGCCCTCTCTAATGAACAATATGATGAAAAGACAAATATTACTGTTGCTGCTGCGAATTATTTTTTCCGCGACAGTCAGCGCATCATCGATAGTCAGGCGCATCATTTCTTGTGCGTTTTACATCAGTAAACTACTATCTCCCAGGCTACCAAATAAATATCTTCGTGAATTTGAGTGCGATTGCACATAGTTTTGAAGTTTACATAAGTTTTATAGCACATGGTTTGAAGCTTAAGCTAATATATTTTGAACATGATTATTGAGTAACTTCAAGTTAGTTTGTATTGACGTTTATTCGAAATTTTAATAGTATTAAGTATGGATGCTTTACTCCAAGAAGCTATCACTTTTTCTGAAAAAAGATTTTCTGGTGATTGCAATACATTGGAACTACGCTGTTGTGTAAACGAAATATTGCCGTTTGAAGGTAATTTTGAGGTTGTTAATGTATCTGGGAAAACAAGTAAATTTATAGCAGTGATCCACGCTAACTTGAAAACTCAGGAAGATGTTAAACTATTTGTGGATGATTATGGTATAAAAAATGGTGAAACACTACGCATTACTCGAAGACGAGAAAATACAGGTAAGCCTACTGTAATTATTGATAGATAGATAGTTTGTTTATTATAGACATAAGAACTTTGTGATAAGTATAGGATGTTTTTAATTTAATAATATATAATTATTACATTGACATTTTACTACTGTTTTGATTAGTATAAACTTCCTCCTCATTCTCATTCCTCGCACAGGTAGGCTAATTGTTGACTCATACTGTGGGGACAGGGTTTGCAGAAGACCATGCATGCATTAGCTTTGTTTTTGCTAGATGTTTGATGTTTTGTACTAAAAATAAGAAAGATTAGCTTGCTATGTAGTCTATAAGCTCTGGAAATATACATTTGTGTATAATACGCAAGAATTAGCCTTAAAGCCTAGCATGCAAAATCTCCTATCCACTGTAAAGTTAATTCATGTTGATAAAAGTAGTCGCAAATAAACGACCCAGAAGACTCATAGTTACAGCCTACTTTGAGAGAAAAGGGATGATATTCTGAAAACGTTTAGACCTTGGATGTATTATATTATCTAACTGGCTACGCAGTAAGAACAATTGAAAGTACAATGACAACATAATTTAATAATTTCATATTCCAGCAGAATGTCAACAAATGTTGAGAGATCATTAATGGAGCTAGAATCCAGGATGTAACAAATTAATGACTAATCAGCTTCCTAAATTAATTTGATACTGTAATAATGGGCAAAATACAGACATGCTTGATGTATCCAAAATGTGTGACAGTTTAATCACAAACATAACTGTCATTTATATTTGTAAGAAAATCATAGAATCATCATCTACAGATGTAGATGTTAGATATTGACAATGAGATCAAAAATTATTTATTACTATCATTATTTAAATTGTACTTTCGAGTTTGAGCATTTTCATGCAAATGCCATTAATAAATATAAAAACTAAGAAGAAATGTAGCCTGAAGCTTTGCATAAAAACTCAATAGCAAACAAGTAATGTCTACTGCTGTGATATTACTTATTTCCATGTAGCCTAACTCAAAACGTTCTGGTCTGTATATGTCTTTCTCATGTTGATATATCCCCAAGCTTCAATTTCTCTTAAATTTTTTTAACACATATGTATTTTATTTGGTTGGCATATAAGTTTTATTGCCATGCAATGTAGTCAGGTGGTTTTCTTTTACTTCCATAATAGATGGAAATGGCATTTTATCTTTTCCCTCGACAATCCCCACATTGGAGAGAAATGCACAATATAAGAAGCAGGCATAACAAATCAGTACTCTAAACAACACCCAACGCTTTATTAAATACTATACGCTATAACATAACGCAACAGACAGACAAATTATAAAAATCAACCATTGGAGTCAAGTAAAGTATTGATGATAGTTGCTGCATGCGCCATAAGGATGAACCTCAATTGATCATGTGATTCTAAAAGAGGCTAACAATAGGCTAGAACAATGGGCTTTCAGACCATTTCTATTCTATTTAGGCCTACAAGATGTTATAAGTGATGATTATGAGGATATATTAATTTCCTATGTATTTGAAATCTGTGTCTTTCATGTCAGGTATTTACAAGCTTGTTGAGTATTACCGTTGCCAGCATAACACAAGGAATGAAAGTACACGCTCTACAAGCAAGATCCTGGTAGAAAATCCATGCAAGCGTTTGAAAAACACCAATTGCCCATTTTCATTAACTGTCAAGTTGCTAAAAGATACTGAAACCGTCAACCACAAACTCCAGTCTGTTATAGAATTAGAATGGGATCATAATCACGCTGTTACTTCTTTTCATGCTATGAGCTTCAAGGATATACAATCATCTGTTGTATGTGACATTAGATCTCTTTACGAAGAAAGGCATATGTTGCCTGGTGCAGCCTATAAATACTTTTTATCTCGAGCTAGAAGTGAATGCTCATCGATGCAAGAGATCCAAGAAAGGCTTGCCGACCGTTCTGTTGTACCGAGACGAGCCGATTTTAATGCTATTTATAATCACTTCAAATCTGAAAAATATGGTACAGGTTGTTTGGCTGATATGTTTGCTATTTTGGAGCAGAAAATTGAAAATTTTAAAAAAGAAGAATGTGGTTATATAATTAACCATCAAAGATTTGATGAAGAGCTGCAACAGCCATTCATTTTAACCCTTATCTCTCCTCTAATGCAAAGAGTCCACAATAAGGTAAGTTGTAATATTAGTCATTGTTTCAAAAATTTCACAATGGTGCCTAATTATAAGCCTACATTGAAATTTGAGCTGGAAATCCCCTGAACATCAAACAACAATTGACTGTACTTTATAATCCCCTTAGTTGTGACATTTGGTCAATAATTAAAAGCTCTTCCTGGTAACATGTCTGCTAATTTTCAATGAACAATTTCCCTGAACAGACGCTCCGAATGAGAGACTGCAAAACGTGACTGATGAAATTCATGAACGTTATATTATAGAATGTGTCCGTTTAGTCAATGTTTCTTGAATTTATGAACAAATACTTCTGGTTTACAAACAATAAGTCATTATTTAATGCTCATGGGCTATTAAACAAAAAGTTCATACTTTCCGTGAACTATGCTCTGATAGCACCACGAGAGGCACGTAAGGAGAAAACGAGAAGGCATCAGAAAATTACGAGCCGCCTCGGCGAGTAATTTTCGCCTTCGAGTTTTCTCCTGAAGTGACTCGAGAAAAAATTCATGAATTCATGCAGAGAAAAAAGTCCCCCTTGCTTTTTCAGAGCAGATCTTTACAATCCATGATCAAGTATGCAATTCTCCTATTTTCGTGACGTCACCGGAAGAAGGCTGAGTCGAGAGCTTTACACTTGTCTTTTTTAAATCAACTAAAAGCTGCGAGGAAAAATTGATATCGGGAAATTTATATTTCTCTTCTTGAAATTAAAAGAATGGATGTGTAACATCGTTTTCTTACATAGTCATGGATTCTTATCTTTAAACAATATTTTGTATGTTCTAGAAAGAAATGAAACTAAGAAAGATTTATTGACTAAATGTTTGCTAATTGCCTATTTAAAAGAGCAGATTATTGAATTTTTGATAACTTTTTAGCTAACTGATTATCTATTGTTGCTAACTTTCATTTGGAGAAATGGTTTAATTTATATTTGAAATTTTAGCGGTTGAATTTGTTTGGTTTTGATAGCTTATCGAAAGCTTTCCTTTCTATGCCAGTTAGTGCTTATATTTATATCTAGGAACTTGATAAAACTGGCCATAAAAGGACGAGGGAATGTATTAATTAAATGAAGTTATGTTATGTTTTTACAATTATCAATACTGTAAAAGTTAGGCAAATTGTTTTTGAATTGTTAATTTGTGCAAAATATTTCTATACATTTTTAAACATGTTTGTTTACTAGCTTACATATTTCACCCAGAGCCATTTGATTCATTTTGAACTACTGAGGCACTGCATGAAACAGTAACTCAATGAAATTGTATATGACTCTACAAATATTCACTGTATTTGCTTTTTACTTTTTATTACTTGCCAGTTTATAATGCCATATTTAAATAATTATCGGTTGTTTGGTAATTTCATAAATTTCTTGAAATCGACGGGGTCAAGCTCGGCTATGGTGAAATGGCGTTATTGGCGTTAACCAATCAAATTGCAAGAATAAATCGTAGCAGATCCTCGATATGTTCTAATCATACACAGTTAATGAATTGGTTTACACAAGGGTATTGAGAGATATGTGAAAACATAATAAAAATCAACATCAAACTCCAGACGGTCATAGAACTAGAATGAGATCATAACCATGCTGAACATTCATCTTTCCATGCTATTCCATGCTCTAAGTGTTTAGCTGGTTATGGTTTGAAAGATTTTACTGAGTTCATGAACTTCAAAAACTACCATGAACCTCATGAACTGTTCATGAAATTGGGTCATTTAATGTTCATGAACTGTTTTCACAAGGATAGACATAATGTCATATATATAGTAATATAACTGGTGATCATCTAGCCAATATAATGACTGAACAATAATATACCTGCTACGCTCTACTAAACGTTGTACAAATTTTAGGCAAGGAGACATGGATTACAAAGGCAGCAGATCACTACACAAAATTGCTAGCACAACATCTACACCAAAGTAGCTCTACCTTCAAACCAATCAGATTATTATGTATTGACATTGAATTATTTCTACAATATCAAGCTACCATTATTGAAGCTCTGCAAATTAAAACATATTTTTTGATCACTAATGTCGAGTTTCACGCCATACGGCGATCATCAGGCAGCTATAGACTTTATTATAATAAAGTAATAATCAAATCATAGTTAAATAATAAGTAGTAAGTAAATTATAAGGTGTATACTTGCCTGATGATCACCTTGATGCACGAAATTCGAAGTAGCGAGAGCCTCTTTTTGACTCATTTTATTAATCAAAAGCTCTTAATATTTATCATTGAGCACTACACCCACACAAGTGTGGACAACCTCACATCATCATTTATCTAATCACTAATTGTCTCTATTTTGCAGGTGATGAATGCTAGAGACCTTGTATTTGTAGACTCATCTTCCAACATGGAAGAGTACAATTTGCGTGTATTTATTTTCGTGACCCATAGCGTATGTGGTGCTTTACCCCTCGGCATAGTTATCACGAGCGACGAAACTACATCAACTCTGATAACTGCATTTAAGATGTTTGCAGATTCTTTGCCATCATATTCATTTCATGGCTCTGGCTATCCTAAAGTTTTTATGACAGACAACTGCTGTGAGTTACGAGATGCATTGCTTTCAATATGGCCCTGCTCAGAAACACTTTTGTGCATTTTTCATATGCTGCAGCAGGTGTGGCGTTGGCTTCAAGAGACAAAAAATGGAGTGAAGCATGAAGAAAAACCCTCTATTTTGAAACAATTCAAGACGATGCTTTACCAGAAAGATGAAAAGCAATTTGAATTAAGCTATGAAGCAATGATAAACGATAAAAATATAAAAAAGTATCCCAATTTTCTTGCTTATTTGGCTGGGCTTTATAGCTATAAAATTTTTTGGGCCCTCTACCACAGAAAAGATCTTCCGATGAGGGGAAACCACACAAATAACTACTGTGAGGCTCAGTTTCTGGTAATGAAGGATGAAATGCTACACAGGCAGAAAGAAATTAATGTCATTGGCTTATTAGACAAGCTTACTACATCACTCGATGAGCACTACAGCAATAAGCTCCTATCAGTTGCATCAGGCCGATTTGATGGAATATACAGCAGACGATTTAAATCTTTTGCTGGTAAACAAAAAAAAGGAAATTCCTCTATTGCGTTCGAAAATGTCATTTGCCCTGGTGAAGGGGTTTTTTCTGTGCCAAGCACTACAGATGAAGGGAAACAATATATGGTTGACACGAATTGCGGTTTTTGTGAGTGCCCAATAGGAAGGGACGGTTCTCCATGCAAACACCAATTTATTTTATGGTAAAACCAAGTTGTTACTGACTCTGTAAACTTTCTGCCTAAGTTTTCAAAAGAGCAAAGGCAAATGTTTGCCTACATTTCATTGGGATATTATGCTCCTTTGGATAGATTCGAAGATCTTCACGGTCAACTCAACCTAGGAAATTTAGACATGTTATGTACGCAAGGAATGCCAGCCTCGTACAATGAAGACGATGGTTTGCCAAGTGATAATAGCTACTTTGAGTCTCCATCCCAGCAACAAGAAATGGCTTCCAATAGCAGTGAATCAATGGACTCAATTTCCAAAGAAAATTGTATTTCTGCTTTTGAGCAAGCGTCAGCTATCCTGAAAAATTATATGGAAGTTGATGACCAAAATTTCCGGAAAGGGGTGATGAAATTTGTAAGCAAAATAAATAAACTTCCTAAATCCCAAGTTGCGAGTGGCCTGCATTCCTTTTGCGCAGATGCGCTCAACCCAAGTGTCAATAGAGTTGGCACGTCTCTTAAAAAACATTCCCGTGGGAAAATAGGTGTGCAGCCAGCAGCAGTAGCAAAAAGAAAGAGGAAACAATCCGGGGCGTCTCCTTCTGGCTCCAGGCAAAAACAGAACAAAGGAAGCATTCAAAATAATCCATTCCAGCCAGTTCTGGGAAAACCAAAAAGACCCCATAAATTAATTGAAAATGTGGAAAAAAATCAAAAAGCACCAAAAAAATCTGGGAATAGTATGAGAACGCACACAAGATTTACAAAAGAAAAGTAGTCAAACCTGTAATAAAATGTATATGTTATTAGAACTCTAACAGTCAGTCTTTTGTTAATTCTGTGATTTGCATTAATCTAACACATTAAAAATATAAAACATCTTTTTAATAGGAACCCAAGCAATTGTTAGAAAACATTTATTGAACTATGGGCTAGCTCCCTCTTTACAGGAGTTCATGAACATTACATAGCCAATGTTCATGAACTGCTATTCTAAAATATCACGAAGGTTTTCTGCGATCTGATTGGTCGAAAGAGCGTGCATGAAATCCTAGGGTAAAACATGGCTCCGAAAACCGGGAAAAACCGCAAGCTTCAAAAAAGTTTGATCTGTGATAAAATACAGAATTTATAACTTTTTGATAACAATCCAATAAATATTTCAATAATGGCTACGATTTACAAAACGACATTTAGCTCAAGATTTTTTTATTTATTGAAAAGCGTGGTAAATGAGTTATTGGTCGTGTAACATGCAAAATAAAAACACAGAACGAAAGACAATTATAGGCTACGCTGTTTCAAGGTAAACCTAAAATTTAAATAACAATTACTGCATTAACTTTCTAAAGAACTATGTTCTTGTATATGTCTTTCTTTATTCGACAAAATCTATCTTGTTGTGGGATTCTCTTCATGCTTGGTTTATGAATTGAAATTGAATTTTAAATTGTGAATTCATGAATTGAAAATTCGCCGTCGAATGAGATTCCGACATTTGTTTTATTTTAGAAAAGGGTTACCACATGCTTGCAAATGTTTGTATTCATATTTACTAAACTCGAAAATGTTGGGAGACACTCAGGAAGCTAAAAATCATTCGCTTGGAGCTCGTGATTTTTTAGCGCTTCACTCGTGTCTCCCAACATTTTCTCGTTTAGTAAATATGAATACAAACATGGCAAGTATGTGGTAACCCTTTAATGATAGGCTGGTGACAAATATCATAAAAATTAGCGGTTTAACTTTTATGATGAACTTTTATCAAGTATTTCTTAAAAGTTCACGAATTGAACTTGTTATAAAGTTGTCATTAATGTCCATGAAATCCATTAATTTATACTGTACATTTTACATCACAGAACAATGAAATAATCATATTTCAATACGGCAATATCAGCCAACCATTTACTGTTCTAGTAAGGTACCCAACAGATGGTTAAAGGTTCTACCACTGCAAACAAATTCATTGAGTTTATGACATCTTATAAACAGTTCATGAACATTTAATGGTTTTGATATAACTTTTCATAACCTGTTTATGAAATTTGGGCCATCTTACGTTCATGAATTTTTTTATAGAAAGGAAAGGCAATTCAGTCTCCGAACTGCTACAAAACTGTAACAAACATCTCTCCATAATTCATTCAACAGTATCCCTTGCTTTCACATGCTATTGAATTTAATTAACAACTATTCGATGAAACAGTAGAGGTAGGCACTGATGGGATCTACCCCTGTTAAAAAAATCCATGAGTTCATGGACATTTTCTTGTGGGTCAATAAACAGTCACGAAGAGTTCATGACACTTCAACCAGCTGTGGATATGAAATTGCCTGAAAGTCAATCAACTTGTTTTCACAGGGACGATGTTGACTAAGAACTAATGCCGAGCAATAAAATGAGGACTGCCAGTCCCAGGCGCATTTTGAGAACAATAGAATGACTGTAACTTTCAAAATTGCAGAATATGAAAGCATTATTATCCGTTTTTCTGAATTAGAAAATATTGTTCATTTTGTTTATGTCATTCTGACTAAAATAGTATCCTTTCGCAAGAAAGTAACTCAAGAAGACTATTTGCAGACACTTTCAAAGGAAATTATTTGGTTGCAGACACCTGAGCATGTTTGTTTCAAGGTTCAACCCCTTCGAAAACGTCCACCGAGTACATGAACTGTTTATGAAATTTGGGGCATTTTACATTCATGAACAGTTTTCACCGAGGGTAATCCAGTCTCAAAACTGCCCTTCTGAATAACAACAGTGCATGAAAATGTAGTTAACAGTGTACTTCATACTATAGTCTGGTAACAGGTAAACTGTTGATGATACAGGTGTCAGGATGAACAGCTAGTTATCTTAGGCTCAACCTAACTTTATTAAAACATTATTCAACTTGTGCTGCTGTGGTAATGCCTCCTATTGACGTGACAATAATAACATTTTCTCCAAAGTTTTATTTTTACAGGCAGACAAAGGAAGAAACTTCCATGCATTTATGTTCAGGTGTGCGTATACATTCTTAAGTATAGATAAAGATATGATATAATAATGGTATTTAATTGTACATAGATGATATTTACTTGATAATCAAGGTGAATTATGAAACATTTGAAGCAAAAAAACGTTTCTTTTCTTTGCCATTTTTCTACTTTGTTACTACATGAATGTAACTTAACTATTCACAACCCAGAGAATTTAACTACGGTTTCAATAGAAAAGACTATTTTAAACATTGCTAGAGTGATCAATATAGACAGGCGGTCGATGTATAGAGGTGGCCGTGATAACAGGTTTGACTATATATAGTATCTGAAATTATTACTAGGCTACTTAAGATGATGAAATTATAATGAGCAAGTACTAACTAATCATCTGATAAATCAGCATTCAACAATGCTGCTGCCGTTTATGTCTTTGCAGATTTGAAGACGATTTAAATGCAGATGTGCAAATACTGCATTTAAATAATTTCTCGTCACTGTGACTTGCTGAGTGTCTGTTCAGCATAAATTTCGTTGAGCATTGCTTTGGGCAAACATTGCATTTGAACTGTTCGGTATGAACAGGTATATGCCTTTTTAAAGATGTCAGATTGCCAAATTGTTTGCCACATACATCACACACGCATGAAACACAGTTTTTCACATGATATTTCATATCTTTCTCTCTTTTGAAAGTCTTTTTACATTTTCCACAACTGTAATTGACAATTCCACAATCAATGTCTTCTCGAAGCAGCTGACCCTGACGTTGCCAATCCTAACAATTGCCAAATCAAAAATTAAGATTATTATCGTCATGATGAATGCTGGATGTCATCTTTCAACAATAACAATAACATCTTGCATAATGTCAAGTACACAAAATGTGGCTAAATTGTGAATTGAAATTATACATCTATGAAATAAATATTGCTTCTACAATATAAAGATTGACGTGGAAAATTTAGTTAAATCAGGTTGACGCTGTGAATTAAGCGGGGTGGTCACTGATTCAAGTAACTGCAGTATAGCGCTGATTTGACCTTTTCATGATTCATAGAGATGACAGATATCTTCTGATTGAATAGCCTCGACTGACACTGCATTTATCTTTACCTAGTTGATTTTGAACATTACAAAGGCCCAATATCTAGATGGATAGAAGTATTACTATTGTTATATCAACCGCTTTTGGTTAGGCCTATAAGATGTGGAAATTTACATGATACAGTGAAACCCCGTTAATATCACCTCGGTTAATATCACGACCCGCCTATTATCACGATTTTTCCGAAACCAGTGACCGCTCTCTATGAAATTCAACTAATTTTACCCGCTTAATATCACTCTCGATAATATCACGATTCCGCTTTATATCACGATTTCTAGGCGGCTTTTTGATTGAAAACCCGCTTTGTGTCACGATTTCTTTGAATTTGATCACATACTGCAAGTTATTCAAACAAAGAAGTGCTATTAATTTCTAGGTTGACTTGTGAATTCTACTTTAGAAAGTAATTATCACACGGTTTGTTGTTCTTTAGACATTGAACACAAGTACTGTATTCGTGTGCGATTTTTCTTTTCTTTCAGTACATGATAGATACATGGTTTGTTTCCTGATTGGCGGAAAATTTTAGGTTTCACTCTTTTTAGCCATAGATTGACTAGACAAAATATAAAATACGAAACAAACACGCGACAAATATTTCAAAGCTACGTCTTTTGCATGTTTAAATGTTTGAATGGCGGGACTTCCCCTAATTACCATAACAAAGAAAATCTCAAGTTACGCGCCATTAGTTCTATTTCAGACTCTGTTGCTATGACAATTAATTGAGCGCGTTGAAACTATCACATGAATTCTGTAAACTAATGTCGAAGACTGACTCTGGGCAAACTAACCATTTTAAATTACTAATTTATATTACATTTATTCTGTACATTACTTATTGTTATTTCTATTCTTGATTTTATTTGAATGTTTTCTAAATTGTTTGTTTACAAAAATGTCTATTTTGTTACCCGCCTCAGAACTTCGGATTATTATTTCTGCGTTAGCCATTTCTATTGTTTCTTGTTTCTTTTGTCCTCTATTGTTTCATGAACTATTTGTACTCCCTGTGGTCAATCCGCTTAATATCACGATCCGCTTAATATCACGATTCTTGCTTGCACCGCGGTCGTGATATTAACGGGGTTTCACTGTACTATGTGTTCTTAGAAATGATTGCATTGGAAAATTTAATCGTTTCTTATTTTCTTGATAACAGGCTCATGCTATATCTATTTTAATTGTATGCTATACAGCTATTAAAATATGTGTACTATGCCTTGAAAGGTATACATAACGTGTTCTTGTTTTGATTGTGTGATTATAATTATTAGTGGTCATACTAATTCGAAACAGCAATATACAACTACTGAAACTTAGGCTACCCTAAGCTAGTAGAGTGACTTACTTATGACTAGAATATATTGAAATAAACTCACCTTTCGGACTTCAGGGTCGGACATTTGCCACATCAATGAAGCAATGTGACTGATTGTTGGGAGATCTGCATCAGGAATTTTGTCAGTGATAATTCCCTGTAAGTTACAGTAAGTAAACATATATCATTATGCTTATGAGAAAAATACAGAGTTTTAATAGGACAATACATTCAAATAGGCCTGAATACAGTCTACAACCATGATAGAGATGCACTAAAAGTTCTAAAACCATGTCAAACAATAACGTTAACCCAACAATAACATTTTTACACAAAAACTATTACGCAGGTAAGTATAAAAGTTTTTACTTACAGAAGCCTTCTTCATAAAAGCATGGTATCCCGTGATCTTTTTCGATTGCCCGGCTGTTGTTGATATATTTTCAGCAATTTTCGGCTCTTCTTCTTTGTCATTACAGTTATTGCATATTAGTGCCACCCCGTATCCTTCTTCTCCGTCTTTTCTACTCCCGCATAATGTATGCACAGGCTCCTTACATTTTTCACATACATGAGCAGCAATGATTGCTCCTTTGCACACGACACATTTCAAGTCGTTACTAAGATCACCCATAATTATTAGCTTAAACTTCAACAATGTGCTGTAAAACTTACAAACTTCAAAACTATGTGTAATCGCGCTCAAATTCACTAAGATATTTATTTGATAGCCTGGGAGAGAATCGTTTACTGATGTAAAACGCACAAGAAATGATGCGCCTGACTATCGATGATGCGCTGACTGTCGCGGAAAAAAAAATTCGCGTTGCTGCTACCGGAAAAATTAAATTGTGTTACTTTTGTGGAGACAAGAAATATCACCGCTCTAAATGTCCTGCTCGTGATGAAGCGTGTCATAAATGTGGGTAGAAAGGCCATTTTGAAAAGGTGTGTATGAGAAAGCCAAAAGACAGCTTAGCAGCTATGTAGTCACCAAACTCCTTTATCAAGAGCTCCAAAGTCACTTAGCAAGTCTATAGCTACTGTAAACATAAACGGTCTCAAAGTTCAAGCCTTATTTGATAGTGGAAGTAGTAGCATATTTATACATCCTTTTGTGGTTGAGAAAGCTGATTTACCATTAAGTACTTGTTTAGCATCAGTAAATATTGTTACATCTCTATCTGCATCAGCTACTGTATTGTGTGCTGTTAACCTTACATATCAAGAACGTGACTACTGTATGCCAATATTAATTTATCAATATTACCAGGACTGTGTGCTGATGTCATCCAAGGAATAAATTTTCAGTCTAGATATGAAAGTATAGTATTTGTGTATGGTGTGCCTGAGTCATCATTGTATGTTTGTAGCCTTGCTACTTTGAGCGTTGATAAACCAACACCATTTGATAACCTAACTCCATATTGTCACCCTATTGCATCTAAATCACACAAATATAGCTCAAATGACCTGTCATTTATTGGTCAAGAAGTACAAATATTATTAAAGGATTAGGTCTCACTGAAATTTGACTTGCTCAAGTCTCACTTCTGTGTCATGCCGATCTTGATGGATTGGGAAGTGAACCAATCATAAAATGAGGCAGCAAAAAGAAAGCGGGACTTGAGCCAGTCAACATTGATGCAAGCAATTATCCTTGGAGAGCTCAGGTTGCTGTCACTTAAAGGACATCAACCACAAGAAATGTTTCGCTATTGATTATTTGCAAACCATCAACAGATTTACATTACTGGATGCATTCCCTTTACCTCGTATTAATGATTTAATCAATAACATTGCAGAATATCAAATATTTGGTACTATTGATCTAAAAACTGCTTTATCATCAAATTTCGTTACAGGAGACAAAACTTACACTGCTTTTGATGCCTGTAATTGTTTGTATCAATTTATTCAATTACCGTTTGGAATGACTAACAGTGTTCCCTGTTTCCAAAGAGAAATGAAAAAGTTCATTGATGATGAAAAGCTAACTGCTGTTTTTCCTTATCTTGATGGCATCACAATATGTGGAAAGGATCAAGCTGACCACAATGCACATTTAAAATGTTTAATGGAAGCGGCTCAACGAAAGAATCTCACATTCAACGAGGCTGAAAGCACATTTTCCATCAAATGTTTCTCCATTCTTGGACATATTGGAAATAGAACAATTCGACCAGATCCAAATCGCTTGCGATCACTACAGGAACTACCTGTCCGGCATGACACAAAGTATTTCAAAGGACTGTTTTCTTCAATATCAAATTTCTCTGATCAAATCCAAACCAATAATAATATGTAAGACATTTCCGTTGAGTGAATCAACTGGACCGACAATTCAAACTCTGAAGACAATCATAAAAGATGCCATTGTAACATTGACGAGAATACTACTTTTGAAGTAGAGACTGATGCGTCAGAAGTTGTGTCTGGCTGCAACACTAAATCAAATGGACACCTAGTTGCTTTCCTTTCTCATTAATTGCAAGTAAGTGAACTAAAGCACCCTTCAGTTGAAAATGAAGCGCAAGCAAAAGTTGAAGCAATACGCTATTGGCGTCATTTCCTCATTGGCAGACAATTTGTTCTGAAAATAGACCGGAAGCAGTTTCATACAAGGTAAACGAAGAAACCCTCCCATCATTCTTTTGATGATGTGAAACAAATAACTAGCACCGGACCAATATGCATGAAATGCAAGCCAAAATTTTTAAATACTCATAATGCAGATCTTATCAAAGCCACTAGACCTGTTGAACGCCTCAGTATCGACTTCAAAGGACTATTACCAAGTGCAAACAAGAATATTTATATACTGTTCTCAATGTTTGGCATGCTGGCTTACAGCCTTACCTTAGATCGTGATTTGTCGTTTCTCAGTGAAGAGCTACGTTCAAACCTTCTTAGCTGCCAAGGGCATAGTAACTTGCAGAAATTCAGCTTACAATCCAGAAGGGAATGATGGAGAGGCACAACGATACAGTCTGGAAGGCATTTACACTTAATCTTAAATACTGAGATTTTGACATGAAACATTGGCAAAATGTTCTACCTGATGTCTTACACGTCATACATTTGCGATTGGCAGAACCTGGTCTAATTCACCTGAAGCGCTATGTATGTCGAACCAAAAACAACGAATTACTTGACAAAGTTGAATTAATTGAACTGATGGTAGAGAAACCTCTGTTGCATTTAGCACCTAGAGGAGGGAACCCAGGAATAAAAGATGCACTGGAAGCAAATCCACATATCTCCACACCAACATCAAACACTGATCAGCATCTACCAGCACCAACAACAAACACTGAATCGCAAACTGATGTAATTGTAAAGGTCGCACCACACATGGACAATGGCAATGATATTACATTGCGAAGATCTGAGCGTATCAGAAAACCAGTTGAACGCCTCAATCTCTAATTGAGGATGGAAGAATGTTGCATAATGTTGTATTTTCTGTTTTGTCGAGTGTTACCATATTTGTAGTTTGAATTTGCGCTGAAGCCCAATTTATGTTCAAGCTAATTTTCGTTTATACGAATATTCGTTCAACAGTATTGAGAAAGATGTTTCAATCCACTCACAGTTATTACTATCATATTTCAAATGTGTTTTAAATGCCAAATAGATTCTCTGTGTCTTCCCATTGTAACAACAAATATTTAACATCATTGTTAAGACATAATATTAGTGAAACAGCTAACTGATTGATTAACGATAATGACATATTTTTATGTAATTTTCTAATTTTGTTGATTAATTATTTTCATGGTTGACCAGTGAATCTGTAATAATGTTAGTGAGTACTTTGATACTTAATTTATTTGATGATTATCAAGTTACTATTTAATTACTGTTTTGATAGTTAATTGCGTGCATATATAACCAGATAACCATACAACTTATAAACTTCCCATTCAAGGTCATAAGCCATCGTATAATATTTAGATCATTGCTCAGACTCTCAAAATCAGTCAAGAAGACAAAGTAAACTATTTCCACAAAGGCTGATACACTTACTGTTTTTGGTAGCTTCAAATGATCAGCCACTTTCAACCATTTCTTAACACTGTTTACCTGCAAAATCAAGAGCAAATCAACAGCAAATCAGCATTAGTATCATTACAACCTCTTTCGAGGAGTGATGCAAAGCATGTTCTAAAAAGTGAAGTAACTAAAATTCATTGGAAGTATGAACACACCCTAAGTGTAGCTTAAGTTCAGCCTTAGTGTAATAGCTAGGGCTTGAATTCTCCCTTGCAAATAAATTCTATGTCATCACCATGGATAAAATGTGAAAACAGCATATGAACATTAAATGGTCCAATGTTCATGAACAATTCATGAAAAACAGACCATTTAGTGTTAATGAACAGTTCATGATTTTTATGAAGCTCGTGAAATGTTCTAGAACCTTTTCTAAACAATTGTGAGGTTCATGGATAGTTCATGAGTCCATGATAAACAGTTCATGCACCATCACCATGGATCAAATGTGAAAACAGCATATGAACATTAAATGGTCCAATGTTCATGAACAATTCATGAAAAACAGATTATTTAGTGTTAATGAACAGATAAAAAAAAAAAAATAATAATTCATGAAAAACAGACCATTTAGTTAATGAACAGTTCATGATTTTTATGAAGCTCGTGAAATGTTCTAGAACCTTTTCTAAACAATTGTGAGGTTCATGGATAGTTCATGAGTCCATGATAAACAGTTCATAAACCATAAATGGTCTTGTTTAATTTTTTTGCAGGCAGAGCTATAACTATCAAATTGTTTCTGACTTTTGAAAATGTTAATACAATCTTAAGCTTCAGAGATACCTGAGGCGCTGAATATGCTTTATCAAATTTTTCTGACAAACACTTTCTTCTTATGAAAATTATGATATATGCTGTTGTCTCTATATTCTATACCAACGCCATCGATCTGCGGTACAGTCACATCATCACAATTATATTCAAAGTGTAGAGATGGAATATAAATATTATATTCAGTCATTATTACATATCCTTCTAAAGGATATTGTAGCAGAGGAAGAGAGAGTTGGTTACTTTGAATTCATAATATCTTTTAAGTATAAAGTATAGATATGTCATTCTTTGAAAATGGGACTCTGCATTAAATCATCATTACACTAAAGTTAAAATAATATTATCCAAGCATTAGATTATCAGATTAAGACTATCATAACCAAGCTATTTCCTTTAAATATCACGTTATAATAGCAAGATGTAAATCTTCAGAGACATCAATAAATAAACTAGCATGTGCATACTGTACCAGAAATGATTTAACAGTCAACGATATAAATCAAACAAACCTTTTCTAGCCCACCAAAAAGCTCTACAGCACTTGCTAGGGCTACAATGTCAACTTCACAACCACCAATCTGCAACAAATTGGTTTTTCATAAATCACAATAGAATTTGATAAAAAAATTAGATAAAATCCATTTCTATTAGAGGTCTGTATCAGATAATATCATACTTAGGCACTGGTGATTGAATGATGACTTTTTTAACATATCAGATCATGTTTTATATAGTTGACATTGACAAGTGTACATTGACAAGTAACATATCAGATCATTGTAGTTGACAAGTGTATTTTCTCAGTATACATTGAGATTAAATTATCTAGAGAGCTAGCACATCATCTTGCGTTTGAAATAAAATATCCACTATCTGTAAATATCAGAAAGTGTAACTAAAAATCATATGCAAAGTCAGGTTGCAGTTAATCGGTAAGCTGAAGCTGAAAAGGAGATGTTATTTAGAATTGAATTTTCTATAACGAAGACAGAATAGCACATTAAGCTTCTATAATAGATTGTCTAATTTCAAACTTGATAGAGCTGTATGGACTTCAGCTATCACTGTTCTTAGCCAAATGGATTTCAGAATTATAGTTCATAGTTATATAACTGTATTAATTATATTGACAAATCTGTAACTGGTGAGCTTCTGGGTTTGCTGCCAATTATTTTACAGCTCCAATATTTTCAATGGTGGTTCATCTGTTGGATGAAGTCCTGGATTACTTTCAATATGATAAATACCTGTGGTAAACTGTTAGCATCAAACAGGACAGAGCATCTCTCATGATGACGTTGGTAGCATTTGAGTGCAAGTGTCACAGGATTAACCCTGAAAACAAAACACAAATTTGTAATTGATAATAACTAAATGAATTGTTTGTGAAACTTATCAGGCTATTAGTCGCATGCTATCTGCCGACGCGGTATGCTGATGAAGATAGTATGAGCTGAGTCCTGATAAATTTTTATTGCCATTTGGAAATTGGATTTGATAGTTGTTTCAATATTAATCCATGTAACTTGATTAATCACATGAATTGTTTAACAACAGATACACAAGGAGAGATATTACATATTCATTCCAACAAGTTGAAGAATTCAACTAGATGAAGAATTCTTTGCATTTTGTTGCCCGTTTTGTAATAATACTAGCATCCTTTTATCTAATACAGCAGGGACTCTACTTCTGTGGATATAGTAAATCATGTAGATTCAACCATTGTGAAAAGTGAAAATCTGCAAACAAACCATTTTTTACATTAGTAGAGTCTTGCAATCTAGAAGATTTTATTGTGTTGTATTTTAACGTATTGTTGCGACCCAATGTTGTGAGCTGTATCAGGTTGTCTTGGATTATTATCTCACATTCGACGACACTGTGGAAGTGCTTAAATAGCAAATTGGAATTAAAAAAAAAGTTGGAAAAAACTTGCAATTAAAAACAAATGATAATATGCAATATCATTACAGTTCTAACAGATTGATGTGAAACCTGGTAGATATAGTTACCTGTTCCGTAAACAATGGATGTGCTGTACGGTTGCGTTGATTCGTATATCATCATCAATTGTGCTAGGAGGCTAAAAAAGGGAGCATGAATTGTGTGATTTCTTTTTTAGACCACAAATGAGATTTGTGAAATAACTACAATTAGATTTATTTTCATTGTGCTGTGATTATTAATTATAGGGATGCGCTGTTCCTCAAACAAACATGCCTAATGGGGATAACATCAGCCATACACCTATACATAAGTTTTCAATTACAGTAGTCAATTTTTCATCAACTATTTGTTATACCTGTCTATCTATAACCATAACTGTAAACCATGTCCGTTAACCATAATATTCTACTAACAAAACTTAAAACGTATGGATGTGATCAAAGCAGCTTAAACTGGTATAACTTACCTAGCTTTTTGATACAAAACAACAGTATTAAACAATGAAGTGTCATCGAACACAATGTACTGTGGAGTGTGGTGTTCCTCAGGGTTCGATATTAGGCCCACTTTTATTTTCAAGTTACATTAATGACATTGTTAGTTCAGTAGATTTATGCTCAATAAATCTTTACGCTGACGATACAATCATTTATTATGCAGGTAAATCTAATGAACTAGTAAATGATGTCCTACAGACTGAAATAGAAAAAGTATATATATATATATATATATATAGATATGGCTTTGCTCTAATAAACCAAGTCTAAACGTAAATAAAACAAACTGCAGCACAATTGGCACGAAACAAAAGCTCCAGGAGTTAAATAGATTAAACATAAAAATTAATAATAGTGAAATTAAAACCACAAACTTACTAGATTAGAGATTATCTAGGAATAAAAGTTGATGAAAATTTATACTTTAATCCACACATAGACACAGTTGTTGCAAAAATCAACATGCTTGGGTGTACTGAGATATGTATCAAAATTTTTACCATTTAATTCCCAGAAAACTTTTTTTTAATAGCATTGTCCTGCCTCATTTTGATTATTGTACTGTTGTATGGGGGGGAGCTGTAAACAAGAACATCTAATACCACTCGCCTCCAGAGATTACAAAACAGAGGATTGCGGACAATACTTCGTTGTGGCTACAGGACTCCTATCTCAGAAATGCTCAATAAACGGATGCTCATTTTATCAACTTTCAATGGTTCACAAAATAAAGTATCAATTAGCTCCTCAAAAATTGTCACTTTTTTCATGTCCAAATTCAAACAAAACTCGCTCTTTTGCTCACAATAACATATACAATGACAAATGCCAGAGTCATTAATTTAAATCAGCTGGTATTGACAAATGGAATCAACAAGCCTCCTGGATGAAAGACATAGCTAACAGCACAACACATATTAAATAATCTGAAGAAAACATCAATTAACTAATACTTATCTTATATAAATTGTATACTTTTTAGAAATGTAAAATTTTCCCAATACTGTATTAACTGTTTATTCTTAAATATTATTCGTAAATATTTTATTGGATGCATTTTGTAATCAGCCCTGTAAACACAAGCCTTGTAAGGCTTACCAGGCCCTGAATAAATATATGGTGATATATAGTGTTGTATCCAAAGTATCTATAGACTATATATAATGAGCCCTTATGTCTGATCAGTAAGACAATGTTTTACAATATTCTATATATAATTATGTATATTAGCCTGGACCAAAACAACAGAAAGTTTGAAATGTTGACAGACCTTTGTTTCATTGTTAAAGAGGGCCTATTACTAGAAATGGGTTTCCAAAAATAATTAATGCAAAATTATATTTTGGGAAGTCTGGCTATAATACCTACATTAAAATACTTTAAGTGGATTGGAAGATCATGATATCTTTCAACAGAGATCAATAACACTAGATATTAATAATGATAGAAATGGTTTCAGATGTTCTAGCTGATGGGCTCATAAGCTGTCAGTAAAGCAGCAAGGAAAGGCACAATTACTTTCTTCTTTCTATGGATATGCCAATGTAGGTCAAAGGTTTTTCTTGGCTGTTAGAGGTCACGCTAGCATTATAAGTTAATTACCAAATCTTAATGGCAGTAAATGCATCTATTGCTAAAACAATTATTTGTCTATTTACCCTCCATGCATCAGGTGGCACAATCACACCAGCCCCATAACCAATCAGAACACCAGAACATTTTGAAAGATATTTAACTGGTGATCGGAAATCACTTTCCATTGGCTTCATAATAACAGATGAAGCAAATTCTCCAGATTGTGACATGCCAGTGATAGATTGTTTCATTTTGACTTTATCTCTACGCATAGATTGGGTTTTGCCTCTTTTTAGCTGTTTATCATTGCTTTCAGATTTCTTATCAGTCACTTCTTCATCTTTATCATATTTTAATCTCTTTGCTGAAGATGGGCGTCTGACTGGTTGTTTTTTAGATTTAGGTGTTCGCTTTTTGCTTGCACTGCCAAATTTCAGTGATGCTTTTGTTGGTGTATTGGCCAATACTATAACACCTGAATCAGTCAGTTTTAACCATTCACCGTTCTCTTCATCTCTTACAACAGTTTCTGTTTGATTTATATCTGTATCAGGCTGTAAAACAAAGTTAAGATACAATAAATCATGCATAATCCTGATAAATTAATCCTTGGGCAACCATTACAATAACTTTCACAGAACAACAACGGAACAATAGCATCAGTTATTATAATTTATAACCAAACAACAATCCAAGAATTAGCTACTAGCATAATGATAACAGCAACTTCTCCTGCGAAAAAAAAGTTCAGGAGTTCATGAACCGTTAATGGAAATGACAATCCAATTTGTTAACTATTCATGAAATTTTCACGAGATGTCCATGAAAAGTTTATAGAAAGTGTGCTATTTCACAGTTTCATGAGGATATTTTGCAATAGTTTGCACATTTGTTGCATATTTGAAGGACAGTGGTATTCCTGAACAGCAATCAAATATTTTCAGCATCAAAATAGATGCTGGATGGAAATGTTTATAATCAAATACATCTGACCATAAGAACTGTGTTTCATAGATCTTATTCCATCTGTGTGGGTGTCTCAACAAAAATTTGAATGAATCAGCAATATTTAATAGTTACATTGGCATACCTGTATGGGGCGAAAAGTCCCATGAGCAAACTGTGGGTCAATATCTACTTCATCATCACTAGATAAAGGTGAAGGTGGCAAGCAAGGGATCGAGAATGAATGAAGCTCAGATGGAAGAAAACTTGTGCCTGGAAATACAAATTAATTACAGATTGCATGCTCAATGAAAAGAGAATATTATGTTAAGAGGGTACAATGTTTTTATGAGTCAGGCTAGCCCCTGCGAAAAAAGTTCATGAGTTCATGAACCGGTTCATGAAATGTTCACAAACTCTTTGTGACTCTTCATGAACTGTTCATGAACTGTTCATGAACCAAGAAAAAATGTTCATGAACTGTTCATGAAGGTAATGAAGTAAATGGAGGTCGGATGATAGGCAGACAGTCGTTTTTGCTGCCTGTTTATATGGGAATTTTATCCGTTGTTCAGCTCAGTACCTACATAGGCGTTGATGAGTTTAAAAGACACAATCAGGCAAAAATGTGTATAATATTCATATATTGAATGCCTGATCTGTATACACTTGTCTGTTGAGTGTCCGCAGCCAGCTATTCACTATTAATTAATTACCTACAGTACTGTATATGTATGGTTCTTAAAACAGTTGACCTGATATAATCAGGCATATAAAAACGACTCAGTGTTTAAATGAAACATGGTGACAGTAAATTATCTGTAAGGGAAAAAGCTATGAGTGTTTTGTTATTGGATTCATGTAATGCTACAGGATTTAAGTTTTATTGTGAAGATTAAAGCACAATTAGAAGAGTGGGATTTGATATTCCTATACGATTGATTGCTCAGTTGACACATAGACTTACATAGACTGCTGATTCCATTGCCAAACTTCATGGAAACACATAACGACCATGGGCATCCATAATGGCTGACGCAAAGTACCAAAACAGAGGCTTGAAAACCGCAAAATTTCAAGCCACTTTTTGAGCAATTTTTGTTTCTAAATGAAACAGGAATTTTTAATCGTATTTGAGGGTAAATAGTTTTTTTCTTTATTTTTTATATTTCCTTGTCTCTCTGTGTGATTTTAAATTATTCATAAATGTTTGAAAATAATTGTGATCCTATGAACAAATCTCACTTCGCTGGCAGGAAAATCATATTGAAACTATCTTTCTATGACAGTGAGAACATATTGTTCAGAGTTTAGATTACAAAAGAGTTTATAGGAGAGATCAAATAATTTTGAAAATGTTAATGAGGAGAGCCCTAAAATAAGTGCTTTGCGTCAGCCATCTTTGTTCCCCTTGTTTCACATTTTCGTCAGCAGTCTATGTAAGTCTATGGTTGATAATCACATCATTTGCAAATAAGGTAAAGGTTACAATATTATATTTACCTCTTAAACATAGATACTTCACAAAGTCTTCTGTGTATGGTCTTGTTGATGAAACTGTCGCTGCTTGCCTTCCACTTAGTCTATATATTCAAAATATGAAAAGAAAAGCGATCAATGAGCAATGAGAGAAACGCAGAACAATAACATTAAATGCTGTTGACAGTTGAATGTGATTCACGTGCTATTAAACTTGGATGAACTAAGAAATCTTAGGTGATTGACATGACATGTCAATTATGGTATTTGGCCTGGGAATAGATATCAAGTAGGTCACATGATCACATCTTCAATGGGGCATGTCATGCTTTCTAAGTCACAACTAATGCTATTCTCATAAGGGTAAATTGTCGTATATCGTCACACGTTATCAGGTGATAGATTTTAGCATAATTTAGTATACATTAGTACCTAGGCTTTTAATATATAATTACGTAAATCTTGATGAGATCAGATCCAGTTGAGTCACAGTTGTTTTCGGTCATGTTTTAGCTATCTCACATTATATCACATTTGGCGTACCCGGTTTTTATTATTATCATACATCATGGATCTCAAGATGAAAAGCCCACTAACGTTTACGGACCCAGAAATCACAGAAGCATGGTTCTTGCTGTTCGCTGCCAAAGCACGCAGTAAAGGCTGCAAAGATATTATGGCAAATGAAGGAGCCGATGGGCAGATAGAAAACCTACAAATCACATATTTATTCCTGGCTGTGGTGAAGCTGCCTTGTTTAAATTAGCACGCCCAATGAAACCTAAACGATTGAATGCAGTCCCATTCAAAGAAATAGAGAGGATTGCTTTAGAGTTGGTAGAACCAAAGCAAAGACTGTTAATTGCTGAGAGAACAAATTTTTTGGCAATTAAAATGCAACCCAATGAGTCATCAGATGAAGTCCACCTGAGAATCAACCACCTAGCTAATCGATGTGAATTTGAAAAATTCAAAGTAGAGCAGGATCCTGTTGAGGAATTGAAGAAAATGTTGTTTATCAATTTGATCAATGATAAAAGAGTAACAAAAGAATTATTGGATTTTATTCGTTTAACACCGAATGCTACGTATGACGATTTGCGTGAGCGTGTTCGTCAATTTCAACAAACACATACGTTTTTAAACCGCAATGATGTCAGCGTGGGTGTCTGTCCACCATAAAGTCAGATCAGCAATGATGTCACGAAAATATCAAGCGTCGCCACACCCAAAGACATTAAAAGCAGAGATACGTGCAATAAATGTGGTTACCGTCATGCACCGCGACGTTGTCCGGCCTACAACGAACAATGTTGTACATGCGGACAAAATGGTCATTTTTGCAGCGTATGCCAATCTCGAGACCGCCCTCTTCCAAAATTTGTTGCTTCGCAACAGACCTCAGCCGAGTCCAAGGAAACTAACTATGCTGCAAATGTTGTTAATACTGCTAGTTTTATTGACGAGAGCTCTGATTATTTGCATGTTGCCATGCAGAAAGCAACATTTTTAACATGAATGAAATCGTTGAAGACGTTAAAATCAATGGGTCATCTATTCCGATGCAACATGGCACAGGGGCGGCATGTACTATTATATCATCCTACCTATGGGAAAAACTTGGGTGTTCTGATATGTCAACAACACAGAGAAAACTTCATTCGTATGATGATCGTGGTATGGAAGTACTAGGACAGTGTCAATTAACCGTTAATCGTTCCAATAATCAAAATGTTGTATTACCTATCCAAGTAGTTTAAGTCATCAAGGCCTTACGGTTTATATGGTAGAGATATTCTATGTACTAATTTTGTAAATTCTGTTAATACAAATCCTGCAGCGTATTTACCTGTTGTAAAGGGTGTTGTTACAACCATGAAACTAAAACAAGATGCTCAGCCCCGTTTTTGTCAAGCACGCCCTGTACCATTGCCATGTCAGCCGCAGGGATGTCAGAGCTAAACCATTTACAAACCATGGGCGTTATAGAACCGGTTGAAGGCGGGGGTGCAGAAAATGCGTCACCGATTGTGTGGGTGAAAAAACCCAATGGCAACCTACGCATGTGTGTCGACAATAGTGTTCATGTAAATGACAAAATTTTAAGTGATGCTTACCCAATACCAAACATTGAAAGCATCTTTGAAAATTTAAACGATGCTAAGTGCTTTGCCAACGTTGATCTGAAATCATCATATTGGCAAATCCCGATTGATGAAGCCGCACAGAAATTATCTATTATAAACACCCACAAAGGGCTTTTTCACATAACTAGACTACAAATGGGGATGAAAAACAGTGCCAACGTTCTAAATTGAGTTATGATGCTATCAATATTTTCAGACATTATTAATTGCATACAAAATTAAATATACAAGCATTGATTGCAATTTATTTTCGTATGGCAGTGTTCTCAAATTAATGATTATTAAACAAGTTTATATCAAATAAATGATTATCTGTAGTCTGTAAATTTGGTAATTATATCTATGTAAACACAAAGAAATCATAAGTTATACTTATTACAATGAGATTTTAATTAGGTAATTATGGTTCATAGTTCATAAACATTCCTTGCTGTGTATATCTTTATGAAACCATAGTCACTAGTTATATTATTAATATATATATAACACTAGTAATATATATATTATTCATTCATTCATTCATAAACTGGTGACTTTATTCAAGACAATCATTCGGTGCTTGAAGGCTCCTCTCTGTAGCGAAATGACTTTTCTTCGCAACGACTATTCTTCGCAACGAGTTTCTTCGCAATGAGTTTCTTCGCAATGAGTTTCTTCGCAATGAGTTTCTTCGCAACGAGTTTCTTCGCAACGACCATTCTTCGCAACGACCATTCTTCGCAATGAGTTTCTTCGCAATGAGTTTCTTCGCAACGACGAGAGCTCTACTTTCTTCGCAACGAGATTCTTCGCAATGAGTTTCTTCGCAATGAGTATTTTTTTTTTTTTTTTTAATGAGTCTCTTCGCAATGAGTTTCTTTGCAACAACCATTCTTCGCAACGACTGTTCTTCGCAATGAGTTTCTTCGCAACGATATGCACTCGAATTGTTGACAATCGATGGTCAGCATTATCTGAATCTGAACAAGCTTTTTCACATTTCAAAGATTATTAGACAATTGAAAATGACGTCATTTATTTTCAAAGTGTTCCCTTCATTCCCTCAAAATTACGTCGAATAGTTTTACAGAAAGCTCATGAAACCCATCAGGGGATTAATGCCACATGCAGGTCTCTTCTAAAAGGAGCGTGGTGGCCTGGTATTTTTCGCGATGTAGAGAACTTTGTTTCCACTTGTCAAAATTGTTGTTCGATTAGACCTAGATTTGGTCAAAGTGTGCACACTTGGTCAGAAGCAGAACCATGGGAAAGACTTCACATGGATTTTGCGCATGTTGTTGATGTCGGCTTGATATTTATTCTTGCCGACGCAGGTACAGGATGGATAGAAGCATTCAGATGCCCAGATCTTGCCACAGCAACTGTGATTAAAATACTAGCTAGCTTATTTTCTCGTTTTGGTATTCCTATAACTTTCGTCTCAGATAACGCCAAGGAGTTTATTAGTGTTGAGATTGTGCAATGGCTTGCCAACTCCGATTGCCGCAAAATTGAATCTCCTGCCTATTTTCCGCGTTCTAGCGGATTGGCTGAACGTGAGGTCCAGACAGTCAAGCGGGCAATGAAGGTATGGCACACAGGATTGCGCGTATCATTTGTAATGTTTCTAAATCGTATTTTGACCGTTCACCATGCGACATCCCTTGCTAGAGGTAAATCCCCTGCAGAGTTATTATTGGGACGCAATTTACGTGTTCCATTTGTAAGTGATTCTGCACCTGGGGAATTATTGCTCCAGTTGCAGATCAATCATCTACAGGTACCCGCTTAGTCAATACTCCTGGTGGTGGTAACACTGATATAACTACTGAAAAAACAGAAAGACAAATACCACGTCGTTCAGAAAGAAACACTAATCCACCAAATCGTTATGGATATAATAACACATAGAGTAGATTCCCGATCTATTTTTGGAAAGGGGATATTGCCGTATATCGTCACACGTTATCACGTTATAGATTTTAGCATAATTTAGTATACATTAGTACCCAGGCTTTTAATATGTAATTACGTAAATCTTGATTAAGAGATCAGATCCAATTGAGCCACAGTTGTTATCGGTCATGTTTTAACTATCTCATGTTATATCACATAAATCTCGCTCAATCCTGATAATCAAATCTCATGCAATCATTGCATATCATTGTACTGCTCTGAACTCAGTGTCAAGCATATCTCATGCAATCATTTGCATATCAAAGATTTTATTAAATGGGCGGAAACCTGGCAGCTTCGAGTTGCGGTTGAAAAATGCTCTACTCTCCACATTGGAAACAGAAACCAAAATACTATTTACCGTATGCTTGATTGTTCTATATCTAACGTTACTTCATCTGTTCGTGATCTTGGTATACATATTACTTCTGACCTTAAGTTTTCTACACATTGTAAGATTATCACTCGTAAAGCCTATTGTTTGACAAATTATATCCTGAAAACTTTGAACTGGAATGATGCAACCCATCTTATGAAAGCTTTTCTTGTTTATGTACGCCCTATTTTGGAGTATGCGTCTTCTATTTATTCACCTTACTTGAAAAAAGATATAAATACAATTGAAAATGTTCAACGGAGATTCACAAAGAAGGTCTTTCTTCGGTGTTTTTACGACAACGAATCATCATATGACGAACGATTAAAAAATCTTAATTTGACAAACCTGGCTAGCAGGCGTTTATATTTAGATCTCTGTCTGTTTTACAAAATTATATATAGAAAGACTCACATGGAATTACCAGAGGGTATGATCCTCAAGGGCACAAACACAACTAGGAGCTATAATTTAGTTTATCGCATTGACCTCGCAAAATGCGATGTACGTTACAATTTTTATTTTAATCGCGTTATTCAACATTGGAATACTCTCCCCCAAGACATTGTCATTGCAAAATCTTTATCAAATTTTAAATGGAAACTTTCCCTGTACAAAGAAAATTAAATCGTGTAATATTATAAATAGAAAATTTAATGTAAACCGCATAGTGCAAGTGTATCTAACTCCTTCTATGCGTGTATTCTTTGATTAAATTTTATATTTTATCAATAAAGACACATATATATATACTGCCCAGACCTCAGCGTCAGTCAACTTGTCTCTCTGGTTAGCCACATCTGCATCAATTCGTCAACATTCTCCAGATCTTCATATAAGAATCTCTCACATAATCACATGCTCATACTGGTACTCACAGTTGTTGCTATACCTGACATCTTTATGTCAGTGACAGCTTGCTTGCAAGCTTCCAAACAATATCTCATACAATTTGTTTAACTGTATCAATAATATGAATCTCAATCATTGATTGGAAGAAGGTGTGGATTCCTTTGCCATCCTCCCCTCATCACCCAAGCAAAGGTAAGGAGGTTAGTATACGTATTATATTCCACTGTCTTATCAGTGTGACTGGTGACTGGTTGTGGGGACCGGCCTCTCTTCCAGCCAGATCATGTGCACAATGACTGTATCCCACCATCCAAGAACTTAGCCTAAATTCTAGATGTACTAGGTACTTAAGTTTAATTATAAATAAATCCATCATTTCTTACCCATATGGACTCAATGGTTGAGAATGAGCAAACTTGCGCTGTGCTTGCAGAATCCTGTCAGGTCTGGAATAAAGTGAAAATAAACATCTGGCATTCATTTCATTAGTGGCCATTTAGCAGTTCATGAACGTTAAATTGCCTAAGAGTTCATGAACTGTTCATGAACTCCTAGATTTTTTCATAGAGGAGTACGTAAAAGAAATATATGCAGGGTCCGTCAATAGCAGGACTCTTGAAATCCTAGATTTCAGAAGGTTAGAGCATATTTAGAAGAAAATTGGTATTTTTATGATTTATTGGTCAAACCTTAACAACAAAAATTCAGAAAAAAATGTTGAAATGCCTCTAGGATTCCAGAAGGTTGAAGCTTTTGTCAGACTCTGAATATATGTACAATCCTTCTAACAACTCTGATATTTTCTTATATATGCCTATATCTTAATCCATGTTAATCAAAGAGGGTCACAGAGAAATGTTCATAGGCTGCTTGGGTGCAGTGAATCTTGCAACTGACATCAGATGTTGGCAAAATTAAAATTAAACCAATTAAACCAATAGCTCAACAGCAAAAATAAAAAAATAAACAAAGTTCATTGATTGAACAGATTGATAATAAAAAGTTTGTGTAGCACACAACAGTGGCTGTGTTATTATTTTCTATTGATGGTGGATATTAGATTGTCTATAGGGATGACAAGAAATAAGTAAAAGACATTCAATCGACACAAAGGAAGATATGATTGCTTTTTTTGCACATACCAACACAATAATAGTGTGCAGGGATTGTTCGAAAGTATCAAATCAGTGAGTCCCTTCTTCACTTATTTAATGCTCTAGGTTTCCAAATGTCTCCAATTTTGTAGCCATTTTTAAGGAAATTATAAAATGCTCAAACAGCTAATCTTGATAAGATAGTTGATTTGAATATTTCCTAAAATCTTGTAATGAACAATGAAGATAAGCAAGAACTTCATTGACTTGATTAATATCCTACAGCTTATTATAATACAGATAACATAATACAGATGAACTGGATAATATGCTTACAGCGAGACTAAAATGATCATATGGGTGTAGGCCTGTTACTTGCCTTGCAGCTGATGATGGTGATTCTACTTCTTCTTGATTTGACACATACGCATTACCATTCCGCTTTTTCATTAAAGTTTTCTTTGACATAACCATTCCTGAAAGTGGCTCATCATCATCATCACTATAATCACTATCATCATATTTTTCTATTTTCTTTTGACGCTTGGATTTGAATAAGGAACATGATAATTTTCCTATTCTATTCTCAATCAAATTAGAATGTAGTCTATTTGATTCATTTGTTTTCTGCTTTGATAAAGTGGATTTCGTGCACCTCTTCTGTGGCTTTGGTTTCTCTGTTGGAGTTGTTATAACTTTTGTATCCTTTAATGATTCATAAAGCGCTTTACGAAGGGCATCTTCTTCTTCTTTTAAAAGTGGACTGGTTTCATTCTTAAGAAGAAGATGAACTCAAATTTCAATGTTGAGAGAAAAACTTGATTGAATAAAATTTATTTGGTTTGGATATAAAAGATATATATATCTACATGCGCCTGAACAATCATTTGATTTGAAAATCTGATCTCCTTGCAGTAAAATGTTTCCCAAGCTTTGTCAGAGGTTCTATCTAATTTTCAATATTTTATCGCCTTACATATACAGTGGAAAATTAACATTTATATTCAGAAGCTTAGACGTTTGAGAACCATGAAACTGATTAACAGAATTAGAATTTAACAGAAAATTTAGAAAGAGTTATGCAACTGTTTCTATAATAATTGATATTCCTCCAATACTTATAACAAAGATGGTCTTTCTGGTCTATTACTTCTGATATATATATATATAATCATTACAGATTTGTAGAATAAATTATTTGATTTGTTTATGCTTTTAAATATTACAAACGTTCATAATGTGTACATAGTATTAGTAGTCAAAAGTATCTGCCTGACGTATTCGTGCAAATATTTCTTGGATAAATTGAATGTCAAGTAAATTTCAGACGATTGTGCAACCTCAACTTGTATGACAACTAGCATGTAAATGAGCCTAGCAAACATCATGCGTACAAAGAATGCCTGAACTCACCATTGATCGTTTTATACCTTGTCTTTTCAATCGTTTGGACATGATGAAGCACTACAAAATCTAAATAACAAAGCACATTACTTGGAATAGGCATGTAATTGATAGGAGAGAGGAGCAACTGCTGCTCATCCCAAATTGTAAAACTCTATTGAGTTGGTAAACTGTTCATGAACTATTCATGGACATCTTATAAACAGTTCACAAACAGTTGTGAACTGTCTATGAATGTTAAATATGGCCTGCTTTTCATTAATGTTTTCACGAACGTTTCATGGAAATTGGGTTATTTAACATTCATGGATTGTTTTAAAGAGCCATCGAAATAATTTGTAAACATTAAATAGTTCAGAACATTTTACAGATGTTACAACGGAGTTCCAGGGAACAACTTTGCTGCTTGACCCTGTCCAAGCCCATAATTGGTATTACATGCAGCATTTGCTTGTACAAAACAAGTATGTTTTGTTTCCTAGCATCTTGAGAGATACAGCAGATAAAGCCTATACTCCATATAATGCGAATATGTAAAACCTTAACATTTTGTTCTAATGCTGTGATTGTCTTGAAAATCCAAGTTGAAAGTCAGAACTAGCAAATTTATATTATTGTGACTTTTTCGTTAAGTGATAGTTTACTGATCGAAATTGATTTTTTTTTATTGACTTAGTTTGATAAAATAAAAATGAGAAAGTTTTGACAGGCAAATAAAGGAAGTCTGAAACAGCTCCGAAAATGTCTGTAAGTTGCATCAATTACTGCCATTTGAAAGGTAGCATAATTTATTTCATTAAAACATTGTGGCTTTGAGGTCAAATGTAGGATAAATGAGCAGAAAATCAAGATGAACAATAAATGTATTGATAGTTAAGGAACATTGAACAAGCTTCTATGTTCCAAATTAATTTTCTTATTTGAAAAGTCAGAATTCATGCAATTAGGCCTAATTATGGCACGCCGGTGTGGACAAAAGGTGGTCAAATTACATACAGGTTTAAAGACCCGTGGAGAGTTTTAAAACACAAATAAAGCTGGTCAAAACTGCGCAAACAACTTTAAAATTGTTCGGACATGTTTAAAACTGCGCAAAGATGTATAAAATGCAAGGTCTAATAATATGCAATTATATGTGAAAGCGAGGCAGAACTGCAGAACTATGATGCAATATATAATTTCCATTGTGTTGAGGTGTGTGTAATCTCATCTCTAATGATCGAATCCGTTTAATTGACTTCAGTAGTTAATTGCAGTTAATTGTGGTTTGGGTGGCTACTATTAATGCCATACTAAGTATGGCAACCTAGGTTTTCAGGATTAAGTCTCAAATCATTGTAATAACACGCATCATTGTTGATGAGAACTGTAGATTTATGCTAAAGAAATAATAATAACAACGTAGGTTGAATTGATTTGTATAATTCTTCTTATAATAAATAATATCAATTCCAAGTTGATATGTTGATAGTAGAATGTTCATTAAGTTCTTATAGTTCTCATAGTTCTCATTTACTGTATTTATAGTGTTTAGATAAATGATAGAAGGTGCTAGATCATGCATGGTCATTGTGAGTCGTGTGGGGAGTCATGTAGATTATCCTATGTTCTAGAATGTTCTAGATGGTTCAGGAAGGTTCCTACACTGTCGATCCTTGTCGATGTTAAAGTTTGCTAAGGCTGATAAAACAGTCTATTACTATAGCTATTACAGTACTACCATGGATAAAGAGCAAAACTTGTTAAATAAAGAAACTGTTGTCAGTATCAACAGATTATGTGACGGCTTTATAGAGTGCATGGGATAAAAAATCTATCAAGGGAATAAAGGATAGCAGAAATTCTGCTTGTGCTGATAACCCTTTCCTGTAAAATATTTATTAAATGCAAGTAGGCCTATGCTTCATTATCGCTCAATACAGCTAAAATATATCTCAAAATATCAATAGTCTGTGTCAGTTGTCTGTGTTGATATTCCAGAGAACTGCAGACAATTCTTTCATAGTAGCCTAACATCCAAAACTGTCAATTAGCTCATTTTCAGACGAAAGAAAATCCCAAATTTCGTTGTCCATGTATATATAATCACAAAATTTATACCATAAAAATATTAAAAATAAAAATAATAATATGCCTCGCATTCACAGATATTTTCACTTTAATAGACCTTGCATTTGAAACATCTTTGCGCTCATCTAGAAGCCATTATTTCTTTATAAATCCACATGTTGAGAGAGGAAAGTAGCCTATATCATCGGCGTGAAAGTTCACAACTTTTCTATTGTTTATGTTCTACTGTTATTTTCAAAATTGTGTATTACGATAATAAATAATTGCGCTACTATCCAATATGGACTGTATAGTTGAGTAGCATTATAATGAAGTAAATGCTGTAATTTGAAAGAGTAGCATAATGTAATTTGAAACAGTTTATAATTCAGCTTAAACCCGATGTTATAAGTGTAATAAGCTTATTGTGTTATAAACGATTGTATTAAAGTCTTCCTGTCTGTAGTTATTTCAAGTAATTGTGTATAGTTTATTGTGTATAGTTAATTGTTTATTGTGTAGTAAGAAGTCTTCCTGTCTGTAAATTAAGTATAAATAGGAGTTGGTAATAATATTTATGTTACTTACAATTTGGTTGATATTATAAGTCATTATACATTTATCATTTAATCTTGGCGTTATTGTGTGAATCTAATTCCACATGTTTGCAATTCGTTATAAATTAACTAAATAACTTTGAACTTTTTACATGGAGGTTCTACCGAGATAATTAAGTTCTGTTAGTTGATATATATATATATTTATTTTGGTATTCTGAAAAATTGTATTTTGTTGTATTGTCAAACTGGAGAAGAGAATAACTCAAAGTATGGCCAGCAAGAATACTACTGATAATGATGAGGATAATAAGGGTGAGGAAAAAACATCGACGTTTCATGGTGAGATGTTAGAGATGATGAAAGTTATGAACGAAATGCATCGTTCAATGCAAGAAGAACAAAATGCCCGTTTAAGGCAGCTAGAAGGTGTGGTGTATACAAACCAGGAGAGGAAAGTAAAGAAATTACAAAATTGGTGTCCGTTATTCCAGAATGGTTGGGTGATGCATCGATGCCAATTATTATATTTAATTGATGCTAAGTATTTTGAATTGCTGAAGTCAGTCATCAGTAATGCAGAAAAATAGAGCTATGACTCTCTAAAAGCTGCAGTAATAAAATATTCAATGGGGACACCTATACAGTATACTAGAAAATTAGCGGATTGTAAGCAAGCTGTGAATGAAAGCATGGTAGATTTCTCTATGCAATTTTTACAAATAGTTGCGCAACAGAAAGACAAAACCATATTGAATACCTATTTTATAAAAGAATTGTTTACCAGCGGTGTAAGGAGTGTAATTAGTCAGCAACTGGGTGGAATTTTGTTTAATAATACGGACATTACGTTAATAGATTTAATAGCTCAAGCAAAGATATTAGATCAAACTTTTCCAATTTTAGTATATCCATCCCAAGTGAGTAATTCGTTTGCAGTTTCAAACAATTCCAAGTCAAAAGTTTTGACTGATTTTGATAATGGAAAACAGAGAGTAATGAGCTATAACTACTGCAAGAGAACTGGGCATGTTGTTGAAGATTGTTTTAAATTGCAAAATAAAAGGAAAGAGAGAATTCTCAATCAAGTTCAAGCTATACTAATATTAATACTCCGGTTAATAATTTAACTTGTTTCAATTGCAAAGGTATTGGACATATTTCGCGTAACTGTTCATCGCCTAAGTTGTCAGATACCTCAGTTCTACCAAAACGTAGTTTGGCTGTTGATAGTACTGATCAATCTTCTATAGAACCTATAAATAATAATGAAAATGACAGTTTGAATGATCAGTTAAATTTAAGCTCTAATTTGGGTTGGAGTGTTATTCAAGTTGGATATGATGAAATGAATCATGTAAAGTCTGATTAGGGGAGACCGGGGAGACTTGGACCTAGGGAGACATGGGACAAGAGCGTTCCTGATTACCCATGTAAATTATCTTCTAATATGCTGTATATCACTTCATTTCATGTTGTTTCCCTAAATTTCGATAACAAACAATAACTAATTATCAAGAAATTTTAGTATACAGCTTACGATGATCGACATGCGTTTTGCGATTCCTCTTTTGATTCAATTAATTTTAGAATAAGTGTTTAATTGCCATTTTGAATGGTGCCATTGCAACTGTTTTACTTTGATGAATCTTTTGATATAAAATGTTTGAATACATTCCTGTTGATGAGGAGTGCCACCTCATTTTTTGCTGGGAAGTCAAACGGGGAGACATGGAACAGCGCGTTTTAGCATCAACCACGAATGAGAAATGAATCGCATTTGGTTGAGACATGAGTTTGTTTTCATTTATATGCGCTGTATTTGACTTTTTAACTTTGTTGAGATAAAGTTGCTAAATCAATTACAATTAGATTGATGACAGGTGTGTCAAAAATTAATGTTATTTATTAATGCTAAAATTACTTGTTGCTGGCTTAATTTTGATCAAATAAACTCCCCAAGTCAAAGCAACAGCAGTAGTGTCTGGTACTGGAAAGTAAATTTGTCAGTTATTTAATGAAATTTTGAGAAAATATGCCTGATCCATGTCACCCCACCGTGTCCCAAGTCTCCCCTCTAAAATGGTCGGTCTTGCACACTAAATATTTGAAAAATTGCTACATTTATGTAATTGATATTCTTAGGGGAGAGCGGGGTGAAATGGAACGGGGGTGAATCGGAATACACAACTTCTAAAGACTCAAAAATTACAAAATTGCAGCAGAACATTGTTCTTATATAGTCTAAACATTGTGTAAAGTTTCATTTCGATACATAAAGTAAATAAAATATTATAAGCCTTTGAAAATTTGTACGCGCGATGCAAGTCATTCGCTTTTCACATCGCGTTTGATTTTATTTTCATTTCTTCACGCATCATGATGAACGTTATATCAGGTGTTATTGCATACCATTGTGTAGAGAATTTCCACGTTATGACGTAGGCAGTTGTCATTTTTGTCTTTTCCAACAAACTTTCTAGTAAATAGTGTTCATGTTGCAAGATTCACGATGGGGTTGAATGGAACATGGCGGGAAACATTTCAATCACAGTCTGGCTTCACACTGCTTTGCTTTGTTGTTGCTCCGCCTTTGATTTCACACCAAGAAAAAATCATTCAAATTAATCCATTAAATTGGTTCAATTGCCTCTTTTCATTAGTAAATAGCTTTGTATTATTTCTATGAACCATTGATCTTTTTGTTGTTTGATTTTCAACGTAAAATTAATGAGTTTGTATTGTCTTGTTTTGACTTATTATTTCCTTCGTGAATCAGTGTGAATTATAATGTAAACAAAACATTTGCATGAGCGGTTTCTTTGAATTTGACACCTTCGGAAGGAAAGCGACTTTGTCGAAGGACTGCATGAAATTGAATGTTGTTTTATTCATATTATATTGGTTAAATCTAATTAAAACCCATTTGAATGATTAACCTTACTCATATTCTCTCAATTATAACTGAAATTTGAAAAATTATACTAGTACGGGAAAATGTTATCGTGTTTTACGGAGACGCATTTTTTCGAATGGAAAATAATAATCTTATAAATTTATATTTGGAAGTAAGTTTCTTTATCTATCTAATTTATTATTGTTGATATCAATTTTTAAAGGATCAATAGCTATGATACTCAATTTATTTGAACAAATTCGATAAAATAATGGTAAATTTGTGGTCATTCCGTTTCACCCCACATTTTCGCAAAATCGCGGTTTTGAAAAAATGTCATTGTTCCTTTAAACATTGTTTCAACTTTGATTTGACAATATTCAGGTATTTTGCATTATAAACTTCAGACAATTTCCTACAAATCGATACCAAAATTGTGAGTTTTGCGTGAGCCGTTTAGGAGCAATAATTTTTTTAAGAAAATTTGTTCCAATTCACCCCGCTCTCCCCTACCCTTTTGAATTGAGCATGTTGGCTAATTAATGACATAAAATTTGTTACATTTGCACAACCATAATAATTTTAATAATTAAAAATTTAAAAAGTGGTCCAAGTCTCCCCGGTCTCCCCTACTGCGTTGGAAATGTTGCAAATATAACTAATTATTCTTTATCTCAGCAACCGTGTCAGCGGTTTTTAAATAATATTGTTATCAATCATGAGGTCAAGTTTGAAAAATGTTTCCTTGATTCTGGATCAATGGTCTCTCTGATATCCTTAAATTATTACAATTTATTATGTAGCCTATCCACAAATTTTAATTAATGGGCAATTAGTTGGTTCAAATATACTTGGAGGTGAGAACTTATCTTTATCAATACCATCATGTGTTGGAGTTGATGCTGATAAAATATTAGACAATCAAGTTAAATTGGAAGATAATTATTATACTATTCTGAATTGTAGTTAGAAGCTTGGTGTAGAACATAACATTTGTATCGATAGCGAAGAATTTGTTGATAATGTTTTTAATTTCCCGTTGGAAAATAAAGTTACTCAAGAAGAGGAAATAAGAAGTAACAGTAAATGTGGTAATCATGTATCAACTGCTGAGAAAGAGAAAAGCGCCTTTCCATTACCACGTATTGCTGATCTATTGGCTAGTATTCCTCATCAACCTGATAAACAATCTCATTTTATTGCATCATTATTTGATCGGTGCAAGACAGCTTTTGCAACTCATGAAGATGTTGGTTGAGTTAATATTATATTACTAAAGTCTAAATAAAGTAAAATTAATAATTATTAGAGCTCGGGTCCAGCTTCTTTTGAGGCGGAAGATGTAATAAGCTTATTGTGTTATAAACGATTGTATTAAAGTCTTCCTGTCTGTAGTTATTTCAAGTAATAGGCAGGTCCACTACAATTTAAGTATGTACTTTAAACATATCCATACGAAGATCAAAGGATAAGTTTAATATCCCCGATATTTTTTTTCAAAAATATCGACAAACCATTTAGATATATGTCTTCAAATGACATTGCGTAACCATGGTTACGAAACGGCAAGTTTTGGTGGGTGAAGGAATGTGACGTCATAATCCGGACAAAGTGAGAAATCTACTATTATCATGACTTGATATCCAAAACCGTTCATCCATCAATTCGTCATTTTTTATCCAAATTTTTTGTGAATAGTATAATCAGAACCGCTGATTTTTAAACGAGACTTAGGGTAAAGTTTTGTTTCTTTTTTCGGTTTGTCCTTTTTGTAGCGAAACAAAACAAATCTTTTCCATATCTTTCTCTCACGGTTCCCGACCGCAAACGAGCAAAATCAAGTTTTCCCAAGTTCTCAGCCAGGCCGATCTGCACGTGCACGACGTGTGAACACACTGTTTTTGTCAAAGACCTTCAAAGTGTTCGTTCACTTCAAAACGAAAAGGTTCACTCGTCTTTACCAAAGTCTCACCAAAAAGTAGGCAGCATTCACTTGGAAATATGAATATACATTTGATATTTGGAGAAAAAACCTCACTCATATATAAACGGCTTAGATCATCACTCGAGCATCAAAGTAGTGTTATTTTTATTTATCAAATCTTCGTTCTTTTATTTCGTCTGTCATGCATCATCAACTGTTGCTTGTGTTATTTATCACCAGATATAAGCCGGGGAAATCGCATTCAGTGTGCATTTATTTGGATTAACAAACACTTTAAATGGACCAATTAACGCTTCACCAATTCTAGATTTGGATTTATTCTAGTAAATCAGAACTCAAATTCAATAAAGTTGCCGTTTAAATGAAATATTTTACACATCGATCACGCATGCTACGACAATTTATGTCGAAGCGTATAAAATTTTCTGAAAACCAAAAAGCAATTTATGATTCATTTTGCATTGATTAACAAATATTTACTTGGACCAATAATTAATCATGCAGTTTGTGTGAAGGCACTGGACGATATTGATGTAGTAGCTATATTTAGCTATATATCTATGGTATCCCATTGATCAGCGAAGACAGTGAATGTTGTTTTTGTACCATCATGGTGGAATCATAGCTACAATAAATTTGATCCTATAATAGGCCATGTGATTCGCGAGAAAATAACGTGGAGAATTTGCTAATAAATGGTAGATCATATAACTCCTTTAACTTATTATCCAACTTGTTTGAAAGTTTATGTGTGTTATTTGAAATTCAAATAATTTGCTAAGCTAGTCTACCATCCTTGTTCCTTCTTGCTTCGACACTCGAACCATGCTCGAACATAGACAAAAACAACATAAATTGATATAAATATTTCAGAGTGATTTCCATTCATGAATAATTTAGGTCACCGTAATAAGTTTTTTTGAAGTCAGTCTTCAATATTTTGAACAGGAACAGCAGTGCTAATGGAAATGATTACATTCAAATTTGACGTTTAACGATACCAATAATTACAAAAAATGCTAAAGTCTCCATCGTTTGGCGGAGTGTGATTTCGTTCTGTCCGGGAAATGACGTCATAATATAGCAAGCCAATCACAAATCGTTTTGACGTTCTACGAAATTTTTGGATTTAAAACTCAAAAATGAAGGGTTTTTGGAAATTTTTTGGAATTTTTATCAGTTTTATGGAATTCTGCGGGTATGATATATCCGAAACACGAATAAAATCAACTTTGAAATTTTTAGTGGACCTGCCTAATTGTGTTGTGTATAGTTAATTGTTTATTGTGTAGTAAGAAGTCTTCCTGTCTGTAAATTTAGTATAAATAAGAGTTGGTAATAATATTTATGTTACTTACAATTTGGTTGATATTATAAGTCATTATACATTTATCATTTAATCTTGGCGTTATTGTGTGAATCTAATTCCACATGTTTGCAATTCGTTATAAATTTACTAAATAACTTTGAACTTTTTACATAAGCATTAGAAATAAAACTATAGGCCTGATAGAACTTGGGGGTCCCCATCTATCCAGCCGCAAAACAGGAGAAAAGCTCCAAAATCCCCACTAATAGCCTACATGGTTTGTAGGCTATATCTAATTAGTTTGATTACTGTAATCTCTCCCTTGTCTATTGTATATAATTAAGTTGGAGAGATTGACACATTCGACAACATCAACATAATTATCGTCATGTCATTGAGTTGATGCGATGTATCAGTATGGCAACATCTGGACGCTGGAACTGGAAACCACACAGCAGGGATACAGCAGCAAATAAAACAGAAGACAACAAGATTTGAACCACACTTACTCGCCAAATGTATTTGTCTATCCTCTGGATCTAGACGTCTTGACCAATAACGTTACAATTCTTCATATCAAACATTGTTTATTTTGTTATATAAATAGCATAATTGCTAAATATACATGTTGGTCCGGTCCAATATATATGTTTCTATCAAAGGACAACGAAAAGATATAAAACGGTTTTTCCACGCGCCATCTACTGCTACATCAACATTCATTGCAAGAGGCTTTAGCGCCATCATCATCATCATCATCATCTGGGTCTAAACAGCGGAAGCGCGGAAGTGAGCAGAAGTACGGAAAGCATTGTTTTAAGCTGGCGCTTTTTAGAGATTGCAGATTCTTCACGCGCGGCGATTCTACTGTCACGATCTGCGATAGTCTATCTATACCTTCTAATTTCTATTGATTAATACGATACACTATAGTATTAGGATTGTTGCTTCCCGCATGCTACTTTTACGAGATTATAATGTTTAATATTTCAATTATCGTTGATTTAGCATTTATTTGTCTTTTCAGCATAGAATGCTCAGAGCCTGTACTTGGATCGAAATTATCGTTTGTCAGATCGCGTCTGATGTCTCTAATAGATAGGTATCTATCGCAACCAAAATCAAGGAAGGAGTAATTAGGAGAAAACAATGAAAGTTAAAATATTGCATAAATATGATTATATGACGTTCTATAGCTTTAGTCTAAATTATATACTTAATAATTTAACTACCAATTGATTTTACACAGATTTTTCCTGTCCTTTCCCAATTGACAGTTTGGTAATCGGTTTGGCATATGCTGAAAAGACAAATAAATGCTAAATCAACGATAATTGAAATATTAAACACTATAATTTCGTAAAAGTAGCATGCGGGGAAGCAACAATCCTAATAGTGTATCGTATTAACTATTAATCAATAGAAATTAGAAGGTAGTATAGATGGACTATCGCAGATCGTGACAATAGAATCGCCGCGCGTGAAGAATCTGCAATCTCTAAAAAGCGCCAGCTTAACCAAGGCTTTCCGCGCTTCCGCGTACTTCCGCGCTTCCGCTGTTTAGACCCACCGGGAGCGGAGACATGGCTGACTTGTAAATAACTAAATAACACAATTCACAATACAAAACATTATGAAAAGATGCTACTACTCTGAAAAGTTTTCACCATATTAGTTCTCATCAATGCAGCATAATATAGAATAATTCAAAATATTTCATATTTGTGCATACCCAATATGTAGAATATTTCCTTTTTATTGACAATGTCATAATGAAATGTTGATGTTTATAGAGATTTTTCTGATTATTAGAAGCCTTGCAAAAACTCTCCAAGAAACTAAATGGGTTCGTGCTAAACTCCTAAGTGCTGAGACTTAAAGCTATAATCCACAACTGACTACTATAAAGTACAGTAGCTGTTTTAAAATCTAGACATACGCAATGCGCTTAAATTAGTTACTGTATTGCTGTATTGATTGGGTTGGAAGCGTAGTGGAGTCTAAGTGGACATAGTTTTGGTATCGCATCAAAACAGGTAGAGTGATAACTAAATCAAGAAAAGAGGAAACGTATCCAATAAATGATGATCTATCTATATATATCACTCAGTAGTATAAATGATCACTCAGCCTTATAGCACCATATCGACATGGCACCTGCAAGTTAAATAGCTTGAATTCTTCCATGTAAAGGCACAAAATTGATCGGCGGCCTTTGCGTTCGGTCTTTGACTATGTACGTATGTATGTATGTATGTATTTTGTAGCACAATGGCTAACAGGCAAATAAACAAAGGAGGATATTTTTAAATGTATCCTCACTTACATGTGACCTTTAAAAAAAAAAGTATATATATATAAAGAAAACTATGTTATCAAAAATAATTAACAGGCAAAGGAAAAGTTACAGAACTGTGATAAATTAACGTGATTAAGTTTAAATTTGAATGTTTATGACTATGCACTGATTCACTACACTACTTGAAAAGTGGCTTGAAAAGCGGCATTCACTTTTCAACTTTGAGGCTGCAAGGTGCTATGGTCAATTTACACCTTTAATAGCGTACATTTACAAGCTTTTGTATCATTTTCCAGTATAGGTATAATTATGATTTATTGGTATGAGGATGGCACAGTATTTAATCTTAAAGGGGAAAATATACCGGCGACCGCTGCACTGCGAGCTCAAGTTGAGTTTATGCTTAGCGTAATTCAATCGTAGCGCCTACTGGTCATTTTTGCTCCTTTAATTTATCTACGCTGCCTTGAGCCGACCTGTGTAGAACGGCCAAATATTAACGGTTTTCATTGGGAGGTTTTTAGTCTCGTTTTCGGTTCAACTACTCAACATAGCGAGGCTAGGTTTCATTTCTTCAAAACAAAAATGAAATGACTGACTGACTGACTGTTATATCCTTAAATTGTCAAGACTTTACAACTTTACATCTGATATTTTGAGGTACTATACACTTGTTAACGTGGCTGCTAGTTATGCATGAATAATTGATGTAAGTAAGTATTGAATTTGAATTTGAGGTACAAGTGCCATTGTTTGTTGTAGTAGACCTATCGGCTGGCCTATATCGCCTATTGTAGGCTAGCCTACCAAAAAAACCTCCAACTTCCAAACAAGACATGAGTGATGCTGGGGAAGCTACTTTTCAAAAGTAACTAGCTACAATTACAGTTAATTTGGCAAACAAGTAACTAGCTACTTTTAGAAGTTACTTTTTCGAAAAAGTAACTTTTGAAAATTTACAAGTTACTTTTAAAGACCATAAAATGACCAGCAGCCTTTGCATATATTTGTCTTTGAAATCTGGACTCACATTTCAATCACTCGTTTTTATGATACACGGCCCGCCTTTGTGTCTCCTTTACACACACACGAGATTTTGTAAAAACATTTCGTAAAACGAACATGGGAGCATCCCTGCTAAGTTATTTCTCAACGGACTGGTTTGGAAAGTTACAAGAGCAATAGAGGTGGACGTCGTAAGAGCTTTCGACGCTTGAAGAAATGTGTACCACGAATTTACTTGCTACTAGCGTCATACGAATTGAGGACGGAAAACAGAGTTGAAAACTACAACTGAACTGTGCAACAACTGAACTCGACTGATTTCTTGTTGGTGTTTACTTGATACAAGAATATTGGGGATTGAAAGAGCGGGAAGAGATTTTTTAGCATTTAGATTCGAGATTTATCGCCGAAACAAAATGAATTTATAATTTACCAGGTGAATTCGTTTTTTAATACGGATACTTTGATCAGTGACTCCAAATTATGTTTGTAAACACGTAGGCTTTGTCTAAAAATAGTTAGTTACATACCTATGTATGTTTTATATTACATTGTTTTTCTGTAGTATTTAGGCTATGCACGTAAATTATAAAATTTAGTATCATATGAATTTAATTGGTGTTGATTTGAAAGTACATTTTATCCAAGTTGTTTTGATTTGCGTCAAACTTCTCAGACAGATAATCGGACTGTGACTCCCATCCGCTATTTATTTGTGAGCCTTATACATTTGTTGGTTATCTATAGCCATAGACTTGCGTTTCGGCAAATTAGAATTGAGATTTATCCAAAACTGAAATTGATAAACCAGACTATTTTCTCAAGCTTTCTGTCGTGTCTTTTCGTAGCAACAGCCACGAGGACAATCCTCTGACGTGGGCGCTGACGTCACTTTCCAGAGGATTAGCCTCGTTTCTTGTAATCAAAACAGCAAAACAAAGCAAAGACTGCCGGTCATTCGAAACTCTTTAATTAAAAGTAACTAGTTACAATTACTACCCAATTATAGGGAGACCGGGTTTCATTTGAATTTGAATGAAAAAACAATCTCTTGGTATGTAAAAGCCAAACGTAGGCCTACCTATTGCCAAAATTTTAGATAATTTGAGCAAGTAATAAGAAAATAATTTTTGTTTAAAACTTTGTCCAGTTTTTGTGTATTATTTGTTCTCAAAGAAAAAGTTGACGAAGAAAATCCACACTATCAACATATTTTATGTGGTACCATTTTGAAGCCAATGACGTTTGTGCCTCATCTCATTCTGATGTTTCATCCACGTGCGCTTTGAAAATTCTACTTCAGAAATGATTTCCTTCGATGTTTATATAAATATGACACATATGTTAATTACGGTCAGAGCGTCAAGGCATATAGCAAAGTTGTAAAATATCAAGCTGTGAAACAATGGTAATCCAAAATTAAATTAGTGCTGCGCTTCTTTCCATTCAAATTTGACACACTCCAGCTGTGATATTGTGTAAACATTTCAGAGCATGCGTGATCCGTCATCTCAAAATATATGGAAATGAATTAAATAATATATCTAGTTTACCTGGAATAAAAAATTGTAGATGAAAAATACGAAATGCATTTAATTAGCCTACAGATATATTTCAATATATCTATGTCGAAGAGCTTGGATTACTCTTGTTTATTTAGGAGCACGTTTTGTTTTCATTTACAATTTGTTAATTTTGAGCTAAAAATAAATGATTACAAGTAAAATACCAGAAATCATCCGAAGTGTACCCGGTCTCCCCTAACATAAATATATATAACAATAAAATAGCAAAAGTAGCAAAGAAATATTGAATATTGACACAGCAACGCATAGGTATTGAATTACACAGAGCAATTACTGTAGCAAGCTTTCTATGAAGTGTTATGGTTTCGCTTCGTGTATTGTCCGACTAGACAAAAGTGTTGTGCGTCAATATTTTGTGGAAAATAACAGGGAAATTAAAAAGTGACGTGAAAAGTAACGGATAATACATTACTAATTTTCTAATCAAAATTGAACTAGTTACAATTAGAAGCTACTTCCCCAAACAAAAGTAACTAGTAACTAGTAGTTATGTAAGTAGAAATTACGTAAAAGTAACCATCACAAGTAACACTCATTACTTTTGTAATCGTTACTCCTATCCATGGACATGACCGTTGCCTACATAACAATATTATCAGTTGGAATAAGAGACAAAGATGAGGCAAAAAAACTTTTCCCTGTTCTCAATTTTATCAATTATAATTATTCTAGACTCACTTTGTGACTTTAACTGATAGTTTCAGCTATCAGTTTGAGTTCATTGAATGGAAAGCAATTAAGGGCACTAAGCAGGGTGGGTGAGCTTCACGTTTTGAAATATGAGCCTACAATCACGTTTCACAGGCTTTCGAATTCGATCTATCATTTCACCATGATTTCACAATTCACTAGATCTCGAAAAACTATGGAACGGTATTTGGTATTTTGGAAGATGAAGTTTCACAAACATTTAAACTGCAAAGTCTCCAGTAAATATTGATTTTTGAGGCTCAAAGTTCATTAGCCTACTCGTTAGTCGTTTCGCAAATCAATTATATTACTGACTTCACGTAATCTCGATACTTGAAATATCATTTGTCCATTTCACTTCTCACAAACATTACTATACTATTACTATACTATACTTGTTTAGTACATTTTCAACACTTTTTAAAATTCATAGTGTTCTGTATAGGTGTTTTAACTGAATTTTTGAAGGGAAAATAGTCGCGCCATGTACGGATAGTAAATTGTTCTCTATCTAAAGAAGCAGTCGCACAACATCTGGGATATAGGCTACACTTTAACTTTAACTTAACCTTGAAATTATATGTATAATCCCACATAGACCTAGCTGAAAAACCATCTGTTTTGTGACTGAGAAATTATAATTAGAATAATAATTCTGGAAGTTCACAGAGCCAAGGACTGTTAATGTGTGCAATGCCATGTTCACATTTAATATTATTTTTTGATCGATTTCGATTGTATTTTCCAGATATGTCATGTTCTTAATATCATGATATTGGATGGAGAACTCTTATTTTATGTCACTGTTAGATCAAAAGGAGATTCCAATACCATACAAATAAATCACAGGTAATGAAAATTCAATGCCATTTTAACATTCATTTTAACATAACTGATGACATTCTTTGTCAAAATAAATTCCACATAGACCAAGTATTTATTTTGCAGATGGAGTATTCACACCAGAAAACTGCTCAATTTGTAATGTGTTGTGAGATATATTATTTACAAATTCAATAAGTCAATTGTTTTATATACAAATTTCCATTTTTATAAAAGTTATGTAATTATTTAAAATAATTTAGGCAATCTTTTTAATAGGGGTAGCCCATTCTCTCCAGTACAAGCAGAACTAGATAAAGGTGGTAAATTGCCTAATAAGCTTTTACTCACAATTGGTTTAATTCTACTATTGTTTAATTTAGAGTTGTTTGTATTGCCATGCACAATCTTTGATTTATCAACAATGTTTGTTTCGCCAAGCGGCTGAGTTATAGCTGAACTTTTACAGGTCACAATTTCATCTGATTTCTTCATTCTGTCGGCAACTGTCAGCCATGAAAAAGTATCATTTGAATCAGTTGTGTTGTTGTTCTTGTTCTTGTTAACCTTCGTTTTTGGTGTTTCTAGTTCATCATCATCTATGCCATCAAATAACCTATCAATATCATCCATTCCTTCACTTGATGTTTTACGTTTGTATTTCTTTTCTTTCTTTTTGATATTTTTTGGTTTCTTAATCAATGATGGTATATTAGATAATGATGTCAAGCTACTGGTTGATGGCTGATTTTGTTTCATAGAATATTTTGTGTCTGTTTTCTCAGCAAAGTATACTCCACTTTCTTCAATTGTTGTATTTTTGTTTGATTTGTGTACGCTAGTTGGGATATTACTTTCACAATCTGAAACGTCTTCAAAATCATCCTCTGAATAAACACTGTCTATATTAGCATTGACTTCTGTTGTATTCATTGCATTATCATCCAATATTGTTTTGTTATAACTATCGTCTGGGATCATTTCTAAAACATCATCTATATCAGCAAATGGGTCACTGTCACTATCTTCCTCTGCTATGTCTATTTTTGATGATGCTGTTTCTATATTCAGAGATTTATTTGAGGCAATCGGTGAGAGTGTTGACTTTTGGATATCTGTTTTGAGAAAGACATTGATGAATTATAAGTCACATAAGAATATATATATATGTATTGTGCTGCCAATGCTAAAATATTTGCTAAGTTTATAGAAACCTTTTGAAATTTTCATGAACTTACAAGCTAAAATGAACTGTTCATGAACACCTTACAAATACTTCATGGATTGTCCATGAACGTGTTTGTAGAACAATCTAAGCTGTAATAGCCTATTTTATTCAAGTCCTATCCTATCAGGTTTCATCATATTCCTATTTCAATTCAATCAAACTATTTTACTTGAATTGCTTGCAATATTCATTAGATAAGGTTTCATGTACTGACCTTGTTCAACTGATAGTAGTCCGGTTTGCAATGTTGGCATTAATGAACTTTCAGCAACTGATTCATAATTGGTAGTCGTCTGTTCTTTGTCCAGTTTCTTATTTACAATATGTTCTTCAGGATCTACTTTGGTTTGTATGACATCATCAAGGGTGAAGTCTAAATCACTATTAGCCTTTTTAAGATGGTGAGATCTTATTGGTGTTGCTACTGCCTTACTGCTGATCATCTTACTTTCAAGCGGTAATGTTTTGACTGATGTTTCTGTGTTTGAGCTCTCGATAATGTCTACAATTCTATGTATATCTTTATTTTCATCTGTTTCACTGATAAGTACATTGTCTTGTGGTAATGCTATGTTTCTATCATTATTTGTGTTAGTTGGTGTAATATCTTCCCAGTAGTTCCATTCATCACAGTTCATATCACTTATACTTTCATCGTCACTGTCACTTTCTTCATTATGATGTTCTATTTCTTTATCAGAATCATTATTTGCCTCAGTTTGAATGTTTAAAGATATATCAGTATCAAGTACTTTGCTGATTTGAACTGTGTTAGATGTTTGAATTTCATCAACATCTACTTCAAAGTCATCATCTTCATAATCTTCACTTTTAACAACTTTTTCAATATTATCATTATTATCTGCTAATATGGCTTTGCTTGCTACTGTAGTTTTATTTACCTCATCTTGATATTGAATGTTGTTGTCGGCATTGGTATTTGCTAAAGCTAGTTCTTTTTGTATTGCTGCATCAGCCTCTGATTCTGTACATGACCCCTGTCTAAGTTCTTCCATTTGTTGGGCTTGTAACACTGGGTCAAGTTTTGGTTTTGGAATATCACTTATTTTGGGTTGTTTATCAACAATTTTGCATGTGTTAATTGTTGGGTGATGGGTTTCTTTTTCTTCGTCTTCTTCTTCAATAAGATTATTTTGATCCAAAGTATTCATTATGCTGTTACACAAACTTTTATTAATCTCCAGACGATTTGGAATGGTGAATATTTGGTTATTTTGCTCTATGATCGAGATGTTGCGCTTTGGTTTAAAAATTCTAGAACAAAATAAAATGGATAGAAATCAAAATATGACAATACAATTGTATCCTCTAATATTACTATGTGTGTTTATATCTAGCTATTAGTAGCAAGTTAAGTTTGTAGTGTGGCCATGAAGCATGTAAATAATTTGCTAGAGGGCATCATTGGGAATAATAGGAATCAGTTAAAAAGGTTTTTTAAGGTGCCTATAAATATATGATTATGATATAATTACATTGACTATCTGATGCGTGTTGTAACTTACTTTTTATGTTCATATGTTGGTGAAACGTGAATATTATCACAAGCTTGAAGTACAGCTTCAATTCCAGCTGCTTTCTTAATGACATCAGATACTTGACGTTTAACCTCATTGACAGTATCCCAAATACGCTGACTATCATCATTGATGGCATCCAATCGAAGCTCACTTGTACCATTATCTGTTTTTATGCGTTTAATATCTTTAGTGATTTCTTCAGTGTCACTGTTAATTGATATTATCTCATCGGTGTGTTGATATAGTAATGGGAGATTTTGATGTAGAACTTTGAGGCTCTCCAGTATCTCACCAATGGTATTTTGCAATGGTGTTAATTGATCTTGATCGACAAAGTTTGTATTATCCGTTTGTTGTTTTAATTCTGTAATGTTTTTATTTGATTGAGATATGTTTTCTTGTTCTTTTCTCAAAGTTATGAATTCATTTTTAAGTTCTTTGAATAGCTCTTTCATGTTTAAATTTCCCTCTGTTTGTGATTTAGATGTTGAAACCATTTCTTTAATTTGTTGCCTTAGCTTGTTTAATTCTGTTGTAGTAATTTTATCAGCACATTCTTGGGATGAAACATTTTGATTTAGGTTTGTGATTTGACCATCTAAACTTTTTATTCTATTTTCATTTTGATCTCTTTCATTCAAACTCTCAACTTCAGATTGCTGCTTTGTTACTTCCAAGTCTTCTCTTAGATCTTTAATATTATTTTCCAAGAGGTTGATTTTTTCAATAAATTTATTTTCAATGATGACGTTTTGTTTGTCCACTTTGTTTAATTGATTATTTCTGATTTGGTTATTTTTCTCACAGCTTTCTTTGAACATTTCTAAATCATTTTGTATTATATTAACATGCTCTCCAATGTCTTTGATCTGTTTTTTATTATTAGTGTTTTCTCTTGTGTTACTATTTGAGACTATTGTTAAATTATCTAGTTCTTTTATGCATCCTTTGATCTGAGTTGATGTGATTTCATTGCTGGTGTTATTATCAATTATAACGTTGTGTGCATTTTGTTGCACAACCTTGTAATTTTGTTTCAATTCATTTACATTGTTTGATAAATCAGTCAGATTATTTTCAAGGTGATTAGGAAAAGAATAATTTTGTTGTTCAATATCTTTAACATGATGTTCAACTTCAGAAACTTTGATTTCTACACCTTTCATTTCTAAGATGATCTGATCCAATAATTTCTTATTTTCGACAATATCAGATTTTGTTTCAGCGTCATTGCGTGTAGCTATTATTTTGTTAGATAGTTTTTTATCTAAATTATCAATTGCTTGTTGTTGTTCTTTTATTGTTTCGTTCATAGCTGTGATGGTGTCCTTCTTGGCATAATTAATTTGATCTTTTTGCTGTGCTTCAATTATTTCCAAGATAGTGTCAGTGATGATGTTTTGATCGTTAGCATATTGTCCTTCGCTATTCAAGTTTTGTTCAACCATTTTTTGTTGTGTTTGAACCATTTTTTCGATTTGTTTTTCAAAATTTGAAAAATGTTCAGATGCTTTGTCTTGATTACTTTTGAGTAATCTAATGTCTTCTTGAAATATTAATGATTTTTTATCAATTTCCATTGTTGCTGTGTTGTGATTGTTTATGTTGAAATCAGATGATGGGTTATTATGAGCTCTTAATCTTGTTTCAAATGATTTCTCAACATCAGCTATTGCAATTTGAATTTGATTTTGTACATCGTCATTATGTCTATTGCTGCTTGATACAATTTGTTTAATTTCATTCATCTCATTTTTGACACCATTTAGATTATCAACAAGATGGTTGAATTCATTAATACCATTTTTGTAATTTTCCTTTGACGCTGTCATATCTTTTTTCAGTTGTTTGATTTCATCGTCATTCTTTTTGGTATTTATTTTGATACTTTTAATTTCTTCGTTGGTTAATTGATGTTCTTTGATAATTTCAATGATTTCCTTTTTCAAATATTCAATATCATCAATCGTACTAGTATTATACTTTTGAAGTTTATCAACTTGATCGATTACGTTGTACAACTGGGTTTGATATTGTTGGATTTCGGTTTTGACATGCTGTTCCATTTTGAGAGTTGCTTCGTTACATTTCTCAGTTGAACTGATAACATTTTTCAGTTTTTGATGATTAAAATTAGAGACTCTATGAACTCTTGTATACAAATGACTGATTTCACCCTTAAGATAATTAAATCGTTTTTCATAATTTTGTGCGTTCTTTGCTTTTCTGTATCTCTCAATGATCCCTCCAGTTTCTTTTTCAATGTGATTGCATTTTTTTTCAAGCACATCATGATTAATTGTAATGTTTTGAATTTTCATCAAAAGTTCTCTGACCACATTATCACTATCCCCTTGATTTTTCAATAAATCTTCATATTTTTTGCCTAGATTTTTTTGTTGAGCAAGAATGATTTTCTTACCATCCATTAGAGTCTTTTCAATGGTTGTGTGTTTCCTTTCAAGTAATGTTTGATCTTTTTTGATTTCTTCAACTTGGCCTGAAATGTGATTTTGGCTACTAATTGTTTTGTGCAATGTATGAACATCTTTTTGGATTTTGGAATTGGTGCGATGATTTTCTTCTGCTTTTTTGAGCATGGTTTTATTTTGTTGCATCACTGTCTCGTCAACATTTTTCAATTGTTGAGAGAATTCATCAAACTTATTGTTCAATTTCTCATCATTTTCCAATTTGATTTCTTCATTGCTTGCATTGAGTGATTTGAATCTAGCAAGAAATTTTTGATTATGTTCTTCAATGATTTTGTTTTTAACAGTCAGGTCATACTCAATGCGGCGAATTTTTTCATAGCAATTATTGTGTAATCTGTTAATGTTGCACTTATTCAATTCAGTTTCTGATTTCAATATCAGAATATCATTATCATTAACTTGATTTAAATGATTGTTGTCTTTTTTCCAATATTCAACTTCATGTTCAATAGTTTTCCCATTGATGGGCATAGTACCATTGTTATCACCTAAGAAGGAAGATGTATCATGTTTCAAACACTTTGCTGCTACATAGTTGCACTCAAGATGACATAGTAGAAAAGATATTTGACATAGTAGAAAAGGATGCTCTCTATGCAAAGCTATTCCTTATGCTGTAGCAGGTTTTGCTACATAAAACAATGTCTATTCTGGTCTCCTTGTATTACTTGACCTCTATAAAAGGTGGTCACTTTTCAAAGTGATTCATCAGATTTTATCCATTTAACACGCAGTTGATTGTAGGAAACTGTAAACATATGTTCTTGGAAGTTAATGAAGGGTAATTATTCCATTGTAACGATCACTTATATTCAGTTCTTGTCTGCATTTTTTCTTTGATATGTATATAAGGGAATGAATGTGTATATTATTGCATAAGCTGGCCTATTTTGCAGGGATTGAAAATACTGTAAAGTAAAAAAGTAATGTAGACGGTGTCGCCCTACCGAAGGCACCCATACCACTCCTCTATCTCCAGATGAGTGACTCTTTTCGTTGAGAGCAATGATTTTAAACGCTCTTTGTTGATCTCAGTCGCGACACTGCAGATCAATTTCAACAGATTTCATCTCAGATAGGTCTCGATTGTCAATGCGCAACGATGCGCCGCAGCTACTCACAATGCAATTCCCTCTGGACCATTCCATCCTCCATCCTCAGATGGTACTCATTTGATGTTTCACATAAAGTCAAGACTGAGTTGACCTTCGGGGAATTTGAACCACAGTCGATCAGATATGATCCGATCTGAAATTCGGTTGCTCTGCCATCTGAGCTAATCCGCCCTTTTAATAAAATTTTCCCCCCGAAAATACTATGCTCACTTGTAAAATATTCCCTGGTATTTAAATTCAATTCGGAAGGATCATAATTTCATGATAACTCTAGAACTGCTACTGTATCAGTCTATAATATTTATGACCGGTAATATTTTAATGTAATATTTCTTTGATTATGAATCCTGGTATGAGTTACTTTGTAAACACTAATTACTTTAAATAGGTGTCAACTAAGTATATAAAGTGAAGATATTCGGTAAATCCCTTGACTATTATTGTGAGAGACAAATGCACTGTGTAATCACATTTCTATAAATAATAATGTTTGATCAGATCCACTGATCTCAAAATAAAGACTGGATAGAGCTTCTATTGTTCCAAAATTGATGCCGGCGTTTGAGGCTTTATTTTGAGATCAGTGATCAGATCTAAATGAGCAACCCGTGACTTCTACTTTAAATTATGATCTCAATACCTTTTGTTTCGGTACTTTTAGGCTGGGAATAAAAAGCGCGGGAAGATGTGAACCACGTTCAACTGTCATTTGAACCCACGTGATCGTTTGCAAAAGCATCAACATCAATATTGCAATAACAAGAAACAAGAAATGGATTAACTCTAGCGTTGTTGATAAAAGATATTATGGTTTACAGAGAAGATGGAAATACGAAAATAATGCGTACACTGCAACTGTGGACAATACTTTTCATCAAGGTATATTTTATTATTCATGTAATTTACTTTGCTGGCTTGAAAAATATTATATTTCGTCATTAATGAATATTTTGAATTGTGGAATTTTGCAAAACAAATTTACATAACGTGCTTGGCTTATTGTTGCATCAAATGCCATCAATCACACCATGATCACACTATACTGGAGATTGTTTCATTTAGTCATGTTTGACTTATAAAAACATGAATGAATACGTATTTGCTTTGCTCTATATAGATTGGAATAGCAATTTGGCAACAGTATATATCAAAAGTATTTTATCAAATCGATTAATTGAAATTAAAACAAATCCTAAATGCTAGTAACGCATGTTAATTTAGAGTCACTTCACTTGAATAAGTTTTAACACCGAAGCATAGTCAAATATTTCGAGGCAGTGTTAAATATACATGAGTGTTTTCGTAATCCAGATAATAATTATATTTATCACACAGTCTACTGTACTTACAATAAGTATATGTATCCCATTCTCTACGTTTCTTCTCTCCTTCTCCTTTTCTAATTGATTCCCATCGGATGAAATCGTATTCATCCGATTCTCCGGTTATAAATGTCTCCAAATATCTGTCGTCTTCCATTCGACGCGGATTTGGAAGGCGATATATCGACGAAGTCATTCTCGATCGATAAATTGATCAAATTATCTCTTCATCAACAGATTGATAATTCACGGCTTATCAGCGTCAGAATTAATCGTAAAATGATCTTGCGAGATTGTGCACTCTTATTTATAGTAAATCAATCATGACGTTGTAATTAATTGGTTTTTACCAAATTTAGAGCATCTTTTTCTCTGAATCCGATTAATATGACGTCACGATTCATTGTGTCATGGAAACGTTGTAAAATTGCTACAATCAATAATGGCGGATTTTAACATTTTAAATTTATCCCAAAATTACCAAAAAGTTACATAGTATTTGTTACACTTTTCTGGATTAACGAGTTATTAAATTTGTAAGATTTATTGCTAACTTTTTCTATCTTTAAATTTACAATGCTGCAGAATGTATAAGAAATTTAAATTCATGTATTGTCTCGCCACATATATATATTCTTTGCTATAGATTTTAAATGTCAAGCTTACAATTAAGCTATACCGCCCATACCCTGTCGGGCTTATCGGCCTTTTCTTTTAGCTCTTCTTGATTCAATTTCAAACATAAAAAAACACTATTGAATTTTCATCAGGTCGGTGTACTAATAGTTTGCTATAAAGATCTTCACAAAATTACACTATGAATTTATAAACCAGTGAATATCCTGTGAAATTCAAATAGATTCCACAGTTTTTTAACTAGAATAGAATAGAATAGAATTTTATTTCAACCACATGATAAAAGAAATATTTACAGACTAAAGACATTGATTTATGAAATATGATATACAGTGGTTGACGTCATCTCGTAAGCAAAATTTGCTTGTCTATTGAGAGACGCTATAGAGTTTATGAATGACATGGGTAAAAGATTAAAATAAAAATGATGAATTTAAACTACAGTAAAGAAAATTCAAAAATTAATTGTAATTAAGAAGTTAACATACTATACAAAAAATAATACAATTTAACAACATATGTAACAGTTTTTGTAAGTGCAAACGGAATAGTAGGATTTTAAAATGTTCTTTCGAATATAGTTGATGAAAGTATTAGACGATGAATATAAATTTTCAGGAAAGGTATAAGTGAAACCATTCCAAAGTGTTGGAAATCTATAATTTGGTAATGATTGTAGCATTTTTTTAGTTACAAAAGGAACTTCAAAGACATTCAACTTTCTGAATCTGGATTCAAAAAAATTAAACATTGATAGTAAAAAAGATGGGACAGAATCATTGGCAATTAACAATCTATGCATTAAAGAAACCACCTTTAAATTGTATAAATCTTTGAATTTCAAGATACCTAAATATTTCATCAGTGGCTCGGCATGGGATAGGTACTTTGCGTTCATTATAATCCTCACACACTTTTTCTGCAACAACTCTAACCGTGAAACATTTGCATGACCCCATATCTCATTACAATACTCAAAGTGAGGTTTGCATAAAGAATTGTAAATTATTAATTTATGCTTCAAAGTTAAGAAATTTTTTAGACGAATTAGGGTGAAGATTGTTTTACGTAATTTGGAAGCAACAAAATTGGCATGGGCTTTCCAACTGAGATCATCATCGATCAGTACACCTACAAATTTAATGAAATGATTCTTTTGTAGAGAGCCGCAATGTTCCAGAGCATGACCATCCAGTGATAAAGATATAGATAAAAGTCTGGCATGGTTGAAAAGCATATATTTACATTTGTCTGGGTGCAGAGTCAAATGATTTTCGTAAAACTGAGTTTGAATATGTGATTAACCTGTGAAATGGTCTAATTTCACAGGCTCGTTATCATGTGATCATTTTGTTAATTTTATGTTAGTTTTAGGTAGATTTCCTGTGGAATTTCTGTTATATTTCTGTGAAGGTTATGTGCAAAGCCTGTGAAAATCCTATCAAATTTGGAAGGAACGCAGCCTTGTATTCTAGCCCGATTATTAGCCCGATATTATTCGTTCTTCCGATTTTAATATTGTATATGATTGAAATGTCAAATAGCAAAGAAAGACAAAACGTAATTGAATTTCATAAATATAATACTGACAAAATAGAATGAATACAATATATCAGTTCATCTAATAAAATTCAGAATTATTCAAAATTAACCATTTCTTTCATGTTTATACTATATAATTTCTTCTTCTTCTTCATATATGTATGTCGGCAAATATAAACGTTCTCCGTGCTCATTCCCATGATGATGACACATTGTGACCCCCATATTCACAGGACTTTCACAGTTATCGATACGTTTGGTCAATACTTTCACATGATATTCACAGGCAGACTTTAAAATCACAGATTTTTCACGGGATATTCACTTGTTTTACGATTCATAGTGTTATTACGTACTGTCTTCTTGGATATAAGTTCAAATATAATACAGGTTCTTCTGCTTTTGATAATATTGAGCTGAATCAGAATGCTCAAATAAACAATGGTGCTTATAATATTCCACTTCGTGATTCTCAAGAAGAAGGAACAGATGATAATGTCATTACCAATGAAAATACTATTGATATAAATTCCCCACTATATTATGTATGAATACGAACGATGTTACAACAACAACAACAACCCCCTAACGCTGAATACAACCAGAACTATGCCAGAACCCAAGCTATGGTTCTAGGCAATAAATGTGTTACTATCAAAGTTAACAACGAAGCCATGTCAACCCAGCCAGACCTGAAACTTCTTGGAGTGAAAATTGATCATAAACTTACTTTCAGTGCTGTTATGCTGACGACATATGTAAGAAAGCTGAAAGCGATGCAAAAAGCTAGTAATCTTGCAATATGCAAGAATTTCTTTCCTTATCCTACTAAAGTGTAAATGGTAAAAACCTTTATATCCCCACTTTTCAACTACTGTGGTATACTGCTTTGTGGAATTAAGGAAGAAGTATGTAAAAGGCTAGATACCTGCTTCTCGTCGAAAGTAGCCTGCTTTCAGATAATAGGCCTGGAAATTCCATCTCTCCCACAGAGCTACTACATATCAGCCTTAAAACTTTCCTGGGATGTTAAAAACGGACGAACGCCAAACTACATCAAAGAACTTTCTACGCTATAGTAAAATCAAAAACAAGAGCAGGAAAACGGGGAGATTATTACATACCATCTTACAGTTCACAGCTGGGAAAACTTTCTATCAAGAGAATAGGTTTAATTATTTTTAACAATACTATTAAACTCTCAGAGTCGCACCTGATTTATTAAACTTATCCAGATCAACCTTCTTAGATACGTATAGCGAAAAATAATCTTTTAATCACGCCTGTAGTCTAGCTTGTACTTTTAACTCCTAATAAAGTAAACATATTATCCATTCTCTTATGTAGTGTATATGATTTTAATTATTTTTCACTTATTCATTCTTATATCATAGGATTATATGACACATAGATCATCATCATCATCATTTATTGAGAAACCGCGCATTAATTAATGCTTAAGCTGTTTTGCTTTTTTCAAAGGGCTCATACATAATAAAATTAAAATAGTTACAAACATAATTACAATAAAGACAAATTAGTGGATTAGTGACTGATTAATCTTTACATGCTAGATTTGATTTACATAGTTTTTGGAAAAGCCTACTATCAGTGATATCCTTTGTCGAGTTTGGCAGTTCATTCCATTTGCGAGCACCAGCTGACTGAAAAGAGTGACGATGACTTGGTTGAATGTAAATATTATTGTTTGTTGATGATCGTGTTTTCGTGGTGTACGGAGAAGATATATAGCAAATATATTTTATTTATTTTCTTTTTTTTATTATAAATTTCTGTAATATAGTGTTTATAAAGTATTAGTACATAGCATTTTACTCGGTATTCTGTAAAACATACCCTGTATGCCGGGCCTGTATGGTAACTGCCTGGTTCAACTTGGACCTGCAGTTGAGTTTGAGGTTTCACTGAGACCATTTAGATCCCCAGTGATTTTCGAGGATTTTGTATACTGTACAAAGAAAACTTTGTCGATGAGTTCTCATCATCTATAGTTCAATTTGAAAGGGTTTGGTTGCCGTCAGGTGGATAGTAAGACTGTATTGAGCATCATACATTTGTCACTGTTTTAGATTACGTTGGCTATGTAAGTTATGTTGTACGTCTAATTGATGTTTACATGATTTACATCTCTTTGGTGCCCTGTGGAGCTCAGATTTTTTCGTATTAGTTCGGATTAATTTAGAACATTTAGTTTCGGGTCGGATCGGATCGGATTTTATCTATAATTATTGCTTCGGATCGGATCGGATTCGGATCACTATTGTATTAGTACCCGTAATCAATTTTCTGGGAATCCGATCCGACGTACACCTTTATACACCGCAGGACATGAACTTTGATAAAGACTTGAAACCTTGAAAAAATAAAAATAAATTGCATCTTTTTTAAACCATAAGTTCTTTTTGATGGAATTCGTAATGAGATAGTTTTTTCAACAAGATTTTGTGTAGGACTGTCGAAAGCCTTCTCAAGGTTTAAAAAATTGCAATGTGGTATTAGTTACTTGCTTGCTGGTATTTGTTATTTAAAAAATTCATCATGTAATGTACAGTTTCACTGGCACCAACGAAATCCAAATTATTGGTGTGGACTGCAGTGGAACGTTTAAAATATCTGATTATACAGCTCTTTCTAAAATCTTTGAAAATGAATTTCGTAATGATATTTGTCTGTAGTTGGTGAATTCGTGTTTGTTTCCTGATTTGAAAAGCGGTATGACTTTGGAACCATGGCAAATTATACGGAGTTCAGTTACGACCAGTTATCCGATGTTTTACGATTATAGATCTCCCTTCTACATAATATAGATATTACATCACGTGATCAACATGTTGAAGTGACGAATGATTGAAAACAGATTTTAAAAAACATGATATATAGAAAACAGTGAGTTGCTCTATATAAGGTATATATTGTTTAACGTTATGACATAAACCAGATCCTATATTGAATTGAATTGATCTATTTGTAATCCTTTTAAAAGCAATTCCAAACAAATGTACCATCCCTGTCTATTATTAACATTTTCAAGACCTGCTGATATTTTATGCTGTTTTTCCTGCATGTATTAACATGTACATATTTGTATAATTGTATAATAGTGAAATATTGTAGTGGTTATATCTGAATACAAACATTGATCACTCGTCTGTTTTCAAAGTGATGATGGTAAGATATGCTTCTTCTAAGGCCGCACCGCATCGTAAACTGATATTTACCGCACTAACCGAAGCGCACATAGGGCACATATAGGAACAACTCTAAGATCATTAATCCAACAGTACACATATCAAAGATATGACATTTATTAGTATTTTAGCATTCAACACTTGCGATCGTCATTATTTCGTATATAGTTTACTCCCAGCTATAACAACACTAGGTTGGAGACAATTGCCTGCTGAACGTATACATATACATCAAATTATATAGAAATGGAGTACAGAATGTTATCAACTTTGCTATTTCTAGCTTTAACAGCTACAGTTGCAAAAGGAGACGACCATGGTAGAACAAAAGATTTCGGTATGTAATTCAAGACATAGATCTGCCTTTATGGCATCTATAAGAATCATACTCAGCCAAATTGACAATATACCCATGCTATAATGTAACTAATTCCTTATAGAGCGTAATAACACCGGGGATACAGTAGCAGTAATTGTATACAGCCATAATGTAGTAGTAGTAGTATGGACATGTCATATCACAGGAATGTGCTGCCTGTCTTACGCCTAACATATTTGCTACACGAAGAACGCCACAAATCATGGTCGCTGACAAAGAAACTTGTAAATAAAACAATTCACGATACAAAATATTGTGAAAAGATGCTACTTTCCCATTGCCACAATGTCAATACTGCTAACTACTCCAATGCATAATATAGCAATTGCTGGATGCAAACCCATATAGAAACACAAAATGCGTTCCCTTTGTGTTCCAATGAAAAACTTTCTTTCTATCTCATAAATACAATAAGGAATAGATTAAGGTTTAACATCATAAATCGGGTAGTGACAAAAAGCAAATGCACTTGTTATATTTGTCCTAGTCCTATAGCTATAGCTGTCGTAGCAATCATCAGTACTGATAAAACGTAATGATGAGTACAGTATATAGCCTACAGTATAGCGGCAGATATTTGAAATGAGCGACTGCACAGTGCGTCATAGGTGATTCATAGGAAAGTTGGGAAAACCACTCTATGCGTTGTAGATCGTGTATTATGTATTATCGTTAATGTCCTTTAAGTCTGCTGCATTAAGCCTTCTGATGTAATTATTTGCTTTCATTTTAGATGTCCGTTGTCACGCTGGAGGATTTACGGTTAAAATAGCTAAATCAGCGGTTAAATATTACACTGCAGATGAAATGATTCTCAATGATCCATCATGCCAAGGGGTTGAGAAAGGAAACACTTACAACATCGAATCGAAGTTCACATCATGTGGAACGACGCGATCTCAAACTGACCTCTCTGTTATATATAAGAATGTTTTAACAGGCAAACCAGATCTACCAGAGAAACTTATCACCAAAAAAGCTGTTGTTAAAAAGGCAATCTACTGCATTTTTGATAGAAATCAGCAAGAGCGTTTAGCCACTGTACTCCAACCTAGTTTACCATTCAGTGACACTCCAGATATCAAAGAACAAGCCCAGTTTTCAGTCTCATTACAATTGTCCGACAAGGATGGCAATACGCTTGAATCTGGTGATGTTCTCGCTGTTGTTGCAGGCAGTCGAGTTTATTTCTCATTAGTTGCTAACACTGATATTGTGAAGGTATCGGCTGACCGTTGTTACGTCACTCCAACTAATAACCCTAAAGACAGTTTACAATATAATCTGCTGCAAAAAGGGTAAGTGTATGCAGTAACGAGTAAACTATGTTGGGTTCATAGAGCTAAGAGGATGATACCAAGCAAATGATTATGGATGATTAACTATGGTTGTGCTTCCATCATAACTATAGGTAGTATATCTGAGTGTTTTCAGGCTATAGTAAATATATACCTGAACACAAGCATTCTGCGAAGACTAACTATTTAGAATGCTATACTTTCCACTGAGCCTATATACCAGCATGTGAATTTATACTATATGTGTATATACGTGCATCTCCTAGTGGGTTGCTATAAATATTTTGAATAGTAATGGAAAGGAGCAAAGGCATATTAAATCATGATTAAATGCAATCAGCATGGCTCAATTGTTTATGTAATACAAATATGACTGGTATATGTTATATGTTGACTAATATGTGTTATTTAGATGTCCAGCTGACAACACCGTTGAAGATGAAGGACCACTGAAAAATGGCCATCGCTATTCATTTGAGTCATTTGCATTCGTAAATGATAAATTGGCTCCTCTATTCGTACATTGTACTGCTCTGAGTTGCCCCAGGACGGAGAACAATGCCGCATGCGTTAAAGACTGCTCATATGGGGGTGGCGAGGAAGGCGAAGCAGAAGAAATGGAAGAGATGGAAGAAGTTGAAGAAGGCCGAAAGAGGAAAAGATCCTCGAAAAGATATCAACCATCTTCAAAGAGAATTGGCTCGCTCTCCGCTCTTTTAGTTGTCAGTTAAAGTATTACAAAATAGTCGACTATTTGTAATGATCTATAACTATCATGATAGACACGTGTGTGTTGAATATGGTTTAGAATATGGTTATGACTTTGTACAACGTATATAAATGGAATAATCTCTGAACCATTTCGGTCGTACGAGTATCTATAGACGTAACAAGGGATTGGTTTGGTTTTGCAGTGTCATTGTATGATTGTCAATTACATCTCACTATAAAGCATGCTTTATGAATACAATGAATTGGTAGAAGAATCTTCCTTGAATTCAATCCATATATTGTATGCAAAGGGGGTCAAATCTCTAAGATATGCGGAAATGTTTGTGCACTTTAGCAAATCTCATAACATTTCTCAAAAAGGGAGGAGAGTGAGACAGTGTGTCCGGTATACCATGTCAGAACTTTACATCACAATAAACAACCCTCATCAATTGGAAGCCAAAGGGGCAGGGAAACTTAGCAAATTATTGAGGGGATTACAATTTTGGGGGTGAGACAATGAGAAATATACAAAGAGTTTTGAAATCTCGTATTCATCGTTTTTTTATGGCATTATTGAAATAGCAACTCAAGTTGAAAGTATTTATCGTGTATATTCTTTGTGTATTCTTTGAAAATTTCACGCATTGCAACTGTTGAAATTGTGTATTTAATAGTCTGTCTTGAAGCACATGTGTCCCGTCCGCGTGCTACTGCCCATGCGCATGTAAATTCGGGTTCAAACCCATTTTGCTTAAACTAAACCAGGTCAAACCCACTTCAACTAGGGTCGAACCACCTCATAAAGGTGGATTGAAACTTTGGTTGAAACTGACCCTGGTTAATTGCATTCAGACTGCCTTTGATTCGACCCATGGTGAGCGTAAACCCGGGTTAGCATGTGTAGTGTGAAAAGCGAGCTGAATATGCCACACTTGCAAGTTACGCTATAGCAAAAGATCAGATAACTTCATCCAACACAAATGCTTGTATTTGTGATTCACAATCATGTAATTCAATATAAATATTTCTGTTATTACTCTACTAACATATTCCCTGATTAAATTTAATACTATCATATACTCAGTTAAGCTACAGCTTGTTGCCAGTTATTAGCAAAGGCTAAATAAACGTTCTGTGATTGCTTTTCTAATGCTGCTAATTCTTTCACAGATGGGGCTAGTTCAGCAGTATGATGCTCAAACATCGAACCTAAATACAATACGGACCAATCAAGAGTTAGATGAGTGGTGAAGAAAGGATAGCACAGTTAAAATATCATTGACTAATCGATGTGTTGACAGTATTGATTGATTTCAATTCGGATGCATCGGCAGTTTATAAATATAGTCAGTGCTACTGTCAACATTTGATTGCTTCTTTGTGCTTATCTATTCGGAAACAACTGTTATATGACAACCATGAGCAAATTACACTTTATTAGGAATCGAGTTCTCAATGATCTGGAGATTTTGATTTACAGAAGATCAGGGGAAACCAATACTTTTCATTTTGAAAAGCCGTATTAGTAAAATCTCTAAAATAAGTAAGTAGCAAATAGAAGGGTAGTAATTGCTCATTTTGTAACGACAGCTAGGAGATGTATATATATCTATAATACGATATCCGTATAACGAGGATTGAATTATAGTTTCAGTTTTTCAACTGTAAAATGCATTTCATATCCTTTTTTAGGGAAATAAATACAAAAGTGCACCAATCACCTATCTTTCCTTTCCTTTGACCGTAAACCACTTTGCCATCAAATTGATTAACTGGGACCTTCATATCCGATTGAACAATAGAGATCGTTTCACCCAAATGCGCCTCTACGTCGGCCAGATACTGAAATAAAATAGAAAATTGAACGATGATATACAACCAGGCCAAGGCCACGCACATGCGTACCTGCAATCAATCAGGGCAATTCCCTTGCAGGATTCCCAGGAAGCAACCGTTCAAAAACAGTTTGCGATACTACTATTTGATCATAATTTTAAAATAATTCCCAGTTCCAGCAATATCCCGATTTAGATACACGTCAATACTATTACAGGTCGTATTAGGCTTTACATAATTGATCCTGTATACTGTATTTGCCAGTAATATTTAATGCGATCAAATATATTAATGGAATCCAATCAATCAACTGATTCAAGGGTATACCTGTGGCTCATTATACCAAATAGAACATCCACCATGTTCAACTAGCTTCGTGTTGTTGCATCCTTTGCCACGGTTACTGCATTTATGATACCAAACCTAAGAAATAAGGTAATGGAATTTTTAGACTGAAAGTTGACCATTACTTTAAAGGTTATTTTCACGAACAATATGGTGGCATGCAATCACAATATAGACTGGTATTTGTCTCTGCCTACCTTTTCCTCGACTGTTGCAGCAAGGGTTATAGCAAGACCCATTCTGAATGTTAAAGATAAAGGAAAAAGATAAAGCAATAACTATACACAAAAAATGTATAACTGCGTATGCGGATTACGTAAAAAAGAAATACCTTTCTGCTCTGCCAACACGTCCAATTCTATGAATATAATTAGCTTTGTCATCTGACATTGTCACTTGTACAACTAAAGTCACACACAAAAAATTAATCAAGCAATCCAAATCGACAGGGTGCAGAGAGGTAATGCTGTTTCTTTTCAGGTAGCACAGAAAATTAGACGCTTCGTGAAGTTTTGGTATGACCTTAGCTGATGGAAATGAGCCTGAGTATTGTAGCAGTCTGCACGCTTTCGAGGCTGCACGCAGATTAGTGGAAATTAGGAGGACAGACACTTGAGTAATTAATAGTTAGTCAACTGAGAAGTGACAAGATTAATTTTTGGTCAATGATCGGAGCAGTTTAGAACGTTGACCTTCCAGGAAACGCAAGATCTAAACTTGCAAAGAAAATCCACTTCAGAGGTATAATTACTGTCACGATGGAAGATTTGGTTTGATATATGCCATGACAATACAATTGATACAATATTTATAGATCTGCCTCTCTCCTCTTTCAAATGGGTACTCTGTTGAATAGATACATTAGTCGGTAGCAACAGAGTTATAAATCCATACGGTACTAACCAAATGGAATACCAGCAACATCAATTCCACGTGAAGCAACGTCAGTACATATCAAAAACCGCAATTCGCCATCCTAAAATAAACATAAAAGGAAATAGGAGATAATCAAACGTAAGTCGAAAACTCTAAACTCCAATGGAGCAATGTAAAGAGCTAATTGATCAGTTTAGGTGAGGAATCAGAATAATCTATTCTATTTTAATTATTGAATAAGCAAGTGAGACATAACAAAAACCGGAGTTCCTAACAGTACAGTACTCAGAAAGGGGGTATTATCTGCTACTTGAATATGTCTGTAAGTCCATCATATCTCCTCCTGTGCCTGCAATGTCCAAGTGTACCTGCGATTGGAGAACGCTGATTATTATAAGACCCAATATAATATTATTATTATTATTATAAGTACACTATAGTATACTCTGTATGCTGATGTAATCACAGGCATTTGTAAAGTTCTAATCACCACCATGTTAAAAGTGGCTGTTGCTATACGAAACTCTTCCTATTATACAGGAATTCCATGGAATTTCCTCAAAAACCAAACGATCATTATTTGAGAGGGATATCATTGATCGATGAACACTCCACGGGAATTTAACAGACTAGTGTGCTGATCACTGGGGATGGAACACATGCGAAACTATTGTAGATCAATGTTACAGCAAAGAAAATATTTGTGCGATGGAATACCTTGAATGATTGTAGGTTTTTCGTTCTTTCATTGGATGATTTCTCACTGTGTAGACATGCACATGAATACTCATTCACCATGGCCTTCCCTGCAAATCAAAACATCGGATGAACTAATAACCGATGGCTTTCATCTAGTATCAATACTATAGCAATAATGAAACATAGACACCAAGCGCTCTTCTGTCAAATAATCATCAATGAGATTGTCCAGTGGTATATTAGCGAAGGTATACAGTGGATGCAATGTGATTACTTCATTGGAAATAACAGTAGTAGTACAGACAATGCTAATGCAGAAACTACCATTATGCTCGTGGAAAGCATATTGCTACATGCTATTATGAAATCCAAAATTCGAATCCTAATCGTCTATTGCTTGTGATTGGTTGAGAGGATTGTTGCAAAACTCGACACAAGTGCATAGCAACGTGCTAGCAACACCCAAAATCAACAAGCGAAACGAAATTCGTATTCACTTGCCTGGATGAATTTCGTACAAAAGTAAACCAAAGGGGGTTAAATAGCATTGACAATATGAGATATACAAATCAACAAATGTCTTATTCGTAAAATTGTAACTACGTTGTAAAGTAGCCAGACACATGTCTTGTAAAATGTAAATCGCCATATTATTTCAAAATTGCAATTAATGCAATCAAGCTCAACAATAAAAACGAAAGCTTTATTATTAATCTGAACTATGGCCACCCTAAGAATAATATAAAGAGCCAACAGAATTTGCAAGCAGAAGCAGCGACAATAAGACATTCATGTGTGATTGCATATGCATAGCATATAATTGCTTAATGTTAAATTATAAAGCATGCTAATAGTAATGAATTACCTCCTCCTTTTTGTGTAAGGTACTGCTCAATATTATTACAATCGAGGGTTGTTCGACAGAAAACAATAGCCTGATCCATTTTGTGAGTTTCAATTGCCTGTACAAGGTATTCTGCTTTTAATACTTTGACAGCCTCAGAAAGAGATTCTAAAAGTAAATTACAGAACATGTTAAAATAATGTTTACTGTCATACCATGTCATCATGTCACACCATGTAGTCCAATATACGTCAGGAGGTTTCTGTTTTATTTTCTGCTTCAATTTTAAAATATAAAAGTCACTGTCATGGAGAGCATAACTTTGATACGTGTATACCAATAATGACATAGAGCCTCTATGACAGGAGCAACCTTACTCGGTGATCTACATATTGACAAGGGACATATACAGATTTGCAGGAAGTACGATCACAAAGACTAGAATATAATACATTCACACTACAGTTATACAAAACATATTAAGAACTAGTACTAGAACTATTAAGTATTGATTACCTAGGCTTGCTGAATTGGCATGGCATTTATCTTTGCTGTGGATACCATCAGTCTACAAAATGAACACAATCAAGTAGCAACAATTTGCTTTACTCTATACATTGATATACTCTATATATACAATCCATAAAGTGAAGCAAGGTGACAGTAATTTAGCTTCAAACATTCTGATATCTGCAAAGTAATGGTCTGTTGCTACAACCATCCGTTGGGTTTGTAACTCGTGTTGACATAAGATACTATAATAGATTACTAGATACTATAATATATATATACTATAATGATACTATAAATAATTCTTTAAAGTCAAAATCTAGACCCCAAATATCGACGCATATTGGAAATTGATCACAGCTTCGTGGATTTACATCAACCTTTAAGTTGCTCATTGAAAAATAATACCTAAAATATTTTGAAATTCTGAAATAGATACCCTACCCCAAAAATTTGCAAAGACCATGAAAAGGTGCCCTCGGTAATAACAGCACAGGTGGGCAACTCCTGCTTCCTTAAAGTGCTTGTATTGCATTTACTATATATGTCTTGGAATGGGATAATGGATAGATAGCCAACCCCCATTATTATACCAGATACGTGAAATGCACATAGAGTACCCTTATTTTGAGTTTGGATGAATGTAAATGAGTAATCATATTTTGAAGCATACTTACAGTGACTTTTGACTTCAGATGTTTCCACCGCGTATCTTTTGAAGGATCAACACGACAAATCTAAACAAACATCAAAGTCAATTACAAAGTGCATCTGCATTTCATAAATACTGTAAGCTTAAGAAACAAAACATCAATTTCTATGGCAAAGTATACAATATAGTCAAAGCCTGCGCGCAGACCCAAATCCTTTTTTTAAGATTACTAAAGATTTTGATTTAAAAGTTTAAAAGGGTTTGGGTCTGCGTGCAGGCTAATATATATACTTTTTTGTCATTTATCCACAAACCGGGTAAGCTTGAAGCTTTTTTCACTGGGGTGGTTGGTTAATTGATTCGTATTTTTGAAGCGTTTGTGCATTTTATGACCAGATGCTCTTCCTGATGCCAACCAACAGTGCTTCCGATCAAGGATTGAACACACAATACCCTGCGGACCAAGGTCCAAATCCCTAATCACTACATCAGGGGCTGCACTTGTCCTATAGGCTAGACTAAATACGATTATAAATGCTCCAGCTCGTATCCCAGTATAACGTAGAATAGATGACGTCTTTCTTCTTCCTGTCATACCATCTCCACAATGATTGAAACAGATCATTCAATGGTATATTGCCTTGATTACAAGAAGAAGAATGATCCCTCCAATACGGCAGTGAAAATAGCTTCCTCCTAAAAGGAGAAAGAAAGCCTAGCACCACCACGTGACGAAGGAGAAGCTAGCTTTCAAATGAGACGCTCTGTTCGGATTCCAACATCTCGAATGAGATACGAAACGTTTAGCTAAAAAAGCATGTGACGATTATGTTGAATCTTCTTCATTGAAGGTGCTTACAAGGGAGACAAACAGAAACACATTTGCTGATCTTTCGGGTATGAGGATACGTCGTCCTTGACAGCAGGATGATCTTACTTTATAATAATCACAGATAATTATAATAATCACAGTTGTTATAATCTGCGTGAATAATAGACCTGATTTTAACGACGTTTCGTCATTATACTAATATGACATTTTCATGCAAATAAAATTTCTATCCTTTTAATTTTATTCGCTTGAAATGTCATATCAGTATTCTGACGAAACGTGGCAAAATCACGTCTAATTTATCGCTTGTCTTCTTATCAAACTTACCAAGCATAATATTTTTTTTTGTGAATAATAGTAGCTGAATATTGAGTTCTAGGACTAAAAATGGTGTGAACGTCTAATCTATACCAATATCAGTCAAACAGGAAGCTATTGCCAATCATAGTATATAGTATATTTAGTATACCAGAACTTAAAACAATGCATTTTTCTTAAATAGGATTCTACAGTTTGCTTGTTTGATCCGTTGAGAAAGAAAAAGCTGATTCAACAAATGTTTTGAAATTAATAATAGGGGCGTGTAACTAGATGAAACTTTGAAAAATCATCACTCACTACATGATGAACAGTATCTGGAACACTATCTTGCCCTTTCAAATCAATCCAAGCTGGAAACTGCATGATTCGATCCTACAATAGAAACACAACGCAATCTTTTAACTTATTAAGGTCAAGAAGTGTTCATAAAAAACAGACCAATGAACGTTCATTAAATGTAAATGAAGGCTTTATGAGCTGTGATTAAAATATATATATATAAACTGTCCTTGAATGTTCAAGAAGTTTTTTCAAAAAATGTTCAACAGGGACATCCCCAGTGGTTAATTCCTGCTTTCCCATTATTTATAAGTGGATTCGTTTATTCCTTCTATTTATAAGTATTACTTATGATATGATGTTACCATCAATTTTTGAGAGAGCATTCCAAACAGATTATCAACCAGATATCAATTCATATAATTATGAATCCATAACAATCCAATAAGCAACAGTCACATGCAGAAGAGCCATTTGTCTGCACATAACTGTGATCCTGTTAACTGTCTACACAAAATATTTTGTATCGTGAATTGTCTTATTTACAAGTTTCTTTGTCAGCCATGTCTGACCATGATTCGTGGCGTTCTTTGTGTAGCAAATATGTTAGGTGTAAGAGGGACGGCACATTCCTATATTACTACTACTAACTACACACAACTTGATAGAGTTTGGATAGGTAAATAAGGCATCATTCTCCAGTTTATTCCAAAATAATTCACTTACAGCAAGCTTCTTAACATCAAAGTTGTGTAATGTTGCAGAACAAACAATCATCTAGCAGAGGAAACAAAAAAATCAATACAAAGACACTTTTATATTTTGCCCCAAAAATGAGAATTAAAATATACTGAATCCTACTTTAAGATCTGGACAAACATGCCCAGTTATACTTTTCAGAATCCGCAGTGAAATTGCAACTTGTCCCCCTCCCCCCCCCCCCCATCAAGCACGTTACAGAATACATAACATGTTCTATATTGTTTGGTTACATTTTTTCACATACAATCCTCAGAATAAACTGTATTTACTTTTCTTAACCTAGTAACTCCTAATAGTATATAGCTGCTATAAATGTTGGCTCCATAAATCAACCTATCAAATTGCTAGCATTCCATGTGGATTGTTTCTATTTCACTAGTATATTCTATAACAAGAAAAACACAAAACCGCATTTTAGTGTAACATACTTTGTACATTGTTCATAGGGATTTTCCTACTCAGGTTTACAAAGGGACATGGTAGTCATAGCACATTTAAGCGATCACAGAAAAGTTATTTTGTCTTCAATGCTTCATAGAAATTCTTAAAATGAGTAAAACAAAGACTACAAATTCATTTATACAAATGATTGTACATGACAAGTCTATGAATTTTGAAAATCTGAAAACCTACTGGAAACGTACTGGATAGGCTACACGATTAGGCTCATTGATCTGATAAAGATGAAGTAGCTTCCAATTTTTAAGTTGCGTTTTAGTAGTCTTTCAGTAAAATGAGAAAAATCTAGATCCAAGTGTCTTGTGATTTTCAGTATGGTTTCAGTACTTCATCCCATTCAAGTATGTTTTCAATCGGTTTTCAGTAGCAATTCAGTATTTCCAAAAATCATAGTGTGAGCAGCTTACACTTGAATCTATATAAAACATTTACCTGTCTTCATTACAAAAATTGAACTACATTACTGTATATATTGCATGTGTTCATTATTACCTGTAGCCTTCTTGTGTCAGATGATAATTTGGGACATTTTGTATGAATTCTTAAAATCAGATCTAGATGATGATTGGCTAACAGCCCATCCTAACAAAATAAATAACATATTACAATCAACGTTATAAATGAAACAGTAACAAATAACCTGATTTTTCTGATACAGACAAATTAAATTCAACCCTTATTTAAAACTGTAAAATTTATCCTGTAGCTATTAGTCATTATTGAAACTTTGTATCTGAATTTTCATATGATTTTCACTCAAAATAAGTAACACGGTATTTGTAAAATTATATAAACATTAAAAATCTAATTGTTCGTGATTTGCTAACGAATTTCAGTGCTTATAAAGGAGAAATTTCTTCATATCATTTGGGAGATCAAAGTTTTCTAAATTATACTAGTTTTATTAATATTCTAAAATTTACAATTGAAGAAATGGTTTCTGAACAATGTTAAGAGAAAAACCCATTTGACGTCTGAGATAAAGAGAAATTGAGATGATTTACTTGAGCAATTAAGTAGCTTAGAGGGCGTGATTTGGATCCAAACATGGAGAACGGGGTTATGAAAAAATCGCCCTCAATTAAATGAGATTGATTGTGATGTAAAATAGCTAAACAAATTGATTGGTCAAAGTTTGAAGCCAATCTGATCAGAAATGACAGAGATATCGTTGCTTTAAACTCCTCACCCTTTGGTGGGGTTTTGGGATTGGTGCTTAGTTGGTGGGAGTTACTCATTCGTTCGTTAGGCAGCTAAGCTCGTGTTAACCTGTTTCCCCCACTCGAACCAAGCACCGTCACACTGATAATCAGTGGAAAGTTACAACTACCCTGTTGAAATAAAAGTTAATCTGTAGCTACTTAAAGTAAACTTGACAAACATGACCTATTGACTTATGGTGAGGGTGGGCTGGGAAGCATTAGCATCGCGAATATTACGTGAAAGTCGAGGCATAACTAAAGAATAATTTCAATTGATTAATTGACAATATCGATTTCGTTTGTTCGTGTCTTACTTACTAGCAGGCTAGCACATGCAAGAATGATTACGCCCTACTATGTCACAAGACTTACCCTATGCCATGGACAAGAGATTGGCCATACAATGCCAGCTTTCGTACAAGGCAATTCCCATGCATGCATTCCCTGAGGTATCTAACACCACGCCTCCAAGCAATGCAACAGCAAACTAGAAAAACTGTGTGGGCCGTACTGCGGACCCCAAAAGGCCTGGTGTTTAACTTCTACTAAATGATTTGTAGTAACATTTAATACGTCTAATCTGCCACACGCTTTTTGTGTGACGTCATCAAGTCAATTTTAAAAAAGTAGTTCAGTAGAATATTGAATAATGGCGTCGCAAAAATAAAAGCGTGATAGAATTAACGTAAATAAAAATATTGATACCTTTCGTCATTTCTTATCAGATCGGCTTCAAACTTTACCAAACAATTTGTTTACTTATTTTACATCACAATTAATCATTTATTTGGAGGCGATTTCTTCATAAGAAACACCCATTGTTTGAGTGGAATAAAACAGAAATAAAGAAACACGTTGAGATATTCAAAATTCATGGACTGTTTTCACAGGGGCTATGGTGTAACTCGTTATGGACCCCTACCTTGGGAAATACCGTATTACTTATTTGGAGTGAAAATCATGGATATTCAGTTACAAAGTTTTAAAAATGCAAGGCAAAGCTTACAGTTTTAAATGAGGGTTGAATTTCAATTATCTGAATTGGACATGGCAGGTTATTCTTTACGGTTCCATTTATAACTATTCAAAAGCAGGAAATATGCCTGTTCATCCATAGTTAATCAAATGAGGAACAAGCAGATGATACATTGTCTTACCACTTCATCGAGGACAAAGAATCGTACCTGAAATGTGCAATAACAAAAGATAAATAATATTTAAAGTCCATCATGAACTTGAAATTAAAAATAGCAATAATTGAAGGATTGGACCAAAATCTTCAACTGTTTTATTAAAAAAATATGCTACACTATATATCTCTGTGAAAACGATTCATGAATGTTAAATGGCTCAATTTTCATGAACTGTTCATGAATAACGGGTTATCATACACTTGTCGTGATGTATCCAGATTCACTACATGAGCCTTTAATATTACGTTGTACTTTAATTTCCTATTCTTCTTCCGCTTTTGAGCTTCTGACAAAATGTTCTCATCAAATTCCAAGGGGAATTTGTGAAAAATGTTTATAACACATGAACCAACCAATCGAATTGCATGATTGCGTTTGATTATGACATCATATTTTAGGATAATGCATGAACAGTTCATGAACTCAACACATCTTTTTGTCGGGCACATCTTCAGTTGTATGTTAATAGCTATCTCTAAATGCACTAATTCTAATTGCAGATATTTTATTAGGCCTACCATAAACCTAGCGTACTCACATGCATTACGATTTGATACATATATTATGGTAAAAATACATCAGAGGAGGAATATTTGGAATAATCGTATATCTTCCTGGTATATAATTGCTAGTCTCTGCTGAGATATCGAATAGTAATCATTACTCATGCTATTTTATGATTACACTCTTCCATTTTCTATCTTGAGATTTCTAAAAACTAACACAACTTGTAGGATATTATTCCTTGTGATCATCATCTTTTTTAGGAAAATCGTTTCTTCTTTTTGGGACATAGGTCTGCATTGAATATATATTAGGCAGAGTTCTCAATTCAGATTTAATAAATAACATAATAAACTTACATTGTGTAATTTAATATTTCCAGTTGAAATGAAATCATCTAGTTTGCCTGGTGTTGCCACAATTATATCAACCTAAATTCAAATTTACAGATAAATTAGATCATAAATTGAAAATAATGATTCGTCAACGATATGATGAAATCTTAATTTCATATTGGACTGTATCTATGAACTATAGAATGAGGAATTAATTGCATGCACAATTAGAAAAATGTCTATGAACTATTTACAAATTCATCAACTACTCACAAACAATTCTAATTCTTTTCTCACAGAATTCTTGAAAAATAAATATTCCATAATAGTACAGTCATTATAAAAAATGACCTCACACAAATTGTAACAGAAGCATTTTTTATCAATTCTAGGGTCAAATTTTATGCTTAACAACATATCCAAAATGTTCCAAAATCGGAGTAGGCAAAATGCCTTAATTTCGCAATTTGATTTATGGCATTCCCAGTAGAAACATGAAAGCGAGGCTGTCCTTTTTTAGTGTAATCATGTGATTTAATTTGAGAGGAGAATATCAGGAATAGTAGCCTTGCATCATTTAGCACATATAATTTGCTTAAAATTTTTTTACTGTCACTATGTATCAAATTACCAAAACGAGGCTATGTATGAAAATTAAACAAATCGACATAGAAAAACTAGAAAAACATATACACAGTAAGTGAAAAATGTTATTCAATATATTTTAACATTCCACTAGCAGTATAGATCATGTAAATACTTTATTTATCTTATTTAGAAAATACAATTAGGTAATATACATTGTTCACAATGAACAATTTTAGGCAAATGCATGGGGATAGCATAGTCGCAATTATTTTTGACGGAAATTGACCATTACGATTTGATGATAGGCCTGAAGAAAAACAGCAGAAAATGATATCCAATAGAAATGTTGAATTAAATTAAACTAACGAACTAATACCTTTTACTTCTTGACAGGAAGTCAATTAACTTTGTATATAGACTACAGTTATCCAGTCGTTTATGTTACTAATTTAACCATGGAATGAAAATTGAACATGGAACTTCACCTAAAGGTTATGACCAAACTGTTGACTATATCCTATACACATATACAATCAAACCTGCTATAACAGCCATCTCTATACAGCGACCACCTGTCTAAAGTGGTCACTCTTGCAATGTCTTGAAATAGTATTTTCTATTAAATCAAAGATTGATGAGCTTGGCTGTAGTTTTGGTGATTTCCTCTTTTTCAGTCCTTGGTTTCTCTGAGCAGACAAAGGAAGCTCGTATGAAGAAAATGGTCCATAGTCAATGAACTCGTATGAATAGTCCATGAACAGTTCATGAACATTGTTATTGAATGCTCCCGAGTTTTCATTTATTATAAATTATACAATTTATAAATTAATTCAGCAGTTCATGAACTGCTTATAAATTGTTCATGAAACTTTGCCATTTAACATTTATGAACTATTTTTCCACGGAAGATTTTTATACAACAGATTTGATACATCCACTGCAAAATGTTCAGGAGTTAAGAAGTTCAGAACAATTCATGAACTATTCAAAAACAGCTCATGAACCTTCACGGACAGTTCATAAACAATCCATGAAAACTTTGGGCCATTTAACGTTCATGAACTGTTCATGGACTGTTCATTAACTCCTGGACTGTTTTTCGCAGGGATATTATGAAGAGCTGCCAAACACATATTGTGAACCCTACAGTTTTACTCACTTGTATTCGAAGTTTCAAAAATATGTTAATCATTATTGATTAAAATGAATGGAGAGCTAATGGTCGGGAATTTGCAAATTTCAAAAGTGGCACAAATTATTTGCTTTATACAAGTTTCCTTTATCTGCTAAGACGAACCAAGAACTAGAAAAAGAGTAACTCACTAAAACTGCAGCCAAGCTCATCAATCTTCGATTCAATAGAAAATACTATTTCAGAACATTGCAAGAGTGACAACTTCAGACAGGCAGTCGCTGTATAGAGACGGCTGTTATAACAGGTCCGATTGTATATGTGTATAGTATATAGTTAACATTTTGGGCATAACCTTTAGATGAAGTTCCAGTGTTTAATTTTCATTCCATGATTAAATTAGTAACATGAACGAGTGGGTAACTGTAGTCTATATACAAAGTTGCATTGATTTCCTGTCAATGATTAATGAAGGTATTAGTTCTTTAGTTTAATTTAATTTGACGTTTCTATTGGATATCTTATTCTGCTTTTTTTCTGCATGCCTATCATCAAATCGTAATAGTCAATTCCTCTCAAAAATAATTGCGACCATGAACATTCCTAGGCATTTGCCTGAAATTGTTCGTTGTGAACAATGTATATTACCTAGTTGTATTTTCTAAATAAGATAAATTAAGTATTTACATGATCTATCTTGCTAGTGGAATGTTAAAATATAATGAATAACATTTTTCACTTACTGTATATATCTTTTTCTAGTTTTCCTATGTCGATTTGTTTAATCTTCATACATAGCCTCGTTTTGATAATTTGATACATAGTGACAGTAAAGAAATTTTAAGCACATTTTATGAGCTAAATGATGCAGGGCTATAATGTCTGATGGTATTCCTTCAAATTAAATCACATGATTGCACTGAAACTGGACAGCCTCGCTTTCATGTTTCTACTGGAATTGCCATAAATCAAATTGCAAAATTAAGGCATTTTGCCTACTCCGATTTCGGAACATTTTGAATATGTTGTTAAGCATAAAATTTGACCCTAGAATTGATAAAAAATGCTTCTGTTGCAATTTGTGTGAGGTTAAGGCTTATATTGGCTTAAAATAACTGCACTATAAACTCAGATATTACAAAGTAGTCATAAAGTTTATTAAATTCATTGGTAAATATAAGACTTTTCCTGAAAGGTTTGGAAAAGGTTCATGAACTGTCAACCAAAACTTGAGTTCATGAACAGTGGGTTTATGAACCTAGATTGACAAACTTTTCACAGACAGTTATAAACAGTTCATGAACTTAGTGAACTTTTTTCGCAGGGATAATATGCACAAAATCAACAGAATTATAAACAAGAATCAAAATTATGTAAAAGTAGAGTTTTAGCATTGATGCCAAAGCAGCAGTAGTGTTGTAGAAGTGGTGTTATATGGAAGAACCGAGCTTAATATGTTCATTAATTCAAATTAAATGCCATAACAGAGCACTTGGTATAGTTTCATACATTTCATCAATATTCTTAAAAAACATTTGGTACATGGAGCAATCTCTGATTCTCCGCACAAGAAGTCTAATGGTGTGTCAAGCTCTTATTTATGAATGGAATTTATTGCCAATACATTTGAATCACAGAGCTGCAACTCAGACCTCAAAATCCACATTATACTGTTACAATAAACTGGGGGTTTTAAAATCAGAAATCATCTCAAAGATTGTTTCCAGCATTCCAAAGATATTTTTTTCAACAATTTGTAATTTAAAACCTTCAAAAGAAATTTATTTAACCCTTCCACAATGCATTATCTCTCTCTATATATATATATATACATTGAGGTAGATTGAATATAACAAAATCCCTTATTCAAAAATAAAAATATGCATTATTACAATCCTGAACACACAACTTAGAACAAAAACTATTTTCAATAGAAATGCTTGTGAACCTTTCAGATTACTGCTTCATAGCGTTTCAAACAATCGATAGGCAAAACAGAACATAAACAATTGCTGATAGAATTGAATATTAACATTTTTTTAAACAATCTGATCTAAAATTCAGTTTGGTTCGTACGTACACTCCATGCCTTATAGATATATTGCTTACCCCAGAAGAAATTTCTCTGGCTACATCTCTATTGTTTTGCCCACCAATTAACAAAACTGACCTAATGACAAGTATAGAATAAACATTTATTATATCAGACAAAGTGACATTGTTTCTAAAATAAGAAGTAAAATACATTTGCATTGAAATAGAAGATATCAAGAATAATACCTTGGTGATGGGTCAGGGACGTACTTCTTAAAAAGCTGAATTTGATCAAAAGTCTACAACAGAAGCAAAACAAAAAGTAAGACGGTGATGTGATGAATGTAAGGAGGGACATGGGGAACACTGTGTAGCCTATATTAACAGTCATTCCAAATACAAACGAATCCTGATTGGTGGATATATACCACATGATTTCCAATTATATCAAGAAAACCCACAACATTCCGTGGTAATAGGATTATATGAGTTTTTGTTGCGATAAACAAATGTTGAGATTATATGTCGGGTAAAGTCATTACCCTCACAGTCTATACCCAATAATTTTAATGGCGATGAGCTGCAGCATATTTAATGATCTCTCAGAACAAGAAATTTACTCTGTAATTAAAGTTCAACTTAAAAATAAAATAAAAAGCAGCATCTTAGGTGTTGCGATAAACAAATGTAGATACTTACTAATTAATCATTTAAACACTTGATAAGTTTGTAAAACTAGTAAACCTGTGTGCCGGAGTGTGCCGGTAACGCACTAACTGAAAGTGATGTCATCCCATCTTAATTTAACATCATAATCTGCTTAATAACCTGTCATTAAGCTTTTGAACCACGTTCTAACAAGCTCAACTGTTTTACCACCATCAAGTATCATGTCATGCTTATTAACAAAGCAACGATGTTAATATAGAGAATCTGCATTCTCCAGTCTTCGACCTATTGTCATTATCATTTATTCAGATTTGTTAAAACGTAACAGTTAAAAAGCAACTAAATGAGTAAAAAGTACCCCTGTAAAAAAAATTGCAGAGCTCATAAACTCCATGATCAATTCATGAACAGTGTATGAACAATCTAGTTTGTGGACGTTATTGGACCAATTTTCAAAAGCTGTTCATGAACTGTTCATAAAAAGTGCATAAAAATTAAATAATTTAACATTCATGAATTAGACTCTCCATAAACTTTTCATGAACTGTTCACAACGTTCATGAACATTTCACAGATTGTTTTGCAGGGGTGTTTGAAGTCCAGTTTCATTCACAATCAACCTTCAAGTATAAAATAAAAGTGAGCACATGTATTTCCTAAAATAGTTGAAGAATTAATCTTATCAAATATTGTAACTTCAATTATTGTTTATTTAACATATTAAGGACTCAAGTAAAACACAAATCCCTGTCGTAGTATTACCTGTGTAGCAAGCTCCCGTGATGGCTGGAATAAAAACAATCACACATAAATTATAAATCAGGATATTATATTGATTTATGTGATGTTTATCTAGAATGAGAACATGCTTGTATTTTGTCTGGATAGAACTAATTGTTGTTTACACATAATTTACAAAACAAGATCACATGATTTTCAATTACACAATGTGATTACACATTAATACACATTTATCAAAGCCACAAATGTCGTAATTTAGAAACATACAAATCTTGAAATATTAATAATGAGAAGGTCAAGAAAGACACATTATTTGGTTGTAACTCCAAGTTTCACGTTATTAAACAATCATCAGACAACAAATACTAACTACAACTACAAACATACACATTAACACATAAATAGAACAGGAATCTGAATGCAGTTTCTATTGATATTTTATTATAATGGTTCTATTATCTAGATGTTAGGTTATTGTTATTACATTGCTAAGTTTAACATTTGATAAGTAAAACTTATTTTCATGCCGGCATTTTGAAATCAACTCTGACCTTTTATTTAACAATTTTCCTTTGGTGCAAATGATGTAATATTTTTCGGCAAGGCAGAGGTTACAGCATCTTTTTGATTTATTCGAGTAAGCCACAGCGGCACATATAAGGCTCCAAAATATTTAATAGTCTGTGTTGCTGTCCTTGAGCTTCCAGATATATTTTGATAGCTGTGTTTGTGCTCACACTTTCTGTTTCGAAATGACATCATATGATGGCTGTAGCGTGCTTTAAACAGCTCTTCTGTCAATCCGATATAAGCCTTGCCATGTCAGTCCTCATTGGTTGTTATAAGTGCCTTATAAAGGAGGCTTTCAGCTTGGCACTTATCCTGTAGTGGGCGTGTTCCTGCCAATCTGCAATTGCATTGCTTTTTCTTGTCTGGATTGCTGTTGTCTACGTCACTCAGTTATCCTGTTGTGGCTCTTTAGTATTGATTCCATGTTTCTGGTGCAACTGCAGCTTACTTTTACCTTATTGTTATTGAATATTTGTTGTATTTATGTGATGCCGGGAAATCAGAGACCTCAACCCTCCCGATCTCATCGGGAGTCTCCCTATTTCGAGACTATTCTCCCGCTCTCCCGATTTCGGAAAAATCCTCCCGCTAATTCGATAGTATTTACAAGTTCTAAAATATTTTGTTCAATAGCAATAAGCTTTTCGGCTCTGAAATGACGAAAAACAGCCATGATAAACATTGTAATAATTGTGGCTTTGACTTTAAAATTGTTAAGAGGGCTATTTCAAAATGGGCATATTTTTCCGTGGAAATGAGATTTCATGTTAACAGACTGTATGCAGAATGTCTATTTTCCAATTTCCTTTATCAAAACATACTCTCAAGTTGTCAGGAGAGGCCTCCAGGCATATCATAATTGCGAAAAAGTTTCTGGGGGGGGGCATGAAGCCCCAGACCCCCTAGAAGGAGGCACCGCTTCAGGGTGCCTTTACAGGAATCTCCCTATATTTTGTCAAACAAGGTTGAGGTCTCTGCAGGAAATGCTTGTTGATTAAATTTAATTATGTTTGACCTACAGTCCTACATTGGTTTGCACACTTTTACTGCCGCTTGTTGCTTGCTAGTGGTGTAGGGCGACAAATCTTGAAACATAAATTATTTATCACACTCACATACCTCAATTATGATTGCAGAAGGTGCTGATACATTGCTAAATTTCTTCGGAGGAGATGCACCTTGAAAAGAATGATAATTTAAATTGTAAATATTGTATGGGAATAGTAGGAATCCCAGGTTCTTAGATTATTGGATGTGTGATCTCAATTGCTCAAATTTCAGAAGTTTGTAATTTTTGTTAAACAAATTTAGTAGGAAGGTATAGACATTTTGACTTTGGAGAACAACACTTCGGATTTCAAAGTTTTTAGCCTAGCTAATTTACAATATGTGATAACATTACATTAAAAACATATAAATATTCATGTAATTTAAATTTCTATCTTTTAATTTTATTCGCTTGAAAAAGTTCATATTAGTATAATGACGAAACGTCGCAACATCACGTCTATTCTATCGCTTGTCTTCTTATCAAATTTGTTTGGTTGACTCAAATAATAACAAGAGGGTATTTGACCCTGGAATTAACATTTAATCTATAACTTTGTCTTCCCTATTTATTAAATATGTTATGCTGAAGATTTATCTTTCAACATTCAGAAAGGGATACGTCAGCCGAAAAAAATGTATATTTTCTTGCTGAATTACAAAAAAGCTTGCTCTACTGTTTTCTCTACGTATGAGCCAGCAAGTAGCTATTGATCCTGGAATTAATGAGACTCATGCATCTGCTTCGAAATATAGTAGACTGGTGAGGAACAATATTGAATTGCATGGTTAGCAGCCCACAAATAATTTAAATGAGGGACTAATAAATTTCAATCACAGTAGCCTAACAGCATATGAAAAATACAAATCTTCATTCTTACTTCCTGATGAAATTCGCTTGTCTTCTCCTTTGGCTTTGCAGAGGGGAATATAGCCGGTCTGTAAAAGAAAACAAAATGTAAATCTATGTCCAGAATAATGAAGATTACAAAGCTTTAAAGCTGAATATTACAGACATTCAATCTACACCATGTAAACCACAGTAACATTTAATGTTAACTGGTTCCATTTCAATGGAATGTCTTTGAAAAATTTTATTGTACGAACCATTCAACGTTCACAGTCACAGATTTTTCAATTGACATGATATGTCAAGGTTCTTGAACTGGTTTCTAGAAGAAGTTAATATTAATATAAATTCCTTTGTTTAAGAAAATCATGAAAAGTTTGAGCACAATAGACAAATTTAGCGAAGAATCGAAAGTGTGATCATTCGACATGAAGTGGGTGCTTATGTCTAAAGAATGAATGATTGAAAATTTGTGTTATCCTAGGAATTATATGACTTCGAAGTCCAGAAATTTATGTCTGTGTATTATGTTGCCTAGCAAACATTGCTGCTGATGCATTTTATTTGTGTCATGTAACATTTCCACTGTAAGATTCGTTGGCCGATTCGACGGTTTCAAATATTTTGACAGGCAATATTTTGTTATCCTCAAAATCTTCTCATATTTCCATGCATTTATTCTCTAATTCAGCTAATTGCAGGCTCGGCCTTAGCATATATAATGTTGAATTGTTTGAGCATTATCAACTCATATGATCTACCTGCTGAATGGAATATGTTTGAAATGTAGCAAACCTACTGTAATACATTAAAAATACAGCACATGACTTACCATTGGTTTATTTTTAAAATCAGAATCGCCAAAATTAAATCTAAGTTCAGCATTCTAAAAATCAAAGATATAAAGTGATTGATAAGGCTTGAAAATAATTCATTATTTCAAAGAATTATGTCATACAATAGTCCAATAAATTCACCTTCAATGTCACAGAAGCAAAAAATGTAGCTCCGCGAAGGTTATGAGGTATTTTGAATGCTTCGCCAAAGTCATTCCCTGAAAATAATGATGAAAACTGAGTATGAACGCTCGAAATGATTGAGAATCAAAGAGTAAAAGAGATAAAGTTTTATGGACGCGTATTAAGAGTAGGGGAGAGACAGGGGAGACTTGGACCAGTTTTCACATTTTTTCTTATTCAAATTATTGCGGTGGCGCAAATGTAACACATTTTATGTCATTAAATAGCCAAAATGCTGAAATCAAAAGGGTAAAAATATCAATTACGTAAATGTAGCGCTGAAGACCAACCATTTGAGTGAGAAGACTTAAGACACAATGGGGTTATATGGATCAGGCCAATATTCCTGAAATTTTCATTGGTGATCAGGAACGTTTTTGCTCCATGTCTGCCCAGTTTTCCCTCTTTTTTATTAAAACTTTACTTAACATTTCACTTTAGGCCAATCTATCAAACATAACTGACTTAAGGCAAGAGGGATGTCGCTGGTGACCTGCCTGCAATACTAACTTGATTCAATTGTCACAGGTACATACCATTTTTGCTGTATCCAATTGAGTAATTATCCAAATCAATATGGCAACCAATTATGTCTTTTAAGCCAAAGGGCTGAAAAATAATTACCACATAAAATATTTTGAAGAATATTATACTCCATATGCAAAATACGCCACAGTTGAAAAGCTAATTACCTCTCCATATGTATCAAATTGCTTTCCAAAAGATTTTTTTCCTGTCCCACCAAAACCAAAACTTTCTTTATCTATACCTTCAGTTGAACAAAAAAACGCATGTTAAGCAAACATTAAACATTTTGCAAGATGTGCAAGATTGGGGCTGTAAGCATTCAGGTTACTATGAGACACTTAAAAGGTTTCAAAAAATCACTCGCCGCAGCGACTAGTGAGATTCTTACACCTTCCTCCTCAATCCTCATGCTCATCCTTGTGGCGAATTTGTATGTATATAACCCGTAGTGGGACATAAAGTATCTAACATTGTGTATTTCACTCACAGCTTTTGGTAGCCTGCGGTACAGACAAAAGAATTCATTCACAAAAGAATAGGGTCTGTGTGAATTGCTCGGTTTCTCTGTCCGGGCCTCGTATCAGAATAAGATCGATGTCACATAATTATACAAAATTAAGGTGATTCTCACCGGGATTCTCACATTACTTTGTTCACTTCAATGGACATGATTGCAATAAGTTCTATTTTAGGCTTCGTAGCTATGACAATTAATTGATCGAACAGAGGTGATGAATTAATTATCTAAGAACAATAGATTTACCATGCATCGATCAGAAACTTCCGCTCTACGTTTCCGTAGAGTGGCTGGACAGAGAACTGTGCAAATCACACAGACCCTATTCTTTTGTGAATGAATCGCGGTCTGTACCGCAGACTAAGCTTTTAGTTGCTATGATCTGTTTCAAATTTGTTGCTTAATCTCTGATGTTTGCGTATCAGAAATCATGTTTGCGCAATGTGTCTGTGTGAAACCTAACTAAATCTTCAAAATACAAATTGAAGTAGAGATTTTGAGCATTGAGAAGTCTTTAACAATGTGCTCAAGTTATTTCTTGATGGAGCGTGGGCGGTTCAAAGCATTAATATTTTGTCTCTCTAAGCATTTACTGCCTCATAGTCACTCTATTGTATTATTCCATTCTGAAAATGCAGTGGATCTTAATACTTTGATCAGTAGAAAAACAGTCTCTATATTGCCTGCCATTAATGTTCTTGAGATAATAAAGCAGCAAAATATAAACTTAGAATACCAGGTACAGGCTGAATGTACTCTTAAGTATATGGAAATGCATAATTGAGCTGTTTTTGACATGCTTCTTCAGTCCCTCCCATCCAGAGTCCAACAAAGTCCAGAAATTTGGAAACCTGGTTTGCGGAAGGCTAGGAAAATTCGGAAGGAAATGTAAAATGCTGGATAGAAAGTAAAATCATTAGGAAAATATAAAAATAAATTTTGATTTAAGTTTTGATTCTTTATTTATTTAAATTACTCAAACATTTATCAAAAAAGTGAGGTTTGCGAAGGTAAAATATTTTGTTGGACCATGATGACATCTAATTGGATAGACACATGATTCTGAATTCTGATTCAGGGTCAAATAGAAACATTAGTAAAAGAAGTTAGCGCCATTGACAGGTAAAACCCCACAATTTGATTTAATCACTATTTTTGATAGCCTAAGAGCTGCATCAATAAATCAAGACTCTGCGGTGTGATTTTCAGACCCTACTATTGTAGCACGTTGCTTAGAAAATAAAAAGGCTGCACGCAGGTTATTAATTGTTACTTGTTTGGGACATATAACAAATTGCTTCATAGTTTGTAACTTGAGAATTATCTCAAGTTTTTCACATCATAGTCAGATATGATTTAACTCTTGATTAATACTAATCTATTGTCCTTTGATACAACAAACGTTGCTTAAATCTTAACTCTAGCTAGAGTCATCATGTGCTGCACAAGACCATGTCTTCTTGTCACAGCGTCATAAAAATAGCCTCTCATGCAACAATTGTAAATTATTAATTTTGCAATATGTTATTAAACTGTCAGCACCACATAATTACTAGGCTATGGATTTAAGTTACCAAAGTTACATGTGAAAACTTCAATGTATACAGAATCTACCTGGTTGTGTAATTTACATTATCATTTTAATGCCTTATTTTTTTTCTTGTTTTCTAAGGGCCTATTATTATCAATGGCCTAAGGTGGCTGCCTGCCTGCATAAAATAAAACTTTGGATAATCCGGCTCTCAGACTCTAACCAAGTTTCATGGGAAAATAATTCCATCCTTGGACTGAGTTTAAAATCTGATATCATCTTGCCTTTGATAAGTAAACGTCAATTTGAAGCCTCTTGATCAATTTCACACAACTTCTCATATATAAAATGGTTGAGAGTGATAGCAGCTATTCAAGCAAAACTGGTATTACATAATAGGAAAGACCACATTTGCATTTCATGGTGAATTGAATATTTTACTGACCTTCAAATAGCAAAACAAAATCAATACTTAAACTAAAGCTAAGGGTGCATTCTGAGTTGTACAACATGAGCCCATACAAAGTGTTGCATACTTTTGGAACACAATTCATTTAAACATGAACCTTGACTTAATTACATTGCAGAACTGTTATCTGTAACTTACCAACATCCCTTGTTGCTGTTTCAGTGGACCATCCAACTCTACATAATCCTTCATCAGTAACTATTGCCTCGTAATAGTATTTCCCTAATAGATAGACAACACAACCATAAAATGGATTAGAAGAAATATTTAACAATTTCATTATCTGATAAGGAGAATAATAAAAAAGAATAAGGAGATGGAATGGAATGGAATGGAACCACTAGAAAGACAAAAATATTGGAATGCAGCCTCAATAATCGGATTGAATTAAGGGCGTATAGTAACTGTTGAGAATGTTTAATTAGCATTATTTTTGGTTGGGCATATGATCGGATTTTGAGCTGTCGATGCAAATTTATGAAAACAGGTCCATTTAAGAGTTCAAAAACTTGACAGGATGTGTTACAACAGTGGTATCTATAGTTTAGTAACTGCATAATACACTTGATATATTTCAGTACAACATAGTTAGTCAAGTTTACTTTGATAAATAACATTGAGTACCTGAGACAACCCCATACGTTGATCTACATCCTTGCCATTTCTTATGTTCTCTTGCTTGACATAACATTCCATTCTCATCAATAGCTAAATCATAAATTAAAGGAAGTCAAAGCGAACAAAGCAAATTATTCAAATGATAATCATTATGGAGCTATATACCGGTAGCTATAGCTTTTATTGCTACATTGGATACTGATGCAGCACATTATAGAATAGAAAAAGGGACTGTATGTAGTCTTTTATCATTAGAGGGGGAGACACGTTTATACAATAAATTGGAAACTGTTTCAAACTCCTTGATTCTAGCAAAGAAAGCTAAAAGTTGTTTGAGAAGTAGTCCAACTCAAGTTTAATATGGGAGTTAATTTGTATGACCCAAAATGAGTCAATTATACTTTGGAAGACATTTGTCAATTATGTTATAACTACTGTTCATTAATAAAAATCATTAATCCAGCCAGATTTGATAACAAATAACATTGAACATATTCTCTGGACATTTTTGGCAATAGAATTTTCCTAGCAAATTAGCACATCACTTGCCTGGCATGTGAAAAACAACACAACAAACTAACATTACCATCTTTATTACTTGCTTTGAATGAATAACTGGAATGAGCTCACATGTAATAATTAGGTTATCATGAAGCAGATGACCATATTTTAGTGTACAACATACCAAATGCAGGGTCTCTGTCATTGACATTCATTTTCCATTGACTATCTAGAGTAATAAAGAACTACAATTACTTTTAAGTACTAGTTAAACTATAATTTCAATGTTAGCTGCCAAAATTTGAGTGCAATATTTATTAAAAGGCGGCTATATTTTCGGAACCAACATAAACAAAAATTGTTAAGTTGTTAAGTTATTGTTAATTAAGTTGTAATTCACTGTTTCAGCAAATCAGTCTAAATTATTTCCTAAATACATCTTGATTTTACTTAGTGAAAAACGTTCATAAAAATTTGGTCAATTTCATATTCGGAAACTGATTCATGAACTCACAAACTTTTCTTGCAAGGGCATGATATCATGTTTTATACTTATACAATACCTATAAATAAAAAGTCTCTGTGTGAAATTTTCTGAAATCCACGAATGAGAACCAAGCTTAGTCAAAGGAGAAGAAAATATTTCGAAAAAGACTAGAACAATAGCAAGCCCAGGATTTCTCCTGCAAAAAAAAGTTCATGAGTTCATTAAACGTGAAATTGACCCAAAGGTCATAAAATGTTCATGAACAATTCATGAACTTTCAGGCAGTTTCACATTAATGAACCAGTTGATGAACCGGATCATGAAGTGTTCATGAGCTCTTCGTGATTGTTCATGAACCTGCAAAAAATGTTCACAAACAGTTCATGAACTCATGGATTTTTTACATGGATTTTTTCACAGGATTTCCTTTGTTTAAAACCAATACAAAACAAGGAAATCAGCCTTCCTGGAGGAACACTCTCATGCATATCAATGGCCTTTGAAACAGTCTGTCGTTTTTCCATTTCACTCTATGTTTTGCGCAGCACAAAAACTTTTCAACTGCTTTTTTATTGTGGCTTCACATTTTCAACATAAAATGTCACATGATGTCTTAAATTTAAGCATGTAAAAATGTAGTCAGTCTGCATCTATTATGTCTAAGAATCAGATGAATTATAAAATCTAATGTAATATTATATCTATTTGGCTCATTTTAATCCCACAAAGAGGGGACCACATTAGAAGTTATATTAATAGAGTGACCTTCTACAGTTACAACTTTTTTTGAAATTACTACGTCAAAGGTGGCGACACCTCTAACGAAATAATGTTAGGTTGACAGATTGACACCAAACACTTGTCGATTAACCCTTTTTCACAGCCATGTATTCAACCCCATAGTTTCAAGGCAATGATAAAGAGATTCAATAGATAGATTCAAATTATTCAGATCATTACCTCCACAGCCATCTAAGCAATGTTTAGAAATTGTTTTCACAAAGATGACGTATTTGCATTTGAAAAACAGTAGTGCTTTACCCATTCATTTCACAAATTAATTTAGAGGGGTTTTAGGACTTAAGGACCCCATTTCCAAATTTCAAATTAAAATAAAACTTGTACACAGCTGATTTTCAAAGCATTCTGAAAAAGAAAATCGATGGGCCTGATGGCATTTCAAACTTTCATGTTTGTTGCACATGATCTTTACAGAATTCTATGCAGAGAGATTCAAGTTGGAAGTATGGAGGGATGGCAATGGAATGTTTATAACCCTACACCCAATCAACCATCATCAATAGTTTCAATCTACCTGATGACTTTGTTTGTGTTGCAGCAGTTTGTTTGCCTTGTTTCATATCTCTCAGATTCTCATGAACTATTTGAATGACTGGTAAGCAGAATGCCTGGAAACCAAGCAACATTATGTTAACACTGTTACCTGGTATAATAGATGGTAGGAGGCTCGACCTTTATTCAATTATAGGCTTTAAGGAATACAAACAAGATAACATGCACTTTCAATCAAAAAATTAAACACGGGAGTTCAGTGACATCACCAATTCATTTTTGAGCGTCAGTCATAATCCAAGGGGATCCAACCCATTGAATCCAAATGTACAACTTTGATAATTAACAGCACATCTGCTGGCTTTCTCTATCTAGGAACACAGCCTTATTAGATATAATCGAGGGGTGCTGGAATAGAGAAAGGGTATCCAGTATATCTACTTACACCAGTTTTTCCACTTCCAGTTTCTGCAGCCTATAATAAAAATATAAGTACTCAGTATACATGGAGTCTGTTTTGATGTTTGGTTGAAAAGGTTATAATTCAAAATTTATAACAATATCCAGTGTTGTAAATACTCGTTACTAAAGTAACGCGTTACTCGTTACTCGTTACTTTTGGAGTAATTTTAGGAGTAATTAGTTACTTTTTTGAGAAAAGTAATAAGTAATCTAATTGATTACTTTTTGAAGTAACAAGTATTATTTGAGAGAAAGTAATTGACGTTACTTTTCAAATTACTTTTATGATTACAAAATATTTGCTTTGTTGTCTTGTGATAATTTTCAAAGGCGTTTCTGTCACAAAGTTCCGCTTTTTATTGTTCTGTCTGCGATGCAATCTCATATTATTTGCAGCTTTCACGAGAGCTATTCAAACCAGGTGAATTGTGTGATATATGACCAATAAACCCTATCCCATAACCTATTCTTCTCTGTTCTGACATTTTTCTGTTGATCAATAAATTCAATAGTTTTTCACTTTTTATTTGAGTGAGTTTCGAATTTGAAAAGATGATGTAAAATTTATGGCTATATGAATAGATTGATCCGACAAAAATAAACCATTTTGATAAATCAAATGAAACCATTTATTTGTCAACTTTATTAAAAAGTTTTCAACGTCAATTTATCTTCTGCTGCAGTCACCAGTATTAAATTAATATTATTGAATCTATCGTTCCCCTTCGTAAAAAAACAAGATGGCCGCCATGATTGTCAAAACGAGACATATCATTATCGAAAGGGAGGCAATATCTTTTGTTTCACAAGTTAAAGTAATCATGGAGTAATTAGTAATTGATTACTTTTTTTGGGAAAGTAATTAGTAATTGTAATCAATTACTTTTTTGGCTGAAGTAATTAGTAATGTAATTAGTTACTTTCGAGGAAAAGTAATTTGTAATGTAATTTATTACTTTTCAAAAGTAATTCTCACATCACTGACAATATCATTAACGTCGGCATGAAAAAGAATAATTTCCAGAAAAGTATCCTAATACCATTTGCCATATTCAATATCATCATCATCAATAACATCACCATTAACCAAGAATAAAGAAATAGGTTGTTAACTGTACAAGATACTCAAAGCAAATAATCTTGTTGCAGCTTAACACCAACAGTCCGAGGAACAACAAGCTAGTCATAGCGTTTAAATCAAAAACATAAAGGCTTACCATAAGAACATCACCGCCACCAAGTATCAGCGGTATAGCTTCAGCTTGAATGTCTGTTGGAAGCCTAAGAAAATCCACATAGAGTTATCAAAGGATGTATACCGACAAGATTCATAATTCAACATGACCGTAATGATCGAAATAAAAACATTGATAGGTTCTATATGCATCAGATGCAAGTGTTACATCCCCTGTGAAATCAGTTTATGAATGTTTAATGGCCCATTTTTCATGAACTATTCATAAAAGTTTGTGAAATTCACAAACTGTCCAGAAACTGTTCACAAACCGTCCAGAAGATTTGTGAATAGTTCATGAAGTTCATAAAAAGGTCCGTGAAAATTAGGACGTTTAGCGTTCATGAACTGTTTATATAAGGTGTTCATGAAAGTTTGTAAATTTCATAAACTGTTCATATGAACAGTTCATGAAAAAGTTTATAAAAATGGGTCATTCAAAATTCATGAACAGTTCCTGAGATGTTTATGAACAGTTCATGGAAGTTTTTAAATTTCACAAATTTTTTCAATGGGGCTACTTTTAATTAGGCTGAATTAAACTTGACCCATTGTGACGACACACAGTTAATGACCCAGGGCACACGCAGTGCAGTAAGTAACCTGGGTTACAAGAGCTAGGGCCAGCTAGCATGCGCACAGATTCATTACGCACGCAATCAGCATGTGAAGTCGATGCAGCGATTGGCTCTTCTTGTTGAACACGCGCTTTGCCAAGGGTGTGCACGTGATGACCTTATAAGGAAGCCATCACATGGAAGTCAAATTAGGCGGAAGGTACTTAATTATCTAATTCATTCTTGATTGGATTTTGCTAGCTAGACACGCAGTTTACTAACGTCTTGCTAGCCTTTATATATACAGTTTGTAGTCCGAGCAGTATGCCTTGTCGAACGAGAAATAGCCAAGATGCTAGCCTTTCTTACCTCCCACCCCCGCCTTAATTTTTATTGTAGTGCAATCTGTTACTTAACTTTACATTCCAATTAGTTATTACATTCCACTGTTTATCAATGTGACTGGTGCTTGGGGGTGGTGACAGGCTCGCTAGCGGGTCCAACGCAGACTCTTAACTACTTCGCTCCCACCAACCAAGCACTAAATGCCAACACTCATCAATGGGATGAGTTTAAGTTCACGGAAATTTTACCATCAAGTTGATTAACTGTTCCGAAATTGTTCAAAACTATTTAGAAACAATTCAGGAGGTTTATGAACAGTAAATGGAGTTCATATAAAAGTTCATGAAAATGGACCTGCTAGCAAACCTGTTACCATCCCAAACACCAGTCACACTGATACTCAGTAGAAATTCCTAATTAGAATACAGTAATAAAATTACAGTAACTATTTAACTATCATTAAAATTAAAGTGGGAATAAACCCCCAGACTATCTTTACACATGTAGTAGAACTCAACGTGAAAAAAACAATGGCGTAATTTTTTTTTCGATCTGGAAATTATTTCTTGATGAAAAATGCCTTCAAAGTGGTGTTTTGACCCAAATGTCGCTGAGGAAAAAAAAGGGATTGGATCTAGCTTTATGACGACAAAGTCACAAGTCGTGTGGTTTTTCTAATAGACTTTAGATCGGATTAATCATGCGATGTTATGTTTGAGATGGTGTAGCTCTGTAACGGCAATCTATTTTTCTCTCCCACAAAACTGAGGTAAGGAAGAACATATAAACTCAAGAGTAGCAAAATTCCAGATGATTTAATGATTTTAAAGTTCACGAATTTGAAGAAAATAAAAATCAGAAAATATTTCATTCGTAGCGTGCGTTATACAGATTATATTTTGACATATCATTCTCACACATATTTAACACAACACATATCAAAAGATTCTCTGGTGACCACAAAAGCTAGCTAGGTAGAATTTATTGTTTGTAAGCATATGTCTGGACTGAAAATTGAGTATTCTTTTGAGCATAAATATCAAAATGTACGGTGGGAACGCTATTAAAGATTGGTTTATAGTCCTCTTTTCACAGAAACGAAATCTGTCCATCTGATTTATCGTATCTGTAGAAAGGTATTTTGTGCAAAGTAGCTTATGCACTGTATTACTGCATCCTATAAACTACAGATTGTGACATGATGCTAACATATGTTCTACTTTCTAGCCAAAGGAATGAATACTAGCTAGTATGGTAACAAAAATTAGTGGCGTATGTGTAATCAGGAACGAGACTTCACATTGCAAAACCCTAATAGAATTTTGCTTTGCAGAAATGAATAAAAAAAATATAATTGGAGTAATAAGTTTGGATTTACGTAAAGCTTTTGATACTGTTAACCATAATATTCTACTAACAAAACTTAAAATGTATGGATGTGATCAAAGCAGTTTAAACTGGTTTACAACTTACCTTTGTGATAGGAAACAACTAGTATTAAACAATGGAGTGTCATCGAACATATGTACTGTGGAGTGTGGTGTTCCCCAGGGTTCGATATTAGGTCCACTTTTATTTTTAATTTACATTAATGACATTGTTAGTTCAGTAGATTTGTGCTCAATAAATCTTTACGCTGACGATACAATCATTTATTATGCAGGCAAATCTAATGAACTAGTAAATGATGTCCTACAGACTGAAATAGAAAAAGTATATATATGGCTTTGCTCTAATAAGCTAAGTCTAAACGTAAATAAAACAAACTGTATGACAATCGGCACGAAACAAAAGCTTAAACATTCAAATCGATTAAACATAAAAATTAATAATAGTGAAATTAAAACCACAAACGTACTAGATTATCTAGGAATAAAAGTTGATGAAAATTTAAACTTTAATTCACACATAGACACAGTCGTTGGAAAAATCAACAGAGGCTTGGGTGTACTGAGATATGTATCAAAATTTTTACCTCTAATTTCCAGAAAACTTTTATTTAATAGCATTGTCCTGCCTCATTTTGATTATTGTGCTGTTGTATGGGGGGGGGGGCTGTAAACAAGAACATCTAACTCGCCTCCAGAGATTACAAAACAGAGGTAATCCTTCGTTGTGGACAATACTTCGTTGTGGCTACAGGACTTCCATCTCCGAAATGCTCAATAAAACGGAGATCATGAGCGTTAAAAACAGAATCACGTTTTATCAACTTTCAATGGTTCATAAAATAAAGTTTCAATTAGCTCCTCAAAAAATTGCCACTTTATTTTCATGTCCTAATTCAAACTCGCTCTTTTGCTCATAATAACATATACAACGACAAATGCCACAGTCACTCATTTAAATCAGCTAGTATTCACAAATGGAATCAACAAGCCTCCTGGATAAAAGAAATAGCTAACAGAACAACATATATAGATAATTTGAAGAAAACATTAATTAAATAATATATATCTTATGTAAATTTGTATACGTTTTATAAATGTAAAATTTCCTAATACTGTACTAACATTTTATTCTTAAATATTATATTGTATGCATTTTGTAATCAGCCCTGTGAAAACAAGCCTAGTATGGCTTACCAGGCCCTGAATAAATGATGATGATGATGATAATTTTGTTAATCAGATAACGTTGATAGAGAAGGTAACTATTTATGCAATGAAGATATACCGCAAAACCGAAAAATGATAGAATATGCATTACTGTAGTTCTAGTATATGGCTATAAACTTGAATAAGAACGTCCAAGCCCTCGTATCATTTTTGTACTATTTTCCGATATTTTATAGAATTTTACAGTGTAATGTACTGAAGAATTTTCGATGGTTTTATAATAATTGAATGCTTGGTAAATAAATGATGAACACTATGGGTGATGATAAATGATATAAATGATGTTAGACTATTGGGTGTAATATAACTATCTACAGTCGTATAAACTATACGATTACATGGTTTAAGTTTTACTAGACAAACATCGATTTCAAACTTAAATTTTGAAATGATAGTTGAAAAATGTCTATTTAATAATTTGGTAATACTTAAATAAATCCGAAAAAGTACAATTAATACTTTGCAGTACCAATATCTATCTCGAGGAAAAGTCGTCTGTGCATGACTGTGCAAATCGAGTCAGTTTACATTCACATCTAGATCATGAAAAGGATATCTTCTAGAAATATTTACTCGAGAACAACTTGCAGATAGAGTTAAAAATAGCAATATAACTTATATAGCGTAGGATAAAGCTATTTCGAAGAGTACGTGTCTACTAATTAAGATTTGAGAAGTACTGCGGTCACCCAGAATACGTAACTAATATGTGTCGCTAGACTACTCACAAAGGAACACTCGCACCGCCTGACATTTGTGTTAATCCGCAATCTATATCAGATTCATCGCGCTTAATGACGCTACGAGAAATTATTTCGACTGAGCGTTTCAATAGATTTTATTCTGCTCCTGAAATCACAAATTGTATCTTTTTTACGTAATTCGCGAGTTTATATGTTTGTTCATGGCTCAGCCTTGTCAGAAATTTTTTTTGTGCTTAGACAAACCGCACGACTTGTGACTTTGTCGTCATAAAGCTAGATCCAATCCCTTTTTTTTCTCAGCGACATTTGGGTCAAAACACCACTTTGAAGGCGTTTTTCACCAAGAAATAATTTCCAGATCGAAAAAAAAATTACGCCATTGTTTTTTTCACGTCGGGTTCTACCACATATGTAAAGATAGTCTTGGGGTTTATTCCCACTTTAAAGAGTGGGTGAGAGGAAAGAAAAATTTGCATTTTGGCATAATAATTCCTAGTGCGACGAGGCACGATAGTAGCTAGAACTTCAGATTAAAATTATTACAGCTAGCAAGTACTAAAACAGTGGCAAGATGCGTGGCTAGCTAGAAAATTCCAATCAAGAATAAATCAGGTGATTCTTCACCTTCCACCTAATTTGACTTCTAAAGAACGGGTTTCAGGTAATCACGTGCACACCCTCGAAAAAGCACATGTTCAACTAAAAATGATGAAGATGAAGGTTTGCAATTAACTTACAGTTCCTATGTTATTAAGATACTGTACCCTTAAATCTAGCTAGCTTTATTGATCTATTTTAATAGTTAAATTTGATGAAATAGATTTTCATTACCAACAGAAAGTGAACTGTATTACTCAGTGACAATATGTAGCTCGAATGCTTGCATATTCCAAAAACTGTAGAAACATTTTTATCAGTGCTTGAGAAAAGGAAATATTTGATCTTGTTGAGTTGAATACAAATTTATATCTTTAAAAGTATAAAAGTACTTACATCCAACCCATATCCTCTATTCCTTTGAGAACCTCGGGCAGAAGACCAAACTCTAAAAGCAACAGAAATGTATGGTAAATAGGTTGTATAGTCTACGGCAATGGATAATTACATGTCTGGTATTTCAATGGCAAATAACGAATCGTTTGTTGTTGGTAATCATTAGATAGAGCTTTATTTCAACCAATGAAGCATTAGGCCTACATAGTGCAATTACTAACATTGTTGATGTCACTTCTTAAGCAGTATTGATTTGTAATGCATACCTTATATTGATTAAATAAACTGTCTAACTGATGCTCGTATTATACGCGAGAAACTATGTTAGTAACTGAGAAATATGTACTCTTTGAGTTGAGTCAATCACCATTATAATATTATTTATTATAAGTAAATATCCAAATATAATTTAACATAAAAAATTAAAAGCTAAACATTGCTCATGGAGATCCGTATGAAGCACATTAAAGACTCAAAAACTAAGCAATTCGTAAGTTTAATTACAGTACTGTAGCCTACTATTCGAATTGTTGTGATTGGAAGTATATTTATCGGTCAACATGAAACAACGAAATTGCAATGGTATCAGAAGAGGGTGTGACTATCAGACAGTTTATTTCCTTAATGAAAAATATACATTATAAATCCCCTATTTCAATTTTTACTTAACTATTTTATGTACTACAAGATGAACCTAATTTCATTAAATATGTTATTTGACATTACAGATTACAGTGATTATAAACGTGCAAGACAATAATACAAGGAGAAACTCAGAGAAGACAACAGAATTCTCGACCGAGTGGCGTGACATCGGCCGTGAGAAACAGATTTCAAAGGAGGCTGAATTACGTAAAATTTCTAAAAAATAAACAATGGGTCACGCAAGCAAGCACGCAGGCACGCATGTTGATGACATCAAGAGTTTTGCTTACTGGCCTGCATGTTTGACACCAACTATTGACTGTAAAATGCTTTCTGGGGTTGGAAGAGCTTCCTGACGGGTGGGAAAAGATCATTGCTGTTTCTTTCGTTCTTTGCGTTTGTTTAATTCAATGTTAACTTTATTCTTGACAATCCTGCTTAAAGCCTCTCTGGAAGACCACAATTCTATGGGGTGGTGGGGCTGACAAGATTAGGGAACACTGACATCACCAGCTAGCATTCCAGAGAGCGTGTGCTCTGCATCAATAAATACATAAATACATGTCACTTCAATCAAGCTATTAGGTCAACCCAGTCTGTGAACAGTTATTTTACTAAATTCTTATCAGGTCACGCCATAACTTCGTGGGCATAATATATTGGAGTGTGACATTCTTATCATGAAGTTATTTAGGCTACTGATTTTTCCGACGCAAGCACAAATTTAATTGAAAAAATGGCGTTCAAACCAAGTTTTTCTTCAAATAAAGTTTTTTCATCGTGTTTAATAGAGAGATATGTTATGCCATGCCACTATGGATATGAGAGTAGGCCTATCCTAATGGAAGGACCCGCAAGGGTCCTTCCAGACCATTATATTAGTGCTACTGGAGATAGTTGCTACAGTTGTTAAGTCTATCTGAATTTGGTTTTGGACACCCAGACCCTCTCGATGACAATGAACACAACAAGGCCTATAAATTGCTGATCAAATTATAAATCAATCACCAATTCACCATCACCATCACATCAGACATAGACAATGTTAATTGCTTCTTTAAATTCATTGGCTCATTCATTGGTTACTATAAGAGGATATTGTAGTTTGCATAGGAGTTACGTATTCAAAGGAAAGTGATGATAAAAAGATTGATATATCATACAAAATTACAAGTAATAATCTTACCAGAGAAATGGCCCGCCATCTTGAAGTTCAATAATGTAGCCTCGTATTGAACTAGGAGTATGCATGTAGCCTATATGTAGAGTCATAGAATATAGAATACGTAGAATCAAGATATAATAGAACCAAGTTGAGCTTCCGTAATACTATATATATCCGGCAAATTCTGGATGAAACAATTCTGAGAAATCTAACTATTGGAATACATAAACAAACCGCAAGGAGTTAAAAGACAACACTGGTAATATAAGATATATAGTCAAAACTGCAACGGTGAAAATTGTGTACAAGCGAAATTTACCTATAGTCACTAATTTTCAATCACAATCAAGAAAATGGCAGCTGATTTGTATTTTAAAATGTGCGAAAGGATACAGTTGAAATGCGGCAAACGATTATTAGAGCTAATCGACTTGAATTTGAACGATAAAGTATTGGATATAGGTTGCGGCACTGGGAATTTGGCACATTTATTTTGCCAAAAAGTTGGCGATTGTGGTCGTGTTCTTGGTATTGATCCCGATATTGAGCGTGTCTTTGTTGCTAGGAAAAATTATGAAGCAATCAATAATATTTCATTCGAGGTAAGTAAAGGAGACGATTTCCTTTATGACGAGCAAAATAAATTCGATGTAGCCTACTCCAATATAGTCATGCATTGGATGAGCGAGAAGGAGAAACTAGCAACATTCCGGAGAGTAAATGCCGCTTTGAATGATAATGGACTATTTGCTGTGCTAGTTCCATTAGTTCTGCCATCCAGCCTTCAGACCATATTGGATTCAGCTCCAAACGATGTAAAAAAATTCTTTCGTGAGTCATTATACTTTTGCAGTAGAAAGCGTTTAGAAGAGATTGCTCTGTTGTCTGGTTTCGAAATTCAGCATTCAGGGGAGATGGTTCATTACCAAACTGAAAGGCTTGATATGGATACGTATTTGAAATGGATTGATTGCAGTATGCATGGCGTTCATGAATTTTCTTCAATGGATATCAAGGCAAGCGATATAAATTTAGAAAGAAATGAAACCGGACTGATAAAACATTGTCCTCGTCTTATTGAATTGGTCTTAAAGAAAGATAGTCAAGTCGACTATAAATCTAATAAGACAGAGTTAACAAACGAAGAAAATTCTTTGTAAATCTTATTTTTGGCAGCTTTGATCTAGTTTTTTTATAAAGCCTAGCTATATATCTATGTGTATACATTTAAGTCGTATAAAATTTAGACATGCAAATGTATTCCAATCGATGTTGCTATTGTTAAAACTATTTTCAATGTTTTTCTGATTATAATTCTTTATCAGCTCCAGCATAGCAATAATTTTTATTTATATGATAAACTCGTTGTTTGTTATTGGCTCGTGCGCTTGATGTCCCTGAGTTGATTTGTTCTACCTCTATCTAGCCAACCGAAAGCCCATTAAAATTCTTCCACGAAAAGACACTGAAAACTGTCATATTTCCTGGCGATGTTATTGTTTATCATTCATCATTGTGATATGGTTATCACCTATCTTATCACCTGCTATCAGTCCTTTGAAAAAAAGTTTGTATAACTTAAAGGTTCTGAATAAATGATGATGATGATGATGATGATGATGATGCTGGCGAATACAAAAAAAACTTCACGGAGTGCTTTCACATTATACATCGCTGGAAGCGAATAATAAAGCAAAAAACACTCTGGCTTCAAACCATGTGATCTATTTCCAAGAATAGTACTTCCTATCACGTGATGTTTTGTCTTGGTTAAAGATTTTCAACGTTTGGTTTGTCTGCATATAACCTCAAATGCGAACTTATTATCATCATCATCATCATCATTTATTCAATACTAAATGATAAACATACATTGATGGTTTTTTCACAGGACTGACATATAATAGTAGTATAATTTTAAAAGCAGAATATATATGTTTCTATTTATGTAAAATTATTGGATATACTTTAAACATTATAAGTTTAGTAAATATCCTTTGCATTGTTGTTTGAAGCTATCCAAGCTGCACGCAACTTTAACGTCATTTGGTAGATAGTTCCATTCACGGGCACCAGTAGCATGGAAAGAACGGTGATGGTATTCTCCAACAAAAAAGTTTTGATTAGATTTGATTGTTCCTTGAGTAGAGATGGAGCTAAATTATTTTGTATTCTGTACATCCATACGAGACGATGATAAGTAATACGTCCTTTTGCTGTTAACCATCCCAATTGAGAGTGTATCAGCTGATGGAGTCCTGTAGTGGCAACCTAGTATCATTCTCAATGTTGTATTTTGTAAGTGCTGGAGGCGAGTCAAAACTCTCTGGCTACAGGTTCCCCATACAATGCAACAATAATCAAGATAAGGCAGAACAAGTGTGTTAAACAGAATGATTCTACTATGCCTTAGTAGAAATTTATAATCATGTTTATTATAGCTAAATATTTTTTATTTCAAAACAGTTTGTTGAATGTGGTTATCAAAATGAAGATGGTTATCAATTGATGGGCCTAAGTATTTTATTGATTGCCTCATCTAATATAGTCTGCTTTATGTTAATATTAAGAGGGTTAATAAGGTAAATTTATGCATGATAATTTTCTTTAGTGGAAATAAGCATACATTTAGTTTTATCGATTTTCCAATTTTGCTTGTTACAGGAATCCAATCAAATAAGATTCAAAATCAAATTGAAGACTTTGTTGAACATTTTTTATTCATTTGTCAGAAACATACATTAACGTGTCATCTGCATATATATAGATTGATTTTACAATCTGTTTGTCAATTAACAGATTATGATTGACTTTATCAAAAGCCTTCCGGAGATCAATACTGACAGCGCCTATCAATTTTTTTTTTCATTTTCGAGAAACAGAATTCACTGAAATTGAGCGTACTACTTGTTGTACAATGATGTTTTCTAAAAACATTTTGGAAAAGATTCAGTAAATTAATTTTAGTAAGTTGTCAGATAGATGGCTATGTAAAAGAAGTTCAATTAATTTAGATAAAACAGGCTGGACTGAAACAGGGCGGTAATTCCCCCTTCCATCCTTTGATGAACCTTTGTGAATTGTGCTGACTTGGGCTAGCTTTAGAGCTTCTATTCTGGAAACTGATCGATTTGAAGTGACTTGTTATTTGTTAAAAGTAAAAGTTAAGGACGGAGCGTTAAATGGAGCACAAAGGTTCAACATTTTAGCATCGATCGCTTTTTAACTTCGATCAAATTTTAGCTTAATGCTATTCGGTGTCGTATCTAAGTCGAATTGAGTTCTGTTTGTCCATATACCTCAGCGGCTTAGCCTTATTCAATCGTAGTTTGTATTATATATTTTAGCTTGGGTTTCTAAAGTGAGCAATGCACTTTAGGTTTGTAGTTATATAATTTTTGAGTGTCATCTATGAATTGTCCAATCATACCATTAGATATTACAGTTGGAAGGTCATTTACATAAATAAGAAATAATAGGGGGACTATGATTGAGCCTTGTGGTACACAAGTTATTAAAATTTCGTCTGATCTTTTACTACCAACTTTGACAATTTGTTTTCGATCAGTTAGATAAGATTTACTTCACAAAGTGCACTCTCTTTTAGTCCAAAAAATTTGAGTTTTTGGTAGCAGTATACTAAGTTGCAGGCTGTCACATGCTTTGGATAGGTCCACGAGTATTATGAATGAATGAATGATTTGTTTGTTTCTGCATAATATTATGAGGGTGAAATGATTGAGAGCGATAAAATAACATCCACTCTTGTAGAGATTTCAAAACGGAATCAAATGTAATTAATAAAATAAAGGGCAATAAACAGGTGAATGGGGAAGTCGATATTAGTCTAATTATGGTAATACGCATAAGCATAACATACCCCCACTGTTAAAAAAGCACCGCCCCGGTGTTTAACATCTACATTAATTTTATATGAAGGTAATATAGCTGATGATTGCAAAATAAAAATAATAAAAATAATGTAGAATAAATGTAAAAGAGGATGGTTAGATATTTATTAAAATTGTAAATTATAGATAACTAGAAAAAAAGAAAAAAATTTTTTCTAGCTCCTGCGGAGGGCCTTGTGGGCCTTCGGCCAAATGTTGTTACTGTTGCGAATCTGTATTGAATTTTCTTTATAATGAGGTGGATTCGCTCTATACATAGTATGGATTTCAGAAACAAAAACCTTTTGGTAACATGAACGGTATATAATAAAGATTGACTCTTACAATTTAAGCGTTATAAGATTTCAAAAGCGTTATTCGATATTTCAGTTAGTTCATATCATGCTGAAAAATACTTTGCTAAAGTTAAAATGACTACAATGTTACAATGATTACTGACTGCTATGGACAATGCTCCATTGAGAGCGCGCATTTTGACATTGAATGCTCAAGAATAAATTTTTAAAATTAGCTTATCCTGTAGCATAAATAAATAATATATCTGCAAAATTTTTATATAACATACATTTCCTTGAAGAAAACTTCTTATCTGTCGAAGAAAGAATTCTAGATGAATTAGAGAATACATCATCATTATTACATGAAGAGACTTTGAAAACTACATCTGGAATTGGAAAAGCAGATTAATGAAGTGAAAAGCTTAGAGTTTGAAAGAGAACAGCTGCAACATGCTCGTGCACTAGAAATTGCAGCCACTATGAATGGTGCTGCTGATCCCTTAAATCATGAAGAACAGGATTAAAATGTCAGTAGAAGAAGTTCACTGCTTCAATGAACCAAGGAACGTAAAGGAGGATTTTGTAATTTTGCAATGGCTTGAACAACTACTTCCTAACTCACACAAACCAATAATTGATGGAAGAGTTACCAGGAGAAAATGGTGCTACATAGTATCACAATCTTCATTTTCAAAAATGGAGTATATGGAAGATTGACATATTGAAATACGATTTGTCTGTGCAAAAGCTTTGATCACGCCTATGAAAGGTTGGACAATCCCCACAACAGAGCTTGTTGCTGCGTTGTTAATGACTAGGATGAAAAATAACATAGTCAATGCACTTGAAGAGAAACCTGAACAAATGTATTTCTGAATAGAATCAACAGTGGTCTCTAATCCGGAACAATTTCACTATATACCAAGTGAATGGAATTGGCAGATGTCCTGACAAAAGAGAATTATGTAGACTTAGTAGAGTGGCATAGAGGACCACCTTTCCTATTAGAAGAACCTCTTCAGGACTTTGAAAAAGAAACCATAATTGAGCAAATTGAGACAGATCAAGACCCATCAGAAATCAAGCGTAACAAGAAAAAACGGAGAACGAGAAAAAGTTACCACTGAGGAAAATAAATGTGCAATTCAGTCTTAAAGGCACCAAATAAAGATGAGTGAAAAGGAAGCAGATGAGGTATTTAATGAGGTTCTTAAATGCAAAGATTGCTCTGACGCAGTACAATCTATTCAAGAGAAGATGCAAGGATATTCTGCGGAGGAAACCCGGGAAGAAATGCAAAGGAAAGCCCAAATTAAAATCTACCGCACTTTACAAGTTACAGAGGATTACTCCAGCCAGAGATATTGAAAGCTATGTCCACTGTTTGACACAGAAGATCGTGTATTTCGAGTTGGAGGCTGTTTAAATCATGCAAGAAAGATAAATATTGAAATTGTCGCTCCAATTAATTATTGCAAAACCAAAACAACAGCAAGACAATTTGGAAAGAAAGAAATTGAAAGTGTTGAAATTTATAGTAACACACTATCACAAAGAAGAACTCTGCGGAATTGACCATGTTCGAACAACCAAGGATGAAATGGACTATGGATAGTCAATGTTACTGAAATAATCGACGCAGCACATAAAACCTGTTTATTCTGTAGGATCAGATATTATCCAACATTTCATCAGCTGACGGGACAATTGCCAGAGATTCGTGTGGATGAGGGATGTGAAGTTTTTCGTTCAACAGCCGTTGACTTTTGGGGTCCGTTAAAGACAAGGCTACGAAGAGGTGTAATCAAGGATAGTCATGTGGCACTTTTCACATTCCTCACAACTCGTGCGATCCACAGGGAGTTATGTTGGGACACAGATGGAGGGGAAGGCTTATCAATCTCAAAGTTTCTGCTAGCTTTGAGAATATTTGTAAATGCAAGAGGTCACTTGGTACCTTGATCTATAGGGATCAAGGTACCAAATTTACTGGATCATTTTTAGAAGTCGAGAAGACTACGAATGGGAATTTCATTAAAGACCAGGCTGGAAGCAAAAATGGAATCCAATTTGAAGAATTTGTTTTGCTATGAAACATACCCATTGCTTCGTTGCAAAATGGTGCAGCAGAGACAATGATCAAGATCGTTCAGAAATCTCTTACTGTTATGGCAAGTGCATACCATACAGCAACACATTATCAGTAGAAGAGCGGTAAAAGTTCTTGTCAGAGCCAACATATATGGTGAATTCACGTCCATTGTTTCCTAAAATTGGAACCGACTCACTTGATGTCTCAGGCATGATTACGGTGAATATGATTATTTGAGGGCATGGTATAATTGTTGCGCAACAATCGAAAGAGGTGAATATCCATCCAAGAGACCGCATGGCAGCCGTTCAAAACAAAGTTCAAGTTTTCTGGTAGTATTGGTCAGCTAACATGCCGAGGTATTTACTTTGTCGAAGTAAATGGACGAAGAAGGAAGGAAATCTCGAATTAAGAGGACGTAGTAATCGAAGCAAAGACTGGTCCACATTGAGCAGCACCTAGAGCATTGTGGCCAGTTGCAATAATTGAAGAGACACATGCTAGTTGTAGTATATCAACGGTAAAACATGAGTCAAGTGAATAAAAACAATAACGCATATAATTAAACACTTTGGTATGTCAACGACAGGGACCAAAACCAGACTGACTCCTTTCTCATGGTGTCGCAAAATTCTAACTCTCGACATGACGTCAAGGACATCTGTCAATCAAATATCATTACACTGCCTCCTTCAATTTAAAGGCTTTATGCTAAGTTGTTCAAATTTAACAAGTTATTAGTCTATAAAGTTTTAACAAACTCTGTAAAGTCTTTATTGCTACAACTATCATTAGCAAATTTTATTACAAGTTTTGGAACATCTATAAATAGATTTTCGAATGGTTCCCATGAATCCTCTAAATGTTCGAATCCCGACCAACGAACCAATAACTCCCGATTTCCATCAGTAGTAAGACGGACTTGAAGTAAGTCGTCAACCACATAGCCAGAATCATTATGAGCTATTTGTTCAATTAAGTCTTCAGTAACTTTTAAAGAACTATCACAATAATACTTCAGTCGTGATGCAGGCATACTCTGATATCTCCAGTAATTAGATGTTCCACTTCATAAACCCAAGGGTTTTTTAGAGTAATAATTTTCATTGGTCCTTGTCAACGGACTTTCAACTTTTGTCCAGATTTATGAAGTACACTTGCTGCCAATACATAATCACCCTCACGGAAATTAATGGCTTTTACAGACTTAGCATTCATTCTTCTCTTGGCATTAGCATCTCTAGTTTTATTCTTTGCCTTGGTAACCTCTCCATGAATAATCTCAAGTGAATCACGTAGCGATTCAATACCAGCTTTATATGTAGCAGTTGTAGGTACTGAAACCATTTCCTTCAATCTCGGCACAAATATAAAATCTAACGGCGATGACGGTGTGATACCTGTGAATGCGGTCACAGGTGCATAACCACCTAATCTCTTTGATACTAAATTATTAATAACCATCTGTATAACTGGTAATAAACACGGCCAATCACTATTGTTAAGGCGTAATTCACATAATAGACAGCGTAATACAAATAAGATATCACGGTTCACTCGTTCAACTGTACCATTTGCCCACGGTGTGTATGCAGTAACAAAATTGTGTTTAACATTCAATCGTTGACTAACTTTTGTCATGACGTCATTTAAAAAATGTGTACCTTGATCACTGACCCATTGACTAACAATCCCAAATCTTTTAAACCAATCCATTAATGATTCCACAACTGGTTCATATGTAGCATTTGCAGCAGCTACTAGCTCAACAAATCCAGAATAATCATCCTTCAAAACCAAGATGTATCCAAAAGGACAATGTTCATCAGTTTTACTTGCAAATAAATAATCAAAATGAATAACGTCATTAGGCTTCTCACCTGTCAAAACTTCTCCATATGGTCGAGGTATAACTTTACGAGGATCACATGCAAGACAATGTAAACACTTGAGACAAAACTTCTCAACATCTTTTCTCATCCCTTTCCAAATAAAACGTGATAATAACGTACGATAAGTTGTATCGATGCCACGATGACCAGCTGACCCACAATGAGCTATAACAAGTAGTCGTATGCATAAATTGCTATCAGCAGGTAACCAAATAACACCATCCTCAGTACGTAAAACTCCATTAACATCTTTGATAACTAGTGGATTATCCAGATTACAATCCGATTGACTAATAATAACATCCTCAATTGTTGGCCAATCAGATGTATCAGTAATAGATGAGATAGTATTAGTAATAATAATGGATCTAGCCATAATAATAGGGGATGCAACGCCCCAGCGAGTTAAAAGATCGCTCCAAACATTTAATTCTCCAGCAATGTGCTCAATAGTATAATTGAAAGCCATTAACCGTAGTGCCCATCGTTGTAAACGGTCAGCAACATGCTTCTTTACTGTACTATTCAATGCAAACGGATCAAATATGTAAATCAGGTTTCGATGATCACAAAATATTCTAAAACCATTTTCTCTAAGCAATAAATAATCAAGACGAGAACAGGCCTCAATAATTGGAAATGCTTCTTTTTCATTAATGGACCAACGTGTACTAGCCCCTTTAAATTCACCACTGAGAAATACAAGTGGCTCGTGACGTTGCTCATCAATTGGTAATACTAAATCTGCAACAGGCACTTGTGTAGCAACTATTGCCCAAAAATAATTACTAGCATCAGTAAAAATACATAGTTCATAATCAGGCTTCAAATGAGCCAATGTCACAGCATGACTTAATAACTTTTTACTATTCTCAAATGCTAATAATTCATTCTTACCCCAGCCAATGTCAGATAACTTGACAGAACGGGCTGCTCTCTTTGTACGTGAACCAGAGACATCAAATGCTTTTTCAAGTATATCTCTTAGAGGTGCTATAACTTCAGCAAAATTTGGCAATGATGATCGCATCCAATTCAATGCACAAATAAACTGCTGCAAATTACTGGCAGTGACAGGTGGTGACATCTCAGTAATTGCTTGTAATCGGGATGGATCAAATTGGATTCCCCTCTCCGATATTATTCTGCAACACCAGCGAATACTGCTGCGTAATAAAATACTTTTACGAGCATTAACCTTGAGTTTATGTTTACTTAAAACATTGAGAACAGTAGCTAATGTTTCTTGTAATTCCTCAAAAGTTTTGCCAAAACACAAAATATCATCTACCCAAAGTAAACAATTCTGTGGGCGTGTACAGCTATCAACTACCTTCTGCACTGTGGATTGAAAGTATGCTACGCTATCACATGCCCCCATTATAACTCTGGTTGGCGTATATATGCCCTCAGCAGTCATAAATGAATGTAGTTCTTGCGATTGTTCATCTAATGGACATTGCCAATACCCCTTAAATAAATCCAAGGTTGCAAAATATTTCATACCTTCTAACCTTTGTAACTGTACTTCTATATTCGGCATACCTTGCGATCCGTAACATGATTCACAGCTCTTAAATCCACAACCATGCGGGACTTTCCCTTTTCATCATTTACGACAAATGCAGGTGATGCCCAACTGGCGTTGTGATTTCTTTTCACTAAGCCAAATTTTTCTAGTTCCGCAATATGCCCCTTCAAATAGGCTGAGTGCATAGGTGCATAGCGACGTCCTTTGCATTTTATAGGTGTGGCATCCTTTTTCAATTTTACCTCCATTGGTGGGACGTCTGCAGGTGCATCTGGTCCCAGATTTAATCTCCATAATTCACTGAATGTTTCGATTAATCTTTTCAGCTCCCCGTATTCATATTGGGTTGCAGTATCACCCTTCAACTGTTCCAATACTGCCTCAATTGCATCTACTTGACAATTTGGACCAATGTCAGGCTGCCAAAGAGGGAAATCGTCTGTCTCCTTTTCGTCACTATCGGTCTCCAAATTATTTACATCAATAGATTCATTTTGATTCTTAGCAATATCTGCGATCAATTGTTCTATGTTGATCCCTATTGACTCTAGCAAGGGTTTACCAATTATTAAATCATCTTGCAGATTATTAATAACAATGCAATCAATTGCTCTCAGAACTAATTTTCCAGCTTTTGTTAATAGCGTTAAGTTTATACTAATTGTGCTAGTAACTTTTTCTGTTACCTCCTTTTTTGCAAATTGAATGTCCACAGGAGGGGTTTCTTTAATCATAGTAGGTGTTTTAGCAGCTATTAATTCCGCCAAATCACGCCTGATAAATGTTCTGTCGGCCCCTGTGTCTAACACATATTTGCACTTTATCACATCGTTTAAAATTGCACAATTATTTGACAACTGTCTGCTTTCAATATCTGTTGACATTATTTGTTTGAGATCAACTGGTTTACTTTTATCTTGAGATTTACTGTATGCAGCTCCTGATCTTGTTTTAGATAGCTTTTCTAATAAATCCTTTTTTTCATTTGCTGTTGCGTCTGGGCAATCCTTTAGCCAATGCTTTCCTTTACATTTTAGACATCCAGTTGTAGGCGGTGACTTTGTATCTTTCTTTTTTCTCTCTTTACCTTCTTGTTTAGGACAATTAGCTTGAGAGTGGTTTCCTTTGAAAGTTAACTTTGTAGTATATCAACGGTACAACATGAGTCAAGTGAATAAAAACAATAACGCATATAATTAAACACTTTGGTATGTCAACGACAGGGACCAAAACCAGACTGACTCCTTTCTCATGGTGTCGCAAAATTCTAACTCTCGACATGACGTCAATGACATCTGTCAATCAAATATCATTACACTAGTAGAGATAGCTATGTACGGAAAGTTACCATTAAGAACAACAAAGGGAGTTACAATCGTCCCATTGGGTCACTTGCACTGATAGCTACAAAAACGGGCTGAAGGAGAAGGAAATTGAAGGATTGGATGAAGTCACAAATGGAACGAAGATTAAAGTTTAATAAAGCCTATTGCTAAAATTGTTTGTTTAAATCCGTATCTTATCTGAAAATTGGTTATTTACTTTCACTGGGTGCCAGTGGATTCGTATTTGTAATAGCATGTATTTTATGTGCTTGTATCATGTAAATGATTATTGATATTTTTGTATGTTGAAATCGTTTGTAGCCTCGTTTTACCGAAGGGCGTTTTATTAATAAGAGGCTAGTTCATAAGCAGTGCCCCAAGGAAAATGTGGCTGACAAGTTTTTGGGACGCCCGTTTTAATGATAGCATTTTAAGATTAAAGAAACTTGAGAAAACCTTGAAGTGTATATCCCGGATATTGGAAGATTGCTTCTTTAGATAGAGAAAATTTTCTATTCGTACATGATCTTCTTGTGTTTTTACTTTGCGCGATCATTTCTCCTTCAAAAATGCAGTCAAAGTGACGATTTTGGGTTAATTTTGTGTCTCACTCTTTTTCCTCGAACAGGAACCCGTTTATTTTCAACAAGAGAGTTTACACCGGAAAAAACACTAAACTTTTTACTTATTTGTCGCTAAATAGAAAACTGCTAAACCAAATGACAATCTGCCTTCGGAATGAAATTTTCAACGTTCAGCTGAAGATTTAGCGCTATATTTGATCAATAGTCAAGATCCAGGTAAAGAGATATAAGCCTCTAAAGTCAAAAGTTTTTAGTTTTGGATTTTTCTCACTCAAGTGCTCAGACGATTAACACCTCTTTGCGACTTCGTCTAAGCATAGTTGATGCGTATTAAAAATAGTCACACCCCTTTCAATAACCAGCAGCGATAACCTGCTTAGACGAAGTCGTAAAGAGGTGCTAATCGCGTGAGTACTTGAGTGAGAAAAATCCAAAACTAAAAACTTTTGACTTTAGAGGCTTATATCTAATTACCTGGATCTTGAATATTGATCAAATATAGCTCTAATTCTTCAGCTGAACGTTGAAAATTTCATTCCGAAAGCAGATTGTCATTTGGTTTAGCGGTTTTTTATTAGAGACAAATAAGTAAAAAGTTTAGTGTTTTTTCCGGTGTAAACTCTCTTGTTGAAAATAAACGGGTTCCTGTTCGAGGAAAAAGAGTGAGACACAAAATCGTAACTTTGATTGCATTTTTGAGTAGGAAATGCTTGCGTAAAGTAAAAATACAAGAAGAACATGTACTGATAGAAATGTTTCTCTATCTAAATAAGCAATCTCCCAATATCCGGGATATACACTTTAATTTGAAGTCTCATTTTTTTTTTTTAAATAAATGTACACATTGTCGGAATAATAATAAGAACATCAGAAAATTCATAATTTATATTCAGTTTTCTCTTCGGTTAAAACAATGATTCTGTTCGACTTTCATAAATAAATAAACAATTGTCATCCAGTGCGCAATTTACCATTATCAAGTGGCCAATTCAAAATGTAGACATTTCTAAGAGGCAATTATACATTTTAAACTATTCTAGACAACGTGATAAAACGGAATTGTAGATAAAATTGAAATAGAAATTTTAATTGTAAAGTAGCTAGTTTTTCATAAGTTGTTTCAATGTATATGCATCATCCTATTTATCTTACCCTTATTTTACACATACCTTGACACATTGTAAGTTTAAATGTTTTCATTATGTTGAGGACTCTAAAGAGACAGGCCTTTTGGCTTTTATTGGATATATCCTTATTAAATAAAGATTAAAAAATAATGTTTTAAAATGATAAGCTTTGATTTACAGATATCATGATACAGATATGAAGGATGTCAAGAAATCTTGTGTGTTGATTATTTTGTTAATATTGTTTGATTACTTTTATTCAGTAACTTAAATAAAATTACTACGTCATTATCATTGGATATGCATTATGCAGCCAAATTAAGTTTATCATCTCAGATTGCTTATAATAGATATAGGTACAATAATATGACTTATGGCCAAGTCGTTTTTGATAAATAGATGGCTGAACTGTTGCCTTTGCTTAAATTTAACAATGTTTCATGTTTAGTACAATGCAATGCATTACTGTCTCACGAGCGTGGTCTTGAAGTACTGCTTATCTACGCTAAAGCTTTACATGTTTTTGAAAATCCATGCCAAACGAAAGACAGTTAATAAGTACGTGGGAACCATAGTTATCTGTAATCTTGTCCTAGATCAGTTTAAGCTTCTGCTTAAGTTTCCACAATCCTGTCGATGAAGGGCGATGAACTAAAAATAGTAGCATTATGTCTAGAATAAGTTGTCATAATTTTCTACATTTATCGATATTTGTTAAAAGATGGATAAATACGATCAATAATTGCCTGCAAGCATCCACAAGCTGTTTTACGAAATGCTATATGCATGCGAGCATAGATAAATACATTGATGCACGAGTTAGTAAACTGCATAGCATTGAATATATGGTTCAAGTAAATGGTTAATGTATTTCGTGTGATAGTGTTACCAGTAAATGATGAAGCAGTGTAACCAAGAATGAGTATATCGCGAGGTAGAACTAACACCATAAATACGAAGCCTAATGCAATCAAAAGACGAACAATTTTTTCCGTTTTGACGATCTTTTTGGTAGAAGACAAACACTTTTTAAATTGAAGTCGATTTGCTCTGAGTGTACACCTGATCCAAACAGTTGTGACAATAAAAACTAGTACAAAAATTAAATCTCTCGACGCCAGAAATGTAATTTCAGGGATTGCATAGGAGAGAACTTTAATATCTGGAACGACACATATTTGAGATGGTTCAGGACCAGCTACTACCATTGATACAATAGTTTGATGATGAATTCTATGGTAGCTCATTAAGAATGATATTAGTAAGAATAGTATATAAGCGAGACGGATTCTTATCTTTGTAAAGTGTCCTTTAAAAGGGGTGACAATCAAACGACAGCGATCAACAGCAATCATTAAGATCATTGCAGCAGACATATTACATGATATGATGTTCATAGGTGGTAGTATTTTACATCCCACATAACCAAAATGCCATTCATTGCGTTTGACTGCTTCCCAATAGATAAATATTGATGGACTTACAATTGACAGTACTAGGTCAACGTAAGCTAAATAAAGTATCAGCATATCTGTTGTAGACCAACAGTTTTTCTTTTTCTGGTTGCTTTGGAATATGTAAATCACAATACCATTGCCTAGAATACCACATAACATTAGTAAGCTCATCAATGTTATAATGATGTAAGCCATTGGGCTATAATCAAGCTCGATATTAGTTGAAAAATTACCCATGACTCACGTCTTCGACCTGTTTTAGTTCCGTACACTTGTTTTATCATAACACAGCATATGCAAGCACAGACACAAGGCCAAGCACTGCCAATATAGAACTTAGAATGGTTACTCAAAAATAGTTAACACGGGACAAATATACTTCTTCTGTTAATCTCTAAACTTTTCATTGAGATAAAATCTCTGTCTGTTCTGTGTTTGAATATTTCCAATAACTTTTACGCCCCTACTAAAGCTATATCCACGCAATAAATAATTTATATAATCCATCTATAGAAGTTGGATTTCGATAACGCAATGTCCTTCTTTTAAAGACAATATGGTTGCAGGAGTTCAGAAGGCTTTCAAATCAATGTTTTAAATTTGATAAAACAATTGTTAATAATCGGGCTTTATATCTCATAATCCTTTTTGAAATCAACATCAAACAAAATGTAACGGCAAAGAGTTTATATATTCATTATTATGACGCATATAAATTGTGGATTTTCGAATTAATGCATATGCTTTTTAATGGCCGATAGTCAGAAGTATTCGTGAGAGAAGCCTGATGTTATCTGCGGCATATGTCATTCAGGGAATAGTTTGCATTGTTGCACCTATACAACATCGATATCTGTAAATAATCCCAACTTTCATAACACTTTTACAATTTCACTTACAAAGAATTACTTCTAATTACAATTTGTAAATGCAAATCGAAGCAGTACAACTGAATGGAAAACAATTCCGATCATAGCGTTTTGATATCTAGTTAAATACTATTTTGAAAAATTCAATAAGAGTCAATTCTCTTCGGTAATGATTTTGGGCACACAATAGCAGCATATTCTTTTGTAGATATTTACCCGTATAAACTTTTTAAATGTGATATAATATCGCTGGATTACTCACAAGAAAATAATTAATTCTAATTTTTCGATGCATACTGACATGCTCTACGATCATTGAATATTCTAGTTGATGAACAAAATCGAATTGTGATCCGTTCCTTTAGTACTGCAGTAAACAAGGGATAGCTAGAATTGAGCATTGTTCATTCATTAAAGGGAGATAACTGACCGGGGAGCATTGCGAGCTCAACCAACTCCTACGTCATCAATTTAAACAAAGCTTTGAGAAAAGCTGCCGTGCGTGTGAGTGAGCTTCGATTTATTATTCTGGCCGTATGTTGATTTTATGGTAAAGTATTTCAAATGAACAAATTAAAATCGCAATTTGGTAGCTATACTACATACTTTGGTTTCATTATTTATGATCACATTCTGGACTAGAATGTATTGTTTACTATATGATCAACCGTATAAAAACAATAAAAGTATGATATACAGAATCAGTTTTAGTCCGATCAGTTCGATTGTGCAAGTCAAGTTGGATTGATATGTTGAACGAAAAGTAACACTAAACAAGAACCTTGTTTAACATTTTGATTTTCGTTATAGATCCAAATTCTTGTGTTTCTTGACATCTTGGGTCATCTTGCGTATCAACTATCGTTCTTATTCATGTTTTGATGTAGGGATCGGTCCTTAAATGCTTTCCAGCTAATAAATAGGCAACTTCAGTAAATATAACCTGGAGAATAAATATACCAAAAGCAAACTAATTTGATAATTCAATAAAACTATGTGAATCTGAGTTTAATGCATGGAATAAATCGTTGTTTAAAGACATTGATTCGTTGATGATTGTCACGAGTTCACGGCTTCGACATTCCTGTTTCGTATTTTTGATTATTTCGTTCAAAACAATAGAATTAAGGCAAGGCCAACTCTGTTTCAAAACGAGTACTTAAATTTGGCATGAAGAATTCAAGCTGCGCGCGCAACCTTCCCCAGTCAATATTCTCCCTTTAACATAAGTATTTCTTAGATAATTGGCTTACAGAAAATAACCAATTGATCAAGTTAACCAATGTCATAAATGGCGCCGAAAAGTACAAATTACATCCATTGATAAAACCGTGTCTAAGAATCCAATTTTCGACTTACATTTTCTCTAACATCATCTAGTGAACATTTCGGGGAACTTGTCTGTTACTTTACAGTCTTTAATCTTTCAGAGTTTCAAAAAGTTATAAAAGATAATTCCGTTTAAAAATGTGATAGTTTCATAGCTTTTTCATATAAAGCTGCTACCATTTGCTGCTACAGAGCGGCTACTAATTTGGCGGCTTCTAATAGCACAAGAGTAATGCATAAATTAATGAGGATATGCTTCAAATTTAGTTCCGAAATTGATCAACATATCGTCTTTTCATCTTTTTGACAATGTTTAATGGGAAAAGCCTTTGATCCACATAGCACAGACCAAGGTCCTCTTCTCTGCTGTGGGTCAAAGAAATGTTGCCAGGATATTAGCTACACTCCAGTCACCCTCCATGGGTTTATGCTGAATAACAACCAGCTATATGAATAGCAATTTCACTCCGTTTGAGACTGGACATAGTGAAATACCATACATGCAAGGCCACATTTGCACTAAATTTGCACAACTATTAGATGAACAAGGAGTCCATTGTCTTTCATGTAAGAAGACTTCTGGGAATCATGAAGCAAATTCCATCATCAAGAATGGTTTGTGTTCTGCAAATGTCCCTCTCAGGGTCCAGCAAAATCAGATTTCTAAAGACCTGATAGAGTCAAACTAATTCCGTGGGAAAAGGCCATTCTGCTTTATGGTGTTTTACATGCCCTGATTGATACTATTGCTTCTAGTTACACCGAAAAAACATCTGCTGAAAACGCCACAAAGAAAGAAAAGGAAACCACAAAGTATAAGCAGCTGACAACTAATTACATCTTCATACCCGAACCCATAGAAACGATGAGGGCGTACTGACGTACAGCCGTACATAAGTCGTGGACAGACCACAAATATATATAGTAATGTAGAACTATAGAAATAATTTAATTACAAACAGACACCGTCATTAAGTAAGTAGATATAGTTATGCTGGATCGTCTAGCTTCAAAATAATCAAGGATTGGCCTCATAATGTCGTATGGATTGTATTTAACATCATAGTTGGTTTTGACTTTCTTTTTCTCTAGTACAAACCGAGAAAATTAGAACGAATGAGTAGTTTATTGCTAGCCACTGTATTGGTGAACATATTGTCTTTGGTATGCAAATTCTTCAGGTCACTCTTAACCTTCTGCATTGCTGGAAATTAATTTGTAAATAAATCCTTCCCGTGGACTGTGTTATAATGTTGAGATTATACATGAAGAGTCAATCAGTAATCATAAGTTCAAGATATCACTGGCTTACATGTGCTACGGGATTTATTAAGTAACTTCCTCTACATGAATACCCCATGAATATCATGAGTTAAAGACCAAATATGGTTAACATTATAACTCTCTCCTTTGTATCGATTATTTCATGATAGTAAAAAGTTAAGGCACATATATATATATTAAGCCTGTGTATCTACTTGACATTGGGATTGTGTGATCAGATCTCCAATGCAGGGTGGTGATCTGTAACATCATTAGGTGAACTGATACAGTTATAAGATTTGATTCTTCTTGGAATTACTTGATTGGTTGTGCTGCATAAAAATATATATTGGGCTTATCATCATTGCACTGCTCTGAATCTACTATTAGATAACTTCTAGTACGTCGTAAGATTTGACATGTTGCTGTTTCAATGATGTATGAATTTTGTGTATCCGCATATTTGATAATATTTGCTAATTGTAACCATACTTTTCCTTTTCCTTGCCTATGACACACTGCCTGGCCAGAGGATACTTCTATGGGCAGTTTAGTTCTGAGAATTCCAGGCAGCAGAGCTTTGTCTAGTAGGTAGTCGGTGGTCATCAGTGGACTATGCTGTGGACATATATATAGACCGCATGACGAAATTAAATCTGTTATTCGGGATAGATATCTTGGTCAGTATACAGCAGACTTAGCCCGTTCGATTCATTTTCATATTCCAAAATGCTCGTGGTGAATTTCTTGCAGAGTAAATGATATTATGGATATATGAATTACTAGTTAGCTAGTGCACTGCCTATCAATGCGTATGATTTCTGAATTTGAGTATGCTGCACATTAAACAGAGAGCGCAGCTCTTGACTTAGTGCCAGCCAATACAAGATTGGTTCCTTGTTCATAAATCATAACAAAGATTGAAGTGATATCGTAAGCATTTTAGGCACACTCTAGCAAATCTTGGTGATACATCAGATATTGGTTTTTCCATTTCATTCAGTTCATCAAAATTCCCCAAAACTCATTTGGTGCGTCAATGAATTATTCATTTATATTGTAATTGAAACAGAAGGATGCTATTGTCATTTAATTTGAGCTAGTTTTTCAGAAATAAGTTAAATGAACAGCGATGTTTCAGTTATACAGCGATGAACAGTTATATTTCTTTATGAAAACATTAGTCTGCGTTACAGACCGCGATTCATTCACAAAAGAATAGGGTCTGTGTGATTAGCACAGTTCTCTGTCCAGCCACTCTACGAAGACGTAGAGCGCAAGTTTCTGATCGATGCATGGTAAATCTATTGTTCTTAGATAATAAATTCATCACCTCTGTTCGATCAATTAATTGTCATAGCTACGAAGCCTAAAATAGAACTTCTTGCAATCATGTCAACTGAAGTAAACAAAAAACTGTGAGAATCCCGGTGAGAATCATCTTAATCTTGCATAATTATGTGACATAAATCTTATTCTGATACGAGGCCCGGAAAGAGAAAAGTTTGAAATCAGTCCTTTGAAAAAAAGTTTGTATAACTTAAAGGTTCTGAATAAATGATGATGATGATGATGATGATGATGATGAATGATGATGAGAGAAACCGAGCAATTTACACAGACCCTATTCTTTCGTGAATGAATCGCGGTCTGTAACGCAGGCTATGAAAACATGCGCTGATGAAAAGTCTACGGCCCTATTGTGAAATTTTAGTGATCTTTTCTTTTGTTCACTCTCTATTGTTTTTATTTCTATTGTTCTTTCAAAATCGCGTATTACGTTGATCGCGTAATGCGTTATTTTCTTATTTTCTTCGGGGTCCTAACGATAACGTATTATGTGATATTGACTGTAATACGTTATTTTAATGGAAATTCGTATTTACTTTGCTCTGAGTACTATACTTTGTTAGAACAAAAAACTGTTTCCCTTGATAGGCAAAATAGAACGGAAAAATCGCTGAAAGTGAATAATAATGCTAATAAAACACTCTGGTTTCAAACCATGCGGTATAATTTCAAGAAAAATACTAATCCCTATCACGTGACATTTTGGCCAGTTTTTAATGATCTTCGACATTTGGTTCGTCTGTATAACCCCCAAATGCCAATTTAATGCTAGGTGTCGCGCCTAATTCCAATTGAGTTCGGTGCGTCCATCAGCACGGATTTTTAGAACGTCGCTCGACGTGCACACAGCTGTTATCTACATTTAACATTTGGAATAAAGCAATAAACAATAAATTATTAACGGATACAATCTATTTGGACCTTAGCAAAGCTTTTGATACCGTGTCGCACAACAAACTAGTTATCTAGCTCAACGCATATGGTATACAATTCGAGCTCATCAAATCGATATCATCATTTTTTCTGGTCGCACTTAATCTGTTTGTTTTGAAAATGTCTATTCTAAATCTTCAAATGTTGACAGCAGTGTACCCCAAGGCTCCGTACTTGGCCCTCTATTGTTTATTATATTTATTAATGACATTGTAAGTTGCCCTGAGGACGCGAATGCCATATCAAATTGTTCGCAGACGACGCAAAAAATTTTTCTACAAGATCTGAGTCAAGTCTAAATCTACAGAGACGATTAGATAAAGTAGTTATATGGGCGCAAACATGGAAGTTACGTCTAGTTTTCACAAATGTTGCGTATTTTCCTTTGGAAATGTCAACGTTCAGCAACAGATTTACAACTTGGAAGAAAAATAACTGAGAACAGTATTATTATAGAATAAAAGACCTGGGAGTTGTATTCACTACCGACCTCAAGCCTTCAGCTCATTGCGCTATGATTACTGCAAAGGCCAAGTCTAGGTCATTCCTAATAAGAAAATGTTTCTCAAGTAGAGATGTTGATGTTTTAATGAAAGCATACAGTGTGTACGTGAGACCACTTTTAGAATCAGTGTCTCCTGTATGGTCACCATAGTTAATTAAAGATATCATTAGCATTGAAAGGTTCAAAGAACATTTGTCAGGCATGTATGCCACATCAAACACATTTACGGTCAAACATATCCAAACTCGTTGAAGTATCTTAATTAATATTAATTCTTTGGAATTAAGGAGAATCAAAAGCGATCTGATAATGATGTTTAAAATTATTAATAATCTAGTAGATTTACATTTAGAAGAATTTTGTAAATTCAGTAAAACTAAATATTCAATGCGAGGTAACTCCTTAAAGTTACAACTGACAAATGTATCCGTTAGGCTAAATATCAGCAAATACCAATTTATCAATCGAGTAATTCCATGGTGGAACAGTTTACCAGAGAGTGTGGTAACCTCCAAATCATTAATTTCCCTCAAATCAAAAAATTGAACACTGTTGATCTAAATCCCTCATGCAAAGTTAAATAACAATCTATATAAACTACTAGTATAGTTAACTCAATTAACACATTTTAATTTTATGCTTTCTTTATGTATTTAAAGGATATATGTAAGTGGAAGTTTACTTCCCTGTATAATCCGGTCAGTGTTTTTGACAAATAAACAACAACAGCAACATCTACATTATAATCAAAATCAACCATCAAACTTGTTAATCGTTTCTCTATACAGGAATAGCTTCCATAATTTGTTTGGAATTTGATACAAACTTCGTCATCTCCCAACCACCAAGATCGCACATATCAATGAGCTCAATTAGTAATTTGGTCACTTGTTCTATCAATCTACCTCCTCCACAATAATCATCCACATAAATATCTTGAGTAGCTGCTACATTTGCCAGTGGGAAGCATTATATGATCTCACATTTCGCAGCATGGTGAAGTAAAGAGCTAATTGCCAAGTATGGTGAAGGTTTTACTCCAAACATCAAACTTGTCATTACATATCACACAACGAATAGGTTCGCGAGTAAGATCACAATCTCGCCAAAGATACTGCTGAAATTGATAATGTTCAGGGTGTATCGATGTCTGGTAGAGCATCTTCTTGATATCTCCCATCAATGCAATCTCATGAAATCTAAATCTTAAAAGCACTTTTTACCAAATCTGGCTGTAATGCCGGACCAGATAACAAACATTCATTCAAAGAAATGCCATTGATATCTATTGCACTTGCATTGAAAACTACTCTAGTTTTAGTTGTCAAACTATCAATGGTTCTCAACCGGGTGATGTGGTACATAATATTGAGATCCTTCGTCAAACCTCTCCCTCTCTTCTGAAGTCACTGGACGAGCAAATCCCAATCGTTCATAATCATTCATACAACTTCGATATGCTTCTTTCTTTTCTTTATCTTTCTCCAGACGCTTTTCAATTAACACTAGTTGTTTTTTGCATTTTGATAATTATTAAATAGTTTATGTTCATTTTCTCGAAATGGCAACGATACGGAATAATGATTATTGTCGAAACGAATAGATTTCTCAAATTCTGAAACAGCTGTTCGTTCGTCTAAATTATACTGTTTTCTAGTGTCCTTGATTCCTATTGCTTCGAGATTCCAAACATTTTCCTCCTCTTGTTTTGTTTGGTATGTGATTTGCAATCCACAAATAAACACGATGATTTTGATATCTTTCCAACAAAGGGATTCGACCCAATTAATACATAACCAAATATAGCTCGCAATGCTCCGGTTAGTGAATGATCAGTTGGATGGCGTATTATGTCACCGCATACTAATTGCAAAAAGAAATCGATACCAATTAAAACATCCACATCACATTCGTTATGGGGCAGTTCATCTGCAATGCAGATATTCACTAAGTGAGTACAATGTTCCAAATCAATCTCAACAGCATCTAATGGAGCACAAATATTTCCAGGTTTAACAATATCATTGATATGAACTTTCGTACTAGAATGATTCCGAGGAGAGAGTTCAATGTCAACATGACCAGTTTTTAAATGAGACACTCTCTCATCAAATCCTGTGATTTCAACTAACTCTGTTTCCCATATGGTCGATCTATTCGATTCTCTTATTCTTCGATCTTCAGCTGCTTTTTCTGTAACAAATGTCTCTTTGCACATCGAATCAAATTCTACTCTAACTTTAGATGACTTTCCTCCATTGTGCATTAATGCAACTGCAGACGGCATAATCTTTGACGTAAATACGGTTCTACCTTTGGTAGACAAACAACGACTTTTAGAAGTATTAGCTTGAATAATAGTTTCCGGCTCTTCAGGTCGACTGTCGAGATGTAGCAATTCATGATGCGGCTTACCACAATCATTTGTTGTGCACTTTGTCTTTCTAGTACATTCCATCCATCTATGATGAGGATTTAAACATAAGTAACCCAGTCCTTTTCCTTTAGTAAAATACCACTTGTCCTTTATATCTAATTTCGAAAATTGAAAACAATTTTTCAAGTCATGATTAGTCATCTCACAATGAATACCTTTAGATCTTGCACTTCCTCTATTTTGGCTGGTCTCCGTTGTAAGTGCTTGGGCAGAATATACCTTTGCATCTTTCTGAGCGTCAGGTTTTCCGATAACTCTTTTCACAGCTATGTCTTGGTTTCAGTCAACTGTTTCTCTTGAACGTACTTCTCTTGAAAACCAATCACAAAATCTTTTCCAATTTGGGAATTCTTTTTCTTCATACTTTGTAATTATTTCCTTTTCCCACTCTGACTTCAAATCAGTTGGTAACTTTGATTCTAGCATAGGAATTATGAATGCATGTCAAGGGTTGTCAATATTTTCTGCGTAGGATTTCGATAAATCCATTTCCCTGAAATTAAATCATTTTCTTCCTCAATTGCTGGGAATCAGAGCTGGTTGATAATTGTTGAACATCAATAATGGACTTCACTATAGACCTGACAATCTGCCTAGGCTGTCCATAACGTGCTTTTACATGTTCCAGTGCGGTATGATCTGTTACAACCATAGACTTATATAGACTGCTAACGAAAATGTGCAACATGGGGAACAAAGATGGCTGACGCAAAGGACTTATTTTAGCGCATTTTCAAAACTATTTGATCTTTCCTATAAACTCTTTTGTAATCTAAACTCCAAACAATATGTTCTCACTGTCATAGAAAGATAGTTTAAGTAGGATTTTCCTGCCAGCAAAGCGAGATTTGTTCATAGGATCACAATTATTTTCAAACATTTATGAATAATTTAAAGTCACACCGAGAGACAAGGAAATATAAAAATTAAAAAACTAACACTATTTACCTTCAAAAGCGATTAAAAAATAGAATTTTTAACTCAATATGCTCAAAAAATGGCTTGAAATTTCGCGTTTTCTAGGCTCTGTTTTGGTACCTTGCGTCAGCCATTATGAATGCCCATGGTCGCTATGTGTTTCCATGAAGTTTGGCAATGGAATCAGCAGTCTATGTAAGTCTATGGTTACAACTAACGAAGAAAACCCATCTAAACATCTAGAAGCAGTATCCTTTAATGATTGTCGAAGATTCCGATACTTGTAAAAGAGGTACACCTTTGGGTTACTATGCACCACCGTATCAAATGATTTCCACCAATAGGGGAAATGATTAATGTCTTCGTGGAATTCAGGGGCTAAAATACAATTTGGTAGACCACCTGCTCTCTTCTCTTTGGCATATTTTGCCACTTCATCTCTTTTTTCAAACAAAATTTCACTCAAGTTATAAACCATTAATTTTTTCTTAGGATCGTCCCAACGCCACTATCCCTTCTTTTAATGGCAGTACGGGATTCTCTTTGCTTTTCAAGCCAAAATAATTAACCCTTTCTATCTTCTTCTTTAGATCATCAAAGAGCCAATTGAAACGATCGATGATTAATTTGGGGTCTTCCCCGACAGTACTATCTAGGCTGAAAGGGCTAGATGAGCGTTGTCTCTCAGATAACTCCTTACCAGGTGACAATTCACTAATTGCTTTTAACAGTCTCTCTTCACGTCTAACACTTTCTTGTTTCTGCTGCTGCATCATTTGCATCATCATTTGCATCATCGATGACGTTGCAGGACTTATAGCTACGTCATTACTGACTTTAATCGCATCAGTTTCATCATTATAACTTTCATCAGAAGGGTGGGCTTCTTCTATTCGTAATTCTTTTGAACATTTTGATAAAGAATTGGGAGAGTTATCAGGGTACATACGTTTGAAGCGATTCTCTTTTATATGTTAAGATAGTTCAAAGTACGACAACTTAATAGCGGAATTGTTTGCACTGATCACGAGAAGACCACATCACGTGATCAAGCTCACAATAATCAAGCCAAATTAACAGTTTTTGTTGATAAAATTAATAACTTCGGAGACTAGAACGATGAAATACTAATAGGTATGTTTTTCGTTTTAGAAAAGAGTTCATCCACTGGTTTGGGATCCACTTGAATTTCCCCAGTTCTAATCTAAGAAGGTAGATCTTGTCCTCTGTACTCTGAAAATTGCAATAAGAACATGAAATACTAATAGGTATGTTTTTCGATTTAGAAAAGAGTTCATCCACTGGTTTGGGAGCCACCTGAATTTCCCCAGTTCTAATCTAAGAAGGTAGATCTTGTCGTCAGTTCTCTGAAAATTGCAATAAACTTTCAAGATTTTATCCCATCCTCCATACTTGGTGTAACTTTATTCATTGCAGTGGTTCTCAACTTTTTTCTCTCCTGGGGCTTTGTCAACTTTCGAACTTCTTTCGTTGCTTTTTCTTCCTCTGTCTCCTTCCTCTCAACTGGCCATGAAATTTCATACTTCAACAGGAAGATCCGCGATGCCATTGGTCAATTTCTTCAAATGGGAATTTTTTTTGTCAATCCGTCTGCAGGATTGGCTGTACCAGAAACAAAACCAAAACAATCTTGAGAAAGTTTTTTCTTGTGCCTCGGTTACCCTTGTTTGGACAAATGCTTTGTACTTAGTTGAATCTGACTTAATCCAACTCAACACTGTGAAAGAAACGCATCAACGAGGTCATTCTTTCTATTCAATAATTTAACTACCATATCCACCAATCTGGTCATGATGACGATTCCAACTAATTCGATTTGTGGTATGCTTCTCATCCTCATTGGTGTCACCATTGCTTTGCCACAGACAAATACTAGCTTTACAGAATCAGCGGGCATCTACCATTTAAGATTAATAACTGCACCGTAGGCATCCAAACTACCATCCAAGAATGCACGAAGAGATGAACCCACTGCTTCATTCGGCCGTAAAAATTTTGATGTTCAAGACTTCTCACTCGGTTGCATGCAATTCATTAATGGTTTTCCTCCATTCAATTTCTTCCTCTGTTCCCAAATAGCTATCCCATTTAACACCTCGTTCCCACAACCTCTGAACTTCAGGTTTTGATCCTATTGCTGATGCAGCAACCAATCCAAATGGATTCCATAGTTTGACAGATTACACTAAATAGTTGGCTCTATATACTCTCCCATTTTGAGTTTGAAAATATCTATACCCTTCATGTCCTACCACATTTACCACATTTACCTGTTACCTTTCACAATCAGATTGGGATATGGCTTTTAATTCATCAATATTTGAATGCTAAGCTTTTATTCTGAACCCATTCTCTTTTTAAAGATTAAACATCTTTGAAATGTCTCCATGAATAGCAGCTACTTTTTTCATGACTGAGAATAACCTATTGTTGATATCAGGGCCTTTTTCAAAACATCCATTGCATTTTGTATACCTGCTTTGATATCCATTACATCATTATGGACAATCTGAAGAGGTGCTGTCTTACTGTCATTCTGAATACAGGATGTATGCCCAAGTAATCATAATAGTGCCAATCAAGTGCCAAGATATCATAATGCAGACATTTGGAAAACACTGTCCATATCGATGGAGAATCATCAAAGAGGACCAACCCAAATGGCTCTCCTCACGTCTCGTTAAAGTTATTGTCACACGTAACCGGCTATTTAATCGCTATATATCAAATAAATCAGTCTCGAATAAAATGAGCTACCTGAACGCGAGGAGAAACGCCTCCTACATCAGAAGGGAAGAAATCCGCAACACCATGAGTCAAATGATTCGAAACACTTCAACACATGACTTCTGGAAAAGCATAAGCTCTGACTACCACATCCCAAGAGGAAAGCAATAGATACCATCTCCATAGAACACGATGGTAAAGCTGTAACAGAACCAAGAGAAGTGGCGAACATTCTAAATGATGCATTTATCTCTTACATGATACCTGCAGATAATCAGTCAGACTTTACCGACCATCCAAGCATTGTTGCCATCAAAGATCAGATCATCACAAATGTATCACCTTCAGTTGACGTTAAGCCAGTTACATCAATAGATGTATCAAACGTCATGAAAAACCTTAAGTTGAAAACGTCACCAGGAGAAGATGGTTTACCAAATTGGCTTTTGAGAGCAGCTCATGTTGTTCTAGCAGAGCCTTTGATGCATTTATTCAATCATTGCATCGGCAATAATTGCTTTCCTACTTGCTGGAAAGGTGGTGCTGTAACTCCAATTCACAAAGCCAACAATGAACACTGTAAAGCCAACTATACAGACCAATCACATTACTAGCACCTCTATCCAAAATATATATGAACGCCTACTCAGTCATGGAATATCACATCACATAATTGACAGCAACTTGTGGTCAACAGCATTATCTGGATACTCCAAGGTCATTCGTGTACAACAGCATTGGTCAAAGTATTTGAAGATTGGGTAAAAGCAGTCGACGTTGGAAACACGGTATCCGTTGTTACTTTCGATCGATCTAAGCAAGGCATTTGAGAGGGTCAATCATCGCCTATTAATTGCAAAGCTAGAAGCATACGATTTCAATAAAGATTCAATCAATTTAGTTGCAAGCCACCTCCTAGATAGACGTCAGCATGTCCGAGTAGAAAATTTTTGGTCAGATTGGAAGTCGATCACATCTGGTGTACCACAAGGAAGTACACTCGGACCTCTGCTATTTAACATATTCGTCAACGACTTGTCTCTTTTCATATCACACTCTGGTATCCGCCAATATGCCGATGACACCACATTATACCACAGCAGGAGAGACATCGATCAAACTCAGTTCTAAATCAATGAAGACGTAGAAGCTCTATCATCGTGGACCAAAAACAACTTCATAACCCTTAATCCATCGAAAACTAATACCATCATACTGGGAAGAGGAAGCATACAGATCAAACTCAATGGAAATATCATTATTCCATTAGATACCATCAAACTACTTGGGTTTACTTTCGACTCCAAACTAGCTCTATCAAATCAAACAGAAAATGTTTGCCGCAAGGTATCAGCAGTAACATCTGCTCTAACAAGAGTTTGTCACTACTTTTCGTTGGAAGTAAGACTTTCGTTAATTAAAACTTTTATCTACCTCATTTTGACTTCGCAAATGTACTTTTTTGTGGCATATCTAAGCGTCTAATTAAAAGAATTGATCAAACATTTTGTAGATCAATTAGATCTATAACTAAAAGTGACCGGAGGTGCCCATCTGAAGATTGTTTCGACATGATGCAAATGAAGCCTTTCGTACATCATCAATTCGAAACATCTGCTGCACTGTTAGCATGGGATGTTATAAACAGAACATGTCCTTCTTATATATACGATCTTTTTATCACACGGAAAGGAAGAACACGAGCCTGCACAAGACAGGAATTCATTATTCCTCGAATTAATACCGCATGCAGGAAGCTATTACCATCATATCAATGTGGAACACTTTTCAATATGCTTAATAAAAACAATAGCAACATTACATCTATGAGCAGAGATGCTTTTAAACGTGAAATGAAGGACAACTTTGTACATTTTTAATTGTTAGATAATTATACCTGTCATAATATTAAATGAGAGACATAAAACGACAACGTGACTCAGGCGTAGCCAACAAGAATCTAATCATAACATTCTAATACACGTGTAAAACTAACACATTCATGATTAACTATAAAGGTGTCATTCATGAAATGGGACATCTCCCTTTTTAACTTTTAACGTAAATTCAAACTAACTGAAAATTATTTATATCTTCGAACATTGTTAACATTTATCATTATTAATAATTCTTTATCCAAATCATATTTATTAATGTCCATAATAATCTAGTGCATTTATTATGCGACCTTTCTTAGTTATTAACTTATCTGAGTCTGACAAAGGCATAGCTGCCTGTAAATTAACATTTTTATCTCGATCTTCTGGATTGTTACTTTTATTTTCTTCTATATCAGGATTAATCGCCTTTCTCAAAAATCTTCGGTTTCGTGTTAAACGCGATCCATTATCCATCTTAATATTGTATGTACGTCTTTCTTCGTTTACACCAATAATAATTCCCTTTTTAACCCAATATTTTTCTTCGTCCGTCTTTGTTAGTATATAGTCGCCCAACCTTAGTGGTGGTAAATCTTTTGCGCCATGACGATCGTTATAGTAAAAACTTTGATTCCCTTTTGCTGCTGCATCAGACTGTTTAATAATTTTCGCGATATCAGCTTTTGACTTATAGCTCTCTGGTAAAGCCGGTAATAATGTTCTGATCCGTCTATTCATCAGGGCAACACTTAGACTCACCCCAGTTGATGAATGTGGTGTAGCTCTATATGTCATCAATGCAACCTCCACATCAGGAGAATGTAGCAATTTTTTAGCTATATTTACCGCTTTCTCTGCCTGTCCATTTGATTGCGGCAAGTAGGGCGTTGACGGATTGTGATAAAATCCATACTGATCGGCAAACCTAGCAAATTCATCGGCATCAAATTGTGGCCCATTATCACTCACAATTTCGTTCGGGATACCGTGGTAACAAAATATGTTTTTCAGCTTATTTATAATAGTTGCACTTTTTGTGCATAAAAGTCGATGTAGTTCAATCCATCTTGAATAGTAATCTACTACAACTGAATATTTAATACCGTTGTACTCACATAAATCCATACCGATGTTCTGCCATGGCCGATCTGGTAGCTCGGTAGATTTCAATGTTTCTCTAGGTAAAGCCAGGGATGTTAGTAACGATTACAAAAGTAACGACGTTACTTGTAATCGTTACTTTTTAGTAACTTCTACTTGTAACTAGTTACTTTTATGTAAAAGTAACTTCTACTTGTAACTAGTTACATTTAGGATTAAAAATAAAGTAACGATTTCTCGTTACTTTTTCACTGCATTTTCGCTTTCTTCCGTTCCTTTTTTCACAAAAGAGTGCTGAAAGTTAGCAGCTTCTCGATCGCTATTGTGTTTTAATTAGTCAAAATCTTTTGTTCTCATTGTTACCATCCAAGAACAATAAAAACACAGACAAAAAGTTTCCAACAACTGCAGGAAATCCTGTTATAAATTTGGATGTCAAACAAGAAAATTACATTCAGGGAAGTAACATTCTGTTATACAATCTGTTTGTCCGAGTTTATGATATATTCAAGTGATTCAACGAATGTTTCATGTCTGATATGTCTGTTCGATCAATAAATTGTCATAGCAACCAAACCTGAAATAGAACTAATGGCGCGTAACTTGAGATTTCCTTGTTATGGAAATTAGGGGGATCGCCTAGACCATTCAAACACGCAAAAGACGTCGCTGTGAAATAGTCGTCGGGTGTCTGTTTTCGTATTTATATTGTCAACAAGAACATTTGATTAATTAACAAATTAAAATACAGAAACATTATTTGAATACTTCATATATGTCTCATTGCTTCTGTTGGATATTTTTGGACTTATTTAGAAAAAGTAACGGGAAAGTAACTGTAACTAGTTACTTTCGAATTAAAAGTAACTTTTAACTTATAATCGTTACTTTTTCTGAAAAGTAACGTCTGATAGTAACTAGTTACTTTCTCGCCCAAGTAACGGTAACTGTAACTAGCTACTTTTAAAAAGTAACTTTAACATCCCTGGGTAAAGCAGCCTGATACTTTTCACATAACGTACATGTTTGGATAATTCTCTCTATGTCCCGGTTGATTAAAGGCCACCATACTGATGCTTTAGCATACTCGCGCGTCTTTGATATACCCTGATGACCTGCGTGCAGCTTTGTTAATATATCTTCTCTCTGACAGCTAGGTATAACTACTCGATCATTATAAACCACCACGCCATTCATTACCGACAACTCTCCTGTGGCTTTTGCAAATGGCTGTACGCTAATTGGTAATTGTTTAGTTGAATTTGGCCATCCCTTTAATATAAAATCTTTTACCTGAGTCATTACTTGATCTTTTAGAATAGCATCTTTTATTAATTTAAGTCTAGTTTCACTTACTGGAAATCCTTCTTGTACTGCTTCAATATAGATTTCAATGTCTTCTGTTTGAGATATTTCTAATTCGTTTGCGTCTGCAATGGTACGTGACAAAGCGTCTGAAATGACCATTTGTTTACCTGGTACATGTTTAAAGGGGCAAAATTGACCGGCGACCGCTGCGAGCACAAGTTGAATTTATGCTTAGCGTAATTCAACCGTCTCGCTTTGAAACAATTGTTATACGCAGGCCTAACTTGTAATAAAATTCATGTCAACAATCAACATTGTGTTATAACAATATGCGTGCACGTGATCCTAAGGCCTGGATTATACAGCGCGCTTTCGAGCGTGCCGTGCTTTCGTTTACAGTAAATTGAAAGTTGGCTCGCTGTCGGCGCGCCCGTCTAACCTGACACGGCTCGCTGTCATTAGCACGGCGCGCTCCAAATCGAAAGCTCGCATAGGAAGAGCGTGCTTTCACTTGAAGGCGAACTTTCATTTCGACATTCCAGGGATTCCTCTCACCATATTTGGTAAAAACCGGGGGTTGATGTCGAGAAAGAAATGTCTAGCCTCTTTTTCTCGGCCGTTGCCTAGATACAGTTCCGTTTTGCAAATAAACAGATGAATAAACATTGATTTCTTTCGAATTATAATCGAAATCCACAAAATAATAATAGGGAAACTACTCAGAGCATCTGTACTTCTCAATTGAAGAGGAGAAAACTTTCAAATAGTATTAATTAGACAAGGTTGTATATATATATGCTCTTCAGATTAGATATAAGCCACTGTCTTGTAATTGTAGGATCATGGTAGGTTAAAAAACTATCATTGTACGATAATCACAACTATTTGATGTCGAATTGTGATAAAGATCACCTTTTGAAGCAATAAATTTATTTCACGAAAAGCGTATACTTGTCAATCAAAAGTCTTATGAGATATTTTCTTACACGTCATCATGTAATTCACAGGAAGTTTTTACACAACTTTTGAGGACGGCTCGCTGTATAACTAGACATTTTCAAAAGCGCGCGCCTTCAAATGAAAGCGCGCTCGAAAGCACGGCACGCTCGAAAGCGCGCTGTATAATCCAGGCCTAAATGCATAGCGCCTGCCGGTCATTTTTGCTCCTTTAGCAACAGGATTAAAACGCAGCAATCGCATCAATAAGCACTGACACCTGACTGGAGTGTCAGAAATGTCTTTTGTCATCATAAGTGGTACAAGTGGCTTGTGATCAGTTAGTAGTTCAAACTTTTCTAAACCAATTAAATATCTTGAAAATTTTTCACAAGCCCACACTGATGCTAAGCATTCTTTTTCTATTTGGGTATATCTTTCCTCTTCTGTTGATAATTTGCGAGAGCAAAACGCAACTGGTACTAAATAACCATTCTCCCGTTGCATTAACACTCCTCCAAGTCCATACGAGCTAGCGTCATCACTCACAACAATATCTTTATTTAAATTAAAATATGATAAAGATGGAAGTTTACAAATCTCATTCTTTAATGTTTCAAATGCTGCGTCTTGTGTTTCAGTCCACATCCAGGTGTTATCTGCTTTCAACAGTTCTGAAATCGGTGCCGCCTTGGATGCAAGATCCGGTATGAACTTCCCTAGGTAGTTTAGCATACCCATAACAGTTCTTAATTCCGCAATATTTGTTGGCGCTGGTAAATCTTTTATAGCTTTTATGCGGTCGTTGTGTGGTTTTATACCCTCTGAACTAATTGAATGTCCAAAATATTTTAATTCACGACATTTCATTTGGCATTTGTTCTTATTTAATTTCAGCCCTGATACTCTAATCTTTGATAATACTTGCTGTAATCTTTCATCATGTTCTTCCTCAGTTTTTCCATAAATTAAAATATGATCCATAATAACTGCACACCCCTGTAAACCTTCTAATAATTGAGACATATTTCTTTGGAATATTTCCGGAGCCGAATAGATTCCCATCGGAATCCGATTAAAACAAAACCGTCCAAACGGTGTAATAAATGCTGTGAGAAGTGAGCTTTGTTCGTCTAACGGTATTTGATAATAACCGCCCGCAGCGTCTAATGCTGTAAACAATGTTGAGCCTACAAGCTGTGGTGCAATGTCGTCTAAATTAGGTATCATGTAATGTTCTCTTTTTATACTTGAATTTAGCCTTTTGAAATCGACACATATTCTAACAGATCCGTTCTTTTTAATAACCGGCACCATCGGTGCACACCAATCAGTAGCTTCACCAATCGGTATCTCTCTTAAAATTCCATACTCTTTCATCCTTTCCAATTCTTTCTTGACTTTAGCCATCATTGGAAACGGGACACGACGGGGTACCGGAATGCAGTAAGGTTGAGCATCGTTACTAAGATTAATAACAACAGGTTCAGTGTTCATCAAACCATGAGTGTCAAAAATATCATCGATGTTATCTAATCTAGCAATTAAACCAAGTGATACGCATGCCTCTCTACCAAGTAAATTGTTCTTCGGTCCGTCACCTACATAAATCATTGTACTTTCTTCTTTGCCTTTGTGACGCAATACAGTTGTAAACTTTTCCAAACACCTAACCTTCCCACCAGGTGGAGATAGCGTAGTTTGTGTTGACATTAGGATCGGTGAAGGTATTAATTTGTTGTACGACTCTGCTGATAAAAGTGTGACATCAGCCCCTGTGTCAATTTTGAAACATATGTCCTCATTCAGAACTTTAATATCCACTGTCCAGTTCTTAGCAGAACGACTATTAATTAAAGTATCAATACTAAAGCTTTCGTTGGTTTTAACTGGAATGTCTTCTCCCGCTTTACTTTTGCATACTCTGGCAAAGTGATTTTTCATTTTACATTTGCGGCATTCTTTGTTGTATGCGGGACATTGCCCTCTTGCATGTTTTGTGCCACAACGACCACACCCAGTTTGATTGTGTCGTCCGTTGCCTTGTTGTTGACTCTGAGATCCCTGAGAGCGATAATTATTATTTCCCCAAGCTTTCTTTTGTATTGCTTGTACCAACGCTGTATCATCGGTATTATTATCTTGAATATTCATATGTTCCTTTACTAACTCCGTCTGTCGAGATACTCTGATAGCCTTTTCCAATGTTAAATTTGACATCAATTGTAGTTTTTCACATAGCTGACGATTGCGCAGACCAATGACCAATCTACATAGTTACAACGCTGTGATAACGTTTGTAAGTGTAGGAGATCTAACAACGTGAGAAGGTGATCTTCGAGGCGTAATGGTGATTTGACTCCTTGTATTCGTATTAAATGAAGATCTCCGACAAGATAATATAAATTGATGATAAGTAGAACAAGAAAAGTATATCAGTGCTTGTCTGAGTGAATCTAATTAATATAATACTTTACATTGGCTTTTATATGTACATAAGAGAGGTTACCTCAAAAGGAGGATGGTCTAATATCGACTATCTCATAATGAGGCTGGTTAATATTTAACAAGATATTTAATCTACTACAGAGGTCCCCCCTCTGAGACGGAGTCCGAGGGAATTTACAAGAATATGATTGTTAAGGATATTACTTACATATTATTATTCTATAATATATTTTTTTTTTATTACATAGTAGTTAATTTTGTATTATTGACTATAATTTTTATTTTTAATAATTGTAATTTAACTTAATTTTTTTTTTTTTTTTTATTTTTATTTTTATTTCTAATGTTCAACTAATAGATAATCATATTTGAATTAAATATCTAGCTAATGATTCTAGTCTATTTTTCTAAATTATTCTACGATATTAAGTTTCTAAATAGTTCAATAGTATATACAAAAGGGATTAGGGTTAAACGTAACTCTTCTGCCAGAGCGTGTTGTTACTACATTTGGATGCAATGGAACATTATCATTATTAATATTTTCATCAGATACGTCAGTACCATCAAACGGTGTTGATGGTAAAGACTCAATCACCGGCTTCAAACGATTAATTGCAACGGTGTCTGTTGTGTCTCCTCTTTTGATGACGTAGTATCGTTCATGGCGTGAGATAACTTCAAATGGGCCAGTGTAAGGTGCCTCCAAAGGACGACGTGGACGATCAACTCGAATCCATACTCTCCGACATTTATTTAATTCAGGAGGTACATATGAGGCTATTGTTCTTTTATTAGCAGGTGGTCTAAATTTAACAGTTTTGAAATGTTCTTGCAATGTTTGTAACAAATGATGAGAGGTCAATAAAGCTTTTTCTTCAATACATACACGAGGTATGAGTGGTTTTAATCCTGTCAATAGTTCATAAGGTGAAATACCATCATCATCTGGCCAAACTCGAAGAGCCAACAGTGCTGAAGGCAAGGTATCATACCATGAAGTATTTGCTGTTTTTAAAAAAGATTTTAGAGTGCGATGCATACGCTCTACCAAGCCGTTAGTTTGGGGATGGTAGGCAGTTGTTCGCAGCTTAAGAAATCCAATTAGTTTGCCGACCTCATGCATGAGTTCACTTTCAAAGTTTGAGCCACGATCCGTAATGACATAAAGGGGTGCGGAATACCTAGATACCCATTCTCTTACAAAAGCTTCAGCTACAACAGGAGCAGTCTGGTCAACAATCGGAATGGCCTCAACCCAGCGCGTGAAACGATCAATCATGGTTAACACATATCTACATGTGGTGGTAATATTTGTCAATGAACAAGTGGATGCAGGTACCGTGATAATATCAAGATGTACTGTCTGCAAACGATCAGCTGGTAAATTATATGGTAAAGGTGGACTAATGGTATGGCGAGTGATTTTAGTTTGTTGGCACTGTAAACAATGTTGTACCCAAATATTTATATCTTTTCGCATTTTAGGCCAATAATATCTGTCATTAATTAGTATAAAAGTAGCTGAACGGCCATAATGACCTAAATTATGAAAACTCTCAAAAACGGTAGAACGATAAGAAAGGGGAACAAAAGGACGCGGTAAATTTTCTGATGTCTCACACCACACAGAGCCTTCAACAAAATCAATAAATTCTAAATTAGAAGTATCAAATGGTATGCGCTGCTGCGCTTGAATGATTTCTTCAAGGTTGACAAAATTAAAAGAGACGGCGGAAACCGTTGAACAATGATTTGGCAAATCGCAAGATAAAGTGTCGGCAACAACGTTACTATCACCGGGAATGTAAATAATATCAGAAACAAATTCAGATAAAAATGAAAACTGCCGTTCTTGGTGAGGAGAATGATTATGAGCGGAGCGAGAATGCCAAGCAGCAGAAATTGGTTTATGATCAGTAAAAATTGTAACTTTAGTGTTTTCAATAATTGGGCGGAACAGTCTAACGGCTGAAAAAATAGCTAGTAATTCACGATCAAAAGTAGAATACGATAGTTCAGTTGTCGATAATTTGCGTGAATAAAAACTTAATGGTTGAGGGTTTTGTTTTTGTTCGTGTAAGACAGCACCAATAGCAAAAGCTGAGGCATCTGTAGTGAAAGTATAGTCAGAAATGGAAGGATCAGGATGTGCTAAAATAACTGCATTGTTGATAGAAGATTTAAGATTGTCGAAAGCGAGCTGATGATCGGATTGCCAAACAAAAGGTGCAGAAACATGTGAGTTACGTTGGTTTTTGGAACGAGGCTGAGTGGCATTAGCCAGTGCTTGCAGAGGTTGAACAATGTTTGCGTAATGTGGAACAAATTTACGATAAAACCCAAACATACCAAGTGAACGACGTAAAGAAGAATAAACAATAGGAGAAGGCAGTTCTAGTAAGTCTGATTTTGATTTTGATTTTGGTGAAATGCCTTTGGAAGTGACTTCATACCCTAAAAAATCGACAGACGCAACTGAAAAAATACATTTTGATAGATTAACGCGTAGACCATATTCAACAAGTCTAGCGAGAACAAGTTGTAAACGGGCATCATGCTCTGCTTGACTGCTTCCATAAATTAAAATATCATCGATGTATGAAAAACAAGGTATTGAACGCAAAGCAGAATTAATAAAGCGTGAAAAAGTCGCGGCACTATTGCGAAGCCCAAATGGCATTGTTTGATAACAAAAGGCACCGAAAGGAGTAGTGATGATTGTTTTGTTTATGTCATCAGGATGTATTGGAATTTGATGATAGGCTTTAGATAAATCGAGACGAGAAAAAATTTTAGAGCCAAAAAGTTCATTGTTAAAAGATTGTAAATTAGGGAGAGGATAGCGATCGGGTTTAGTGATTCGATTAAGTGCCTGATAATCTCCTACAGGTCGAAAAGTGTCAGGTTCAGATTTTGGAACCATTTGCAACGGACTAGCCCAAGGAGAAGTCGAAGGTTTAATTATACCTGCATCTAATAATTTATCAAACTCTGCCTTGGCCACGGCTAATTTGCGGGGGTGTAGTCGGCGAGGTTGACAAAAAACGGGATCTCCGACAGTTTCGATGCGGTGTACGACATCGTGTGGCGGTGTGTTTTTGAAGGAAAAAGGTGTAAATAATTCGGCATGAGAATTTAAAATGTTACGCACGTTCGAAGAAAGATTTTTGGGGAAAGGAAATACGACAGACTCGACGGAAACAGAACAGGATTTTAACGGGACAGAAACAGTTGTTGTGTCGTCAATTAAAATTTGTTTGGAACAATCAAGGGTTATTTTGTGTTTGTGTAAAAAATCTATGCCTAAAATTGGTTGAGTAACTTCAGCAATTATAAATGAATGGGGGAAAGAGCGTCTTAGGCTAGGCATAGTGGCTGTTGTTGCGAGTTCACCTAGTACATTGATGCCCTTTCCGGAGGCCGAAATTAAAGATAAATTGGAAGATGCTAATGTTAAATCATATTTTTGAGAAAGAGAAATTGGAATGATAGATACAGCAGAACCAGTATCAATAAGAAAAGCTACAGCAGGCATTTTTGGCAAAATAACAGTGACATACATAAATAAGCCATGCTGAGGCGTCATAGGCTCAACACGGCTTAAAAGTTTTCCGGGGCCGGAATAGCGGAGACTGAATTAATTGGAGCAGGCGAGACAGGACGGGAATTGTTTGGTGTTGCCTGATCATTGTTTAAAAACGTTGGTGGTTTTGGACCAGGCCATTGACAAAAAGGGCGACAATATCTAGCTTTTGTACCAAAAAAAATGTGAGAGCGGCAAATTTTAGCACTCTGACCTGGTGAGTAACTTGTAATAACCGTGAATTGATCGTTATTGCGCGCATACTGAGTAGAGGAATTCGGTTGTTGATACCGAACCGCCTGAACTGGTGCAGGAGCCTGAAAAAAATGTTGATCTAAGGGTTGAGTATTTAAAAAACTAAGATTGTTAGAATAGGAGGTGTCATTACGGAAAGCGCCCCAACAGTGTCAGCTACTTTCAAAAATTGTGGCATGGGCAATTCTGTATGGCTTATCAAAAGCTGACGAATGTTAATTGGCAAAGCATTTAGCAAACGATGTCTTACCAAATTATCAGTGGGTGCGATACCTGAAGCAGACAGCGACTGTTGAATCTTCATACAGCAGACTGATGGTTTTAAACCCTCCAACGAAATCGCGCCAAGAGCTTCTTCCAGTTTTTCTTGATCCGTTTTCTGCAATATTTGGAGTAATTTATTCTTCAAATCCGTGAAGGGTGTGTCTGATGAGAAAAGCTCCGTGGTGACGACGAGTGGGCCAATATTGGACGGCAGTTCAGCAACCACGTACCGAAATCTGGTTAATTCATCATGGATAAACTTTAAGTAGAACAAACACTCCACTTGCATGAACCAGAATGTGATTTGTAATGGTAAAAATGATGGTAATTTGAGCGATACAAGACGATCGTGTCGTGTGATATGTTGATTGGTTGTATTGGTTGTATCTTGAGATTCATCTGCAACTGACATTGAATAAGCGGCTGCGTTGTTGGTTGCGGGGTCACCAATTGTAGGAGATCTAACAACGTGAGAAGGTGATCTTCGAGGCGTAATGGTGATTTGACTCCTTGTATTCATATTAAATGAAGATCTCCAACAAGATAATATAAATTGATGATAAGTAGAACAAGAAAAGTATATCAGTGCTTGTCTGAGTGAATCTAATTAATATAATACTTTACATTGGCTTTTATATGTACATAAGAGAGGTTACCTCAAAAGGAGGATGGTCTAATATCGACTATCTCATAATGAGGCTGGTTAATATTTAACAAGATATTTAATCTACTACATAAGCATCTCAAAAACTTTTCTACTGTTTCATCGTCTTTCTGCTTTCTTTGTTGAAACACGGCACGTTCATGAACTATGCTCTCTTTGGAATAAAATAAGCCGTAAATTTTTTTATAACATCTTCATAGCACGTGTCTTTTTCATCTTCTTCTGTACTTTCATCCCCATTTACAACGGTCTTTTTCCCCCATGTAGGTGTCATTCATGATATGTGACAATACCCTTTTAATGTAAATAGAAATACTTCGACTTTTGAATTTTGATTAACCCATATGATTATCTTTTTTTATTATTATATCTTTTTATTTATTTATATATTTTCTTTTTCTTAAAACGTAGATATCAAAGTCGAAACGATTTCTTAATTTAACTGTTTCATAATAATTATTTTTTTAGCTTAGCGATATCTCGCCATTTTATAAAACATGCCAATTCTGGCAACTACTGTATATTACGTACTATATGTAGTAGAATGCGAGTTTAAATAAATTAAAATTATTATAAGTAAAATGACTTTTCACCCTCACCCTCAGCAGGTACATACATTGTATCACTTCCTTCACAAACCCATTATTAACCAGTTCATGCACTTGCTTGTGGAATTCCTCCATATTGCCAAGTCGATTCAGTCTCTTTTCCAACCTTTGCAGTGCTTTCTGGGTCTTTGGCTTGTTGTTTTCAATTGCTTCAGGGTATCCAATTTTCCAAGGCAAATTCACAACATAGTTTTGTCGGTATAACCCCTACTTGACCGGACAATACCATTCTCCGCATATCATCGTTACTGTGGCTTTCTTATACGTCAACTGCGTTAATTCTTTTAATATTCAGCAGGCTCTTCTCCCTTTTTGCTTGCAAACTGCTACTTCTCCAATGACAGCCAAGCCAAATTGGTAGCAAACTGCACGAGGCGATTTTTTATAATATTGATATAACTGCACTTTACTATATTTTGATTCAAAACAAGAAAGGAACAGAAAAAGCAGGTCAAATGTTATGTTATGTGAAAATATTCTTTGCATAATTACACAATACAGTGTCTATCAACAAGTTTGTATTCCGGAAAAAATATTCACTGTTTTTGTGAAAAATCACTATCTAATTTATTCGGCCAGTTCCTTGGGCAGTCATTTCCCTTGAATTTTTCATGTCTAATATTAAATGGAAGACCTTTTGCAATTTGATCTTTTTGAAAAATCCGCTTGTGCAAATTAATCCTGAGTTGAACTTGAAACCGTATAAAGCCTCTACTAACTAACATCGTGAAAGATAGACAATGACATAGATCAGATCAATTCACCCAAATAAAATCAGATATATCTAATGAATTTGATTCCAGAAATCTGAAATTAGTTGAGGTTTGAAAACAATTCCAGGAAAATATTTGTATAATTTTAAGTATTTTCTGAATAATGATGATGATGATAAGTTTGATGAGACATACGACACACGAGAGCTACGACATCAGAAAGGTCTCTGATGAGTTCCAGGAACGAAACACGTGTCAGACCAGCCTCATCAGATGATAATTTTGTTTATGTTATTGAAGATGATGATGATGATGATGATGATTATCATTATAATAAATGTTTCCGATGTTTGGCTACATGTGTTGAGCTCTCAACTAAGTTTGAACAGCGGTTAGTTAAAACAAAGGAACTAACAAGAATAGAAATATCCAACAAGAATCAAAATATGCATATTTGTACAGGCTTAAACGTTTTGATGCATCCACTATATCTTTAAGAAATATTTTCCACATTGGCTTTTGAAATATGCGTCTACAGCAGATCCATAAAGTGTTGACAGATTCAATCTCCACCACGTGGATCTTTCTGATTTACAGTACTTTCTATGTCTCTATGTATCCTTTTTCACGCGTTGAAATCCACATCAGACAATCGGATAAATAGCAAATCATCATTTGGATTATGGAGGATTAATTTTGATGGCGCACTTGTGACTTCTGAGTTCAAGTTGTTGTCTTTTGAAGAATAAATAAATCGATACAGTATTTATTGTGAATGTTAATCGATTGTTTATGCAGGTGCATAAAGATGGGGTTTAAGTGATCAACATTCAAATATCATTAGATATAAAGAGCGTCTTACTCGTACTTCGATCAAACCAAGTAAAGTAGTCTTTGCCAGTGTCTCTCAGAAAGAAGTTACACTCACAGCCTCATAATGAAGAATTCTTCGCAACTTTGTCTCATCTTGCTCTTCGCAGTTGTCCTATTGGCTTGTCATAGTGAGGCATATCTTGCATTTGTTGGAAAATATGGAGCTGGGAAGAGAGAAAAAGGGGTGAGTACAAAGCACTTCAATCCCATGGCTCCAAAGAATTTAGAGGAACTATTATGGGCAATCCTACTGTAATGTGATGAAGACTGTAGTTTAAGTCTCTAAATCCGATTCTATGTAAAAAGAAAGTAAAGATATTCCTTAATTAGAAAATGAATGCTGATTACAGTATTTTATTTTTTAGTTTAGTAAGAAACCAATTTGTATATATTTGATGTTATGCATTCTGATTGGCTGAGATATACGTGGTTATGATATCCTTTTACCTAAATCTAATAAGTTGTATAGGGACCACCTTTGATAGAATAAGCAAAAACAAAAGATTGAGATAATCATAGAGATAAACTAATCGGAAAACTCAATCTTTGTAAGTAAAGTAAGTAATTGAGATGGTATCGACCTACCGAAGGCATCCGCACCACTCCTCTATTTCCAGAGAACTGGCTCTTTTCGCTAAGAGCAATGATGTTAAGTGCTCTTTTATTGATCTCAGCCGTGACACTGCAAATCAATGTCAACAGATTTCATGGCAGATGGGCCTTGATTATCAATGCGCAGCGATGCGCTGCAGCTACTCACAATGTAATTCCCTCTGAACCAATCCATCCGCCATCCTTAGATGGTACTCATTCAATGTTTTGGATAAAGTCAAGGCTGAGTTGACCTTGAGGGGGGATTTGAACCACAGTCGATCAGATTTGATCCGATCTGAAGTTCGGTTGCCCTGCCATCCGAGCTAATCCACTCATCAATCTTTGTGAGTCCAACATATGCTTGAATGCCATCCTAACTTTTGAATGCTGTACAGAATTTTTGCCAGTGGTCATATTTGGCCACCTTGGCTGCCTTTATTTTAGATTGAAACGAAACTTGGGTGTTGAATCTTTCTTGACTTGTGAGTTCAGAAATTGGTGCAAACTTGTAACAGAGTCGAGAACCAAATTAATTTGAGGTTTTGGATACAGCTGATCGATTCTTCTTCTTTCTACGACTAATACTTACTACTACGATTAGAAATATAATGTTATAGATTAACTAGTTTTCTTGTCAAGCTATGCAAGAACGACAGATCCCGGGAACAGATATGCATGTTGTTTTACATTCAATCATCGATTGAATATAACTGGAATAACTCAGTACATTACATTTTAGCGGGATTTGTAGCAACATTTATTTTTATTTCAGGGTAAAAAGCTACATGAACGCTTCTGTAGAAAAGCTGCACAGGCCTGCAAAAATTTTGAAAACTCAAAACGTGCTCATGAATTGCTGAATAATGAAGTTGAATATTTTTAAAGAATGAAGTCAACAACAACGATGTAGTATATATGTTATTGTAGTAATTAAATATATTTGTATAGCATGATAGACACATAGATAACTATAAAATGAAGTTAGAAAATTAATCTTTGGAAGAAATTGAGACATGGACGATTCATAAGAAATGTTTCCTAAATTCTCAGAATTTATCCCTGATAGATCACAAATGTTCCTCTGGCGTCTTTCGTTTACAATTTAGATAACTTGATACCAATGACTTCGCGTATTTTGTGAATCCATCTCAGGATATAATTTGGCTAATAGAAGACGATAATAAATGGTGCTAAATGCTTTTCTATAAAGTTGATGAAGTCCAGAGCTTGTCGCCGTGCAAATGGCCTTTACTAGGGCGTTGGTCCTGAGAGTGGTCGTACATAAATGAGCTCCTACGTTTCCAGATACAGTGTCAGACCATATTAGTTTGTTGCCTGCAGGGCCATCCCTAGTATGGGGATATTGAGGTGTGACACTCCCTTGGTGACTTTGTCAGTGGACAAATCTTCCTTGAATGTCTCCAGTCGGCAAAAGAGTGAAGAAATAACAAAGTTATATTGTGATGTACGCTTTATAAGAGTAGAATTAAGGGAATTCTTTTGATTTTATGTCCAGGAAAAATTTTGGGCCCAATGGGATCTTTGGAAAACATGGCCAGAAAAGTGTTTATCGCTACGCTCGACAAGTATTACGATGTTGACCTTAGGTCAATGTAAACATGCATGGCAAACCTTTATATGGCGGATTCAACTCCGTATACCGCAACTTAATTTGTTTTTAATTTACGGTTACATATCCGGATCAGACTGCAGTTGAGTCGAGTGCAGGCCGTTGCGCCGAAAGTCAGTTGCGCCGTATGGTCATTGCACCGAGACCGATACACCGAAACCCCGTTGCGCCGAAAAGCGATGCGTCGAAAGTCCGTTGCGCCGAATGGTCGTTGCGCCGAGACCAATACGCTGAAAGTCCGTTGTGCCAAAAATCCGTTGCGCCGATAAGCGATGCGCCAAAAGTCCGTTGCGCCGAATGGTCGTTGCGCCGAATCACACTACAGCGATAGTCCGTTCGTCACGGTGGTTATCACGGATCGATAGAAATAATCTTTATGATCTTTATGCAGAAATACTTGGAAGCCAGATAGCCAGATTATTTTATTTATTTTATTTATTTTATGTTATTTATTTTATTTATTTTATTTATTTTATTTATTTTATTTATTTTATTTATTTTATTTATTTTATTTATTTTATTTATTTTATTTATTTTATTTATTTTATTTATTTTATTTATTTTATTTATTTTATTTATTTTATTTATTTTATTTATTTTATTTATTTTATTTATTTTATTTATTTTATTTATTTTATTTATTTTATTTATTTTATTTATTTTATTTATTTTATTTATTTTATTTATTTTATTTATTTTATTTATTTTATTTATTTTATTTATTTTATTTATTTTATTTATTTTATTTATTTTATTTATTTTATTTATTTTATTTATTTTATTTATTTTATTTATTTTATTTATTTTATTTATTTTATTTATTTTATTTATTTTATTTATTTTATTTATTTTATTTATTTTATTTATTTTATTTATTTTATTTATTTTATTTATTTTATTTATTTTATTTATTTTATTTATTTTATTTATTTTATTTATTTTATTTATTTTATTTATTTTATTTATTTTATTTATTTTACTTATTTTATTTATTTTATTTATTTTATTTATTTTATTTATTTTATTTATTTTATTTATTTTATTTATTTTATTTATTTTATTTTTTTTATTTATTTTATTTATTTATTTTATTTATTTTATTTATTTTATTTATTTTATTTATTTATTTTATTTATTTTATTTATTTTATTTATTTTATTTATTTATTTATTTTATTTATTTTATTTATTTTATTTATTTTATTTATTTTATTTATTTTATTTATTTTACTTATTTTATTTATTTTATTTATTTTATTTATTTTATTTATTTTATTTATTTTATTTATTTTATTTATTTTATTTATTTTATTTATTTTATTTATTTTATTTATTTTATTTATTTTATTTATTTTATTTATTTTATTTATTTTATTTATTTTATTTATTTTATTTATTTTATTTATTTTATTTATTTTATTTATTTTACTTATTTTATTTATTTTATTTATTTTATTTATTTTATTTATTTTATTTATTTTATTTATTTTATTTTTTTTATTTTTTTTATTTATTTTATTTATTTATTTTATTTATTTTATTTATTTTATTTATTTTATTTATTTATTTTATTTATTTTATTTATTTTATTTATTTTATTTATTTATTTATTTTATTTATTTTATTTATTTTATTTATTTTATTTATTTTATTTATTTTACTTATTTTATTTATTTTATTTATTTTATTTATTTTATTTATTTTATTTATTTTATTTATTTTATTTATTTTATTTATTTTATTTATTTTATTTATTTTATTTATTTTATTTATTTTATTTATTTTATTTATTTTATTTATTTTATTTATTTTATTTATTTTATTTATTTTATTTATTTTATTTATTTTATTTATTTTATTTATTTTATTTATTTTATTTATTTTATTTATTTTATTTATTTTATTTATTTTATTTATTTTATTTATTTTATTTATTTTATTTATTCTGCCAATCTCACACTGAAACGATAAACTTAGTGATGCAGTAAGATCACTTGACGTGATTAAATAATAGCTCACTATACAGAAACGTGATCAAATCACATCTCGCTATGCAGAAACGTGATCAAATCACATCTCACTATATAGAAGCGTGATTAAATCTTGTCTCACTTTGTAGAAAATGTGGAATGTCCGCTTCCTTTGTTTGTCGTTGCGCAGAAAGTCCGATACGCTGAAAGGTCATTGCGCCGAAAGTCCGTTGCGCCGAAAACGTCATTCAGCGCAGCGGACTTTCGGAGCAACGACCTTTCGGCGTATCGGACTTTCGGCGCAACGCCTCTAGCCCAGTTGAGTCAACAACTTTATTGCTCGACAGCCTCCTCAAAGAAATTTTCTTGGAACGGCCCTCTGGTTGTCTGTTATGTATGCTGACATCTGAATATTCAAGGGGACACCCGTGCCACCCCTCTATTTCTAGAAGAGTGGCTCTTTCGCTAGGAGGATTAGCTATAGCAGGATTAGCTCAGATGGCAGAGCAACCGAACTTCAGATCGGATCATATCTGATCGACCGTGGTTCAAATCCCCCTAAGGTCAACTCAGCCTTGACTTTATCTGAAACATCAAATGAGTACCATATGAGGATGGCGCGGATGGAATGGTCCAGAGGGAATTGCATTGAGGGTAGCTGCGGCGCATCGTTGCGCATTGACAATCGAGACCTATCTGCCATGAAATCTGTTGAAATTGATCTGCAGTGTCGCGGCTGAGATCAACAAAGAGCGTTTAAAATCATTGCCCTCAGCGAAAAAAGCCACTCATCTAGAAATAGAGGAGTGGTACGGGTGCCTTCGGTAGGGCGACACCGTCTACATTACTTATTTTTATTTTTCGCTGAGAGCAATGATGTTAAGTGCTCGTTATTGATCTCAGCCACGAACACTGCAGATCAATGTCAACAGATTTCATGGCAGATGGGCCTTGACTGTCAAGGCGCAACGATGTACCGCAGCTACTCACAATTCCCTCTGGACCATTCACCCGTCATCCTCAGATGGAAATAAGTCATGGCTGAGTTGACCTTGGGGGATTTGAACTACAGTCGGTCAAATATGATCCGATCTGAGGTTGGGTTGCTGGCTGCCATCTGAGCTAATCCTCAATGGCGTAGATCATTGACAAAGATGTTGAATGAGAACGGTCCTATGATGTTTCCTTGAAGGACTCCTGAAGGTGCACGTTTACGTTCTGAATTTTTCTTTGCGGACATTTACCTGTTGCTTTCTATCAAATAAGCAGCCGTAAAATAATTTAACAACTTGTGATATGAAGCCATTTGCTTGCAATTGTAGCAATAACAGGAGATGATCAACAGGGTCAAATGCTTTGATAAATCTATTTCAATGACTGCAATAGATTTCTCTTCGTCAAGAGCAACTCTACAATTTTCATTTTAACTAGAGCTACTTCACAGAATTGTGTTTCAAATAACCCGACAGGCTTTCAGACAAAAGTTTATTGTCGATTATGTACGATTGCATTTGGTTGTAGTTTAGAAGAACGCTCGAATGTTTATTGGACTGTAGTTGTTATCCACTTGACAATCACTATTTTTGAAAATTGGAATTATCAATCCGTTTCCCCAGTGCTGCGGGAAGACGGACAATGCATGAATGGTCAGCACAGTATTTCGCTTCTCAGCTTAAAGAGCCAGAACGGCAAGCCATTTAACCTTGGTGATTTCTTTGTTATCATAGACCAGCAATATGCTGATGAAATAAGTTATACATGTATTACAAATAGTCATCAAGAATTACAAACAATAAGAAAAAAGATATTATGCGTGTTGAAAAAATATAACTTTAGTAAGTGACAGAAAAACCAGAGAATAGAAAGTCAAAAAAGCTACATAAAATAAAAGCATAGTTTTATAAGAGCTGCTATGAGATTTTATTTTGCATTATTAGCCACATTAATCCCATTGCATCATCTGTAGAACAAGTTATTCAGTTCCTGACTAGAGTTATAAGACAGTGGATTTAACGGTTAGAAATTATTTAAGATCATTTGCTTCTCTTGAAGATGACAATGACAACCAGATCACCATAGCAACAACTCATGTCATCCCACCCTGTTGTTATCATTATTCGACTAAGGATCATGATGACCTTTGCTTCATCGAATAATTAATCTGGAAACACAAAATAATAGGCTAGCTTTGAACATTGAATTATATTACGCATGCGTGTTTCTCATTTAAGCTCTGCTGCTGTTGTGTCTGGTTAGAATGCACATCAAACATCAACTAGAGGTAAGTCTCGCTTAATTTTCAATGTACCAAGGTAATAGATGCAAAAAGAATTTTGATAGTTGATTGAAACAGAATTTAATCGTTAATTGTGTTTCTAGATGACCTATTATATCTTTACAAATGGGCCTGTGACTAGTTTGGGTGCCCACTTTCATAATTATTTTTTTTGGGATTGACTCTAAGTTCAGTGGTTACTGATTGATTATAGATCATTTCTATTCTCGTTGTTAACCAGTCGAAAAGGTCACTTTTAGGGTAAAAGGTTTGACGACAGTATGCTATCGTGGGCAAGGCTATAGTGTAGTCATAACGCGGATAACAAGTGAAGCGATGCGGACAATATTCAGTCAATTTGCGGACACTTTGTTTGAAATAGAGGCTTGTCTCAAATCGTGATCCCGCACACACACACATTCAAAACTGATTTCGTGATTTTTCGCATGCAATAGAAATTGCAAACCACACAGTAGTCATTAAATAATATGTCGAAAGTTGAACTGGAGATATTGAAAGCAGAATTTTCTTCGTTGTTACTCTGAGGTTGGCCTAAATTTTCTTAATATTTTCATTATGTCTTTTCTGGGTCGCTGCAACAATATACTGAACAAAGTTGCCAAGCATAACTCAAATGTGTTGCCTTATTATGGTTATTCGAAACGGTTCTTTTCCGCCAAAAGAGTAAGTTTTTGAAATGCTAGTTATCGTTACAATAATTCAGTAGTATTCTCTGTCTAGTGCGCAAGTTTTATGTGGTAAAGTTTTCATTCACAGTATTAATTGAGTGATTATCAATAGCCTAGGCCTAGCCTACATGTCAATATTGTAAAGTCACTTAAAGTGTAGGCCCTATCCCGGATGTTGGGAGATTACTTGGTTAGATTGATAAAAATTTACTATTCGTACATGTTGTTCTTGCGGTTTTGCTTTACGTGATCATCACCCCTCCAAATATGCAGTAAAAGTGCCTCTTTTGGATTATTTTTGTGTCTCACCAGGAACTCCATAGTGGAATCCTCGTATTTGGAACACCGGATATTTACGCCAAAATTACGCCACGCCAAGTCAGTATTCAAGATTTTCCCAAAAAGCCAAAATTTAGTTGAAAACTATAGAAAATCGTTAAATTTCCACGCTAAAGAAACCAAATTGGCGTAAAATCCACTCAGTTCTACGCCGGATATATCCGGCGTAATATACATGGAACATGGATTCCACTATGGCAGGAACTCGTTAAATTTCCACTAGAGGGTTTACACTGTAAAACCATTAGGCCTAACATTTCAAGTTTCTGTCTCTTAAAAAAGCAGCTGAACCAAATGAAAATCTGCATTCAGAATGATTGATTCAACGTTCAGCTGAAGATGTAGCCTAGTCCTAGGCCTACAGATCTGATATATTTTATCTAGATCTGAGGAACATCAAAAGAGATATTGAGTATCTAAATCAAAGTTTTCAGTTGTGGATATTTTTTTCAAGTGTTCATGCTTGCTTGCTAGCTTTTCAAGCGGCTACACCTCTTTATGGCTTAGCATAGATAGGGTTATCGCTGCAGTTAGTCTCTGTGCACTTTCTCTGTATAGTTGATAAAGGATTTAAAATACCTTTGTCTATCACGTCTTTACGACTTTTCCTAGACAAAGGTATTTTTAATCCCCTATCGACTATTCAGAGAAAGCGTGCAGAGACTAACTGCAGCGATAACCCTATCTAGGCTAAGCCATAAAGAGGTGTAGCCGCTTGAAAAGCTAGCATTTTTTTACTTTAGAGACTAGTATCTCCTTTGTTGGACTTCAAATCTTGATAAAAACAGATTTGCATCCTTTGACTGAACGTTGAAATGATCATTGCGAAAGCAGATTGTCATTTTGATCAACTGTTTTTTATAACAAAAATGTTAAATATTTTTCCGATCTTAACCCTCTTATGATAAATAAACAGGTTCCTGGTGGTGGAAAAAGAACGAGACATAAAATCGTCATGTTGACTGCATTTTTGGAGGGGTAATGATCACGCAAAACATAAACACAAGAACAACATGTAGCCTACAAAAAGAAATATGTTCTCTATCCAAATCCGCAAACTCCCGATATCCAGGATATACACTAGGCTGGCTACATATAGGGCTATGAGCTTTGGGAATGCCAGATAAACTATATTGCTGCATTAGTAGGCTACTACTTATCATTATAATTATCTGTTGATACAATTCAATATTAACAAAAGTTGAATTATTTCAAAAACGAATGTCTAGATTAGGCCAACATGGATTTTAATAAGCTGCAGGTAAAACCTTGTGCCTACCCGATTTGTGTTAAATGAGCAAATTGCAACATGTATTATACCTGGACTCAACCCACATGATCACATGATCTGCATAAAACATTGTACCTAATTCTATACATTGTAATTCTGAAAAAATTTCTTCAAGCTCTTCTGCTTGGATTTAGCCTATAGGCCTAGTCATACGCCCCAGCCTGCAGAGAACAAACTGCACTCGAAATGCATCCCTTATGCAGACCTGAAGCTTGTAGCCTATATTCCTGCATAGGCCAACTTACTTCATGTAGGCTATATTGAATTTTTTTTCAGTAACATAAAGACATAATTTGATCTATCTACAGGGTCCAACAAAAGGGCGATTCCATCGTGTCTGACTGACACATTGGAAAATATTTTTGAATAGGACATCAACATCCACGCAAAGTTTGATCAGTTATTATTTCTTACAAATAAAGAGTGGGAAAAAGAATCCCAAAAAGTAAAAATATTCACAATAACTCAACATATAAATAAATGACAGCAAGTTTAAGGTCCGTGTCTGATTGACACAGAAGCTCGCCATTTTGCCAGTTGAAGATGAACATTTGTAGATTTCTGCGAAGTGTTGGCATAAAGAAGAATAAAATCACTCTCATTATGTTTTTAAGATATTATACTTCACAAATATTATTCATTTCATCAAATACTTTCAAATTGTATAAAGCAATAAACAAGTGTTTCTCGTGTCTAACTGACAAGATTCCTTGTCTGACTGACCTCTCAGAAGCAGTTTGTGTCTGAATGACATAACTTGACATAAAACACAAGTAAAACATCTTAATAAAACTTTTATATATCCATTCAAAATCTATAATCATCATGTAATGTAAATTGGTTGTTCTTTTTGTTCAAAATGTAGCACACATACAGATAATATTTTAAACCATTTCGCATGCGATAAAACAGTCAACACGCATGACTAAATATTGACGACAGCGACCTCAAATTACCATGCGGTGTGAAGTGTCCAAAACATTGGGTAGTCACTCACACAACTTCTTTGATTATATGATCAGCACGGCTTTAAAATGCCGACTGTTGCGCTTAGATCGTGGCTGTCCATATGAATATTTTCTGTCAGTCAGACACGCAGATTTAAAGGATGACGTTGAAGAAAAGAGCAATATTTCCCGCCAGGTATGCACATTAGCTATTTTCTGTTTTGCATACAAAAGGATTTAGGACTTTTTCGTGTCTGACTGACAGCGGCCCGAAGTGATCGAAACATATATAGGCCTATAATTTCCAGGTGAAACACAATCAATATTCTTTCTACTTCTTAACAATACAAAATAAGTGAATTCATATCGATTAATGTAATTTTTGTCAGAAAATCATGAAAGGAATAACGCTAAATTTCAAGTTTTAGTTTGTTGTTGTTTTCATAAATTCACGAGCAGCCAACTCAACGCTCTCTCTAAAACATTAATTTTATCCACATCAAAGTCTATAATTTCAATCAAACATATATATATATATATAATGACAGTAAAAGTATCTATTTTAAAGAAAACAATTGATTTTTGTCTGAATTCCTTGCTTTATCTTTGACACACTAACAATCGCCCAAAAGCAGGAGTACTAGAATCCTAGATACCAGAATATTTTTAATGATTTATTGGTCAAACATCAACAAAACAATTCAGAAGAAATGATGAAATGCCCTTTAGGATTTCAGAAGGCTGAACCTTTTGTCAGCAGGGCTGTCTTGAGAAATTTTCTTTCAGGATGCGTCAAGCAATAAATTTGCCAACTTCACCGGAGTTCGGTCCGAATATGTAACCGTAAATTGGAAGCAAGTTAAGGTGCGATATCCGGATTTGAATCCGCCACACAAAAGTTTGCCATGCGTGTTTAAATTTTACATTGACCTAAGGTAAATTTTGGGCCGTGTTTTTAAAAAATACCATCTGGCCAAAAATATTTTCTTGTCTGTCCTGATCAAACATCAAAAGTTGAAGATAATTGTCTCTATAAACAGTATTCATGATTTGTGTGGACATAAATAAATGGACAAGAACTTCTAAAATAAAGTTTCGATCTTATGCTTTTATGTCAGTGAAATTACTTGAACATATTTGTAACTTTTATCTAACAATATAAGGTTTGCAGAAGGTAAAACATTTTGTTGGACCCTGCCCCCAATACCCCCATGCTAGAGACGGCCCTGTTTGTCAGACTTTGTCTCTATAGTCTATCTACTGATCTATTTGTAGCTAGTAATCATCAAATTCTATTCATAGACAGTGTTACGAGAAAAGTAAGGGTCCCGGGATCGTAGAAGTCAGAAGTTTGTAATTTTTGTGAAACTAATTTAGTAGGACTTCTATAGACAACATTCTCACTTAAAATTAGAAGCTAAGAAAGCCGGAATGGATTATATTACTGAGCCTATACTTACTAGCTAATAAAATGCACATGACACCAAAACATTCTACAGTGGCATACGGTTAATGTTAAAATAATGGCGTCTTATTCTAATTTGCAAATACGTTCTTCTCTGTCAGCTCTCAAGGAAATAAAACTCACTATTTCCTGTGGCCCCATACATCAAGTCTTTGATATTTTCATAGTTTTTAACTAGACAATAAAGATGCAGCCAATACTAATAATGTAATTGAATTATTCATATTACAGAAATTAAAAACTCAACAGTAACAATGGCAAGTGAAAGAATTGAGAATTACACATAATCAAAACGTTTTTTTTTAACTCCTCTTGAAAGATGACAGGATTCAATCAAAGGCATTGTTTTGTTTGCTTGGTAAATGTTTATTGCTTCGTTTGCTTCTGTAAAAGCCCCTGTGTTAAAGCAGAGGACCTGAGTAGTGCAACAAGAGGTAAATATATTGAAAAGGCTATCCAACATTTATTTCTGTTTGTATTCTGTTAGCCTTTTTGAATACTATATGAGAGTACTTTACTTACATCACACTTCCTCTATAAGCACTGTGATAGTGCTAAATTCAAACTTTGTTGCATTGTTTGTAGGCTATTTCACAAGTCTTTATTTTCAATGAATGAAAGACTGGAAAATCGTTGTCCACAACATGTTTATCAACTCTTTTGAGTCTGTTACCAATTTCTCTTTGTTTTCAAACAAAATGTTTGTTTCCATACAGTATTGGTCTTCTTGAGGTTGCTGTACTCTTTCATTGCATGTTTTTTATTTGCTTTTGCTTAGACTCTAGCACATCATCTGTTCAAAACTCTTTGCCCCACTTCAACTACTGTAGCATCTTATTTTCGACTATTGGCATCGTTCTTCAAGAAAGGTTGGATAGATGCCTGAAAAGAGCAACAAAATTGATGTTGGGATAAGGATCTGTTTTATTTACTTGTGGTCTTTTCTCAACTAAGGAATAAATGGTTCAACTTTAAGACAACGCAGTCTTGAGGCGCTACTTTCCCTAAGCTGGGACATAAGAAATATTTTAGCGCCATGCTACATCTGTAAAGATTTTACTACTGTATAATGTTGGGCAAAACAAGAGCTGCAACTAAAAAGAACTTCAATGTACGCAGCTACAAGAAATTGATCTGTAAAAAATCCACTCTTAGAACAATTGAAACAATGCACAATAGTATTGTGAAACATTATCCAGAAGTATCAAATGCTTCCTGCCATAACTTATAAATAAATTGAGAAATAGATCTCAATGCTCTTTTTAGTAACACTCAATGGAATCATTTGAATCATATCAGTCATTTTAATCTTAGTCTGTTATATTATTTAGTATTTTTTTAAATCTTGATCCTTTTAACTTGACGAGCATCTTTTAGCACATGCAATCTCGGAATTCTGTAAAACAAATTTTTTATGGTAACTGTTTAACAAACATGGTATAGTGTTAGAATAGGAGAACATTTTTAACTAAAACACATGATGATGATGAGATTAGCTGTACCCTTGTCAAATACAGTTCAGGAGTTCACAAACAGTTCATGAACAGTTCATGAACTCCTGAACTGTTTTCACAGGTGTAGGCTTCTTTTATTTTTAATGGTATCTTTCTGCTGACAAAGAAATCTCATAGCGTTGCTGGTCCATATCCTTCCCCATACTTTTTCGCCATAGCTAAAATATGAGTTTCTCAATACAATCTAGTTTGATTCAGTCTCTCCTTGGTTGGTATCCCACCATTCTTAACATCCTCATTATTTGAAAACCACTTGCTGTTTTTTATACAAAACTCAAAATTTATAACACCTGTGACTTGATATATTTTAGGATAATTTTCATCTTTTTTAATATTTCACATTTGCGATCCTTTTTGTCGTCAAGCTTGATATGTGTCATGATTTCATTAGCTTCATGTATTTTTGTCATTTTTGGTGGAGTGACAGATCTTTAATGAGGATAGTAGGCTGTTTCATGAGAAAACACAAGCTTATCTTATAGATAGTGAATGTGACTGTTTGAATTATGTTTATTGATAATATATTTTGATCTGCGTTTGATACCACACAATATCAAGTGCACGTCATAAAAATGCTAAAACATTAAATTAATTGTTAAAAATGGAGATTATAAAAAGGAAAAATGAGACTTAATACTTTTTTAACCTTCCCAATGCATGTCTATAAAAGCTTGCCTCACAACTGTTGCCTCACAGAGGTTAAATTTATTGAGCAAAGATAATTTTAAGATGGTTTATAAAACCTCTTAATGTTTACTCAACATTTCTCAGTGGGTTGATTGCGACTATTTAGTTACATTGCCAATGGTGTTTTTGGTCATCTGATTATTATCCGATTAGAATTAGCTGTTTTGTTTTTAAGTTACTGTTACAGGTTTTGTATTTGTTCGTTTATACAATCTTTTTCATGTAATTTCAACTAGAATTGCCAATGTCATTGGATGAATGGCTGATGTACCAGCTGATGGTCTTGTTGGTCTATTTGATTGCTGGAACCTTGTGAAAGAAGAGGTAGTCTACACATTGATATTAAGCTTTTCCCAAGATCTATTAATGTCTTGAGCTGCTATCCCAAAGTCTTCTGTTTCAGCTTTTAACCATGATCCTTTAAGCGTTTGATTTGTTAATTTGATGTCTACATCTGAATCTTCCAGATTTTTTGGATACCTTTCATGTAAGGATTTCTCTTCTCATTTGTTCTGCAATGGTGTAATCTGAATTGCTTTCAAATTCTCTTTTATAGTCTTGGCAGCTTTCGTGGGTGCATTATTATTTAGATATTCCTTATCCTCTAAATGTATTGCTTGATTTCCTTCCTTGAATTACTTAAATTAAAATTTGGAAGTAATAAATGATTTGATTATTGCAAGATCTTCAGAAAGGGTGTTCCAAATAAATATGACTCTTTTGTTGAAATAATGTCAACGAAAGTCAAGAGAGTTTTTCTTTAGATTTTTTTCAAACATTATGGCTTCTGGTGGGATATGGTTTCTTGTCAAATGTGAACATGGAGGTAGAACTGTAATTGATGCATCAACTAGAGAATTAAGAATTTTGAACACATGATGCACAAATCGAAAAATATGCGCCGGTAGTCTGCAAGGGAAGGTTTTTAGAAAGTCCTTTCTTTTTTCATAACAAGAGTATTGGTATATGGGATCGACAGTAAATCATGCAAGTAAAGACGCGTTGGATTTTCTCAATTCTTCTGATGTCTTTCTTGAGCCAATGACTCAATACTGAAATACAGGATTCAACCAAATGCCAATATAATATTTGTATCCACCAACTAGGAGTTCAGGGTCTTTAGTTTTAAAATCTTGGTTCGTCGAAAACATTGTCGGTATGCTTTTGAAGTTATGTTAGAGCAAATGTAAACTTGATTCAGAATAAATGAGAGACTTGAGAGTCAGAAGAAATTATTACTCTGAGATCTCTGATATGTGAGATTTGTTGTTGTGATTTAGGTTATAAGGTAGTTGTGGTATTGTTAATGTTCCAAGGGATATTGAGTTGCATTTGTGACAGGCAATAGAAAGTTGCCAGTTGTCAAAACAAAAGTTGACAAAACTGTTCAAGAGTATTTACTAAGGGCAGAATTATCTAGGTTTGAACGTGCATGATAAAATTTGGTCTCATTTGCAAAAATTTAATATCCGTCAGTCTTTCTATTGTATCAGCTATATCATTTATGTAGAGTAGGAAATAAAAGTGGTTCCAGTACTGACCCTAATGGGACACCACACATGTAGACATCGGTTGAATGCGATATTATTGAATCTATGTAGTGTGTTCCTCTGTTAATAAAGCAATTTAATCATTTAAACAATTCATAAATTAAAACCATATACTTCTCAAATTAGCGGTTAACTTTGAATGACATACCGTGTGGAATGCCTTTGCAAAATTGATATAAACACAATCCATTCTTTTTCGTTGATTTGCAAAAAGTGTCCATTCATTTAATGTTTCAAGAAGTTGGGTACATTTAGATCTTTTTGACAAGAAGCCATACTGAGGTTTGGTAATTAATGAATGTTTGAGAAGATGAGACATCATAAAGTCATTTACAATCCGTTCCATGACTTTGCATGTTATACATGTTAGTGGGATGAGACGATAATTGTTTCATTTTGAAGGAGAACCTGTTTCATATATAGGTAGGACACAGAAGTGCAAATTTTCATTCATCCGACATTTCCCCAGCACTGAGAGACTAAGCTTGAATAATGTTGAAATAGCTGTTTGCTTGCGAATTGACTTCAGGGATATTGCTGGGAAACCATCAGGAGACCGAGATGATTTTATTTGATTTTAGTTTTTAGTTAAGAAAACACATGTTGTAAAGTTTGCTGGAAACATTGTTATGGTTACCTGATCAGCATATCCATTGAAGAAAGTTCAGGCAGAATAAAACCTTGATGTAAGGGACAAAACCATGGAAAGCTTTACAAAAATAGAACTTCCTTTATCTACGTTTGCAGAACCCTTTAACAATCGTCTATTTGTTGTGAAGCTGATAGAAATATGATTAAATGGCAATCAAATAAAAATGTCAAGACTACAGAAAAAGCAGACTGTCAACATGTAATTCATATGACATAACTAAACTACCAAGCCATGTGTTTCCATATGGCTGGTATAATTGCCAGTCATACTATTATTACTTGTGATCAAATAAATAATGTTTTTGGAATGTGATTAAATAATTTTGAAGTTCATCTGATAGTCTGCTTGTTTATACAATACGCAACAAATGTGAGGTAAAAAGTCAAGTGAATGGTCGGATTTTCGGAAGTAACGAAACTGATATTTAAAATTATGCATCATAAGGTTTTTATGGATTGGATGTGGCATTGGATCGCAAATGGCCTTTGCAAGCATAGCATTTGAACGACCTAGTGTCTCTTACCAAAATAAATAAAACCCACTGTCACTATCTGTGAAGTATAAGAATACTGTGTGAGCAGGATTGAGATATATGACAACAGATCGAATTGAGATGCTGTTCATTAGAGCACCAAGCAAGGAATGAGATTACAATGTATAGAGAATGAAATTTACACGAGCTACAATGAATGGACGATGCTAGTACTGTGACATTAAATGAAGTGATACAAAGATTACGTTATAACAACAATACTACTACATGCCCTCCTTTGGAGTGGTTAGCAACGAGAGTGCTGAACACTTAATCTGTGTATGTAAATTTTATTAATTATATGTAAAATTTGTTTCCAATAATGAAGTCTGTGTAACATGAAAGAGCTTTGAGCCTTTGACTTCATTCAACTGATTGAAATTCTTCCCACTGAGAGATGCGTTGGACTATGTGATCGTTGGATGTTGATTGTGACGATAGCCGTGATAATTATCACCGTGACAATAGCCGTTGGTTTCGTTGTTTTGACTATTTTGATGTCGGTGTTGATTTGTAAGATATTCCTCGGATTTGAACAGAATTTCGGTGACAATTCTGTGTATAATTCTTTCAATATGGCCACGCATTAGCAGTAACAAATCAATAATGTCTAGGACGGGATTTCTGACGACGATTTTGATGTATATGTTTAATGCTGAACATTCGCAGCACATGATTTCCCATCGTGCCAAATCCGTTGTTGGCTGGGCCGTTGAATACTGGTAACAGCTGTATATTCTCGTGAAAGCTGTGGGTGTTGTCTTGACTGAATGTATGAAACTCGGGATTTCGTGGGTTCGTTTCTCCTGCTAATTGAGGTTCGATATACCTTTTGTTGAGGGGATGATTAGTGCCCTTGTGATTCCAAGCTTTGAGATGATGTCTTTGTCCTGAACCAGGGCTACCAGAATAGTTTTGTGTAATTCAAGGAGGCAATCGTCATTGGCAGCCTCGAACAAATAAACATCGTAAAATGTTGGCATTGTTAACGTTAAAGATGAGGACATCTTGTAAACTTATATAAAATATAACTTATGTAAAATATCTCCTCCTGCAGTATGGTTGTTTTTAATCAACTGCGCCATGTGATAGTATAAGAATACTGTGTGAGCAGGATTGAAATAGTAATAACAACAGATTGAGTTGAGATGTTGTTCATTAGAGCACCAAACAAGGAATGAGATTACAATGTATAGAGAATGATATCTACTTGAGTTACAATGAATGGACGAAATGAAGTGATACAAGATGACGACATAATAACAATTCTACTACACTATCCTCTCTCCGTGGTCTACTACGGATTGCCAGCTGCACCCTGAGGTTAGATCGAAGCAGGTTTATCTCTGTTTGAGCAGCACTACTTTGCAAGGTAGCCCAGCTTTCTCCCTGCTGTTTGAAGATCATTTACCAAATCTGAAAGTCCCCTAGATCTATATTCCTGAATTACAGAATTCAAACTTTTATCCAGATGGGCAGCAGCTATCATATATGCACACATATGCCAATATTGCCATACCCGTAACATTTACACTAAAATAAGGAAAAACAATATTAAATTGAACATTTAACAACCACATCTGGAAAGATTCATACTCATTCAATTGACTCATTAGGTCATCAATGACTCTTTTGAAAATCACTCTATTACAAAATCATATTAAACATACTATTTAGTAGTTTAAGTTACTGTTACTCACAAAGTTGATGGTATATTGATTTGTAATAGCTACAATCTGACAGATTATAATCGCATAATATGACATTCATCGTTCGAAAAATTAGAAGCGCACTTTGGAAATCAGGAATATCAATTGAGGCACAGTAATTTAGCATTGTAGCAAAGAAAAAGTCTTCAAACTTTCCTATGGTCAAACCTAGTTAATTCCTAACCCAATCATGGGAAATGTCATGGGTTTGATCTGTTAAGTACAAATACCTTGTACAAAATTGCCCTTATAATCACTCTATATATTACCCTGCAAAACCAAGCAGGTAACTCAACTAAGTGATTGAGTGATGGTTTTATAATTAGGATATATAAAATTAAACTTCTATTTTTTTCTATTTTTTTTCTTTTCGGCTTCAGGAATTTGATGCAAGTAAGAGCCCTTCCCAGGTGTCAGCAAACAAGGGATGAGCCAAGTCAATTTTATTTTTTTTATTATGGGGCATTGCTCCTGACCCTTTTATTTGAGCTGATAGATCAGTTCCAGAGCAGTATATGTCGATATGCACATCTCTCATGTGCACTGAAACTTTCTCATCTGAGCGGGCCCCCTGAGCTGCTCAGCTTGCTTAGCCTTGACAAGGAACTCAGTGGCAAGATAAACAATCTCCTCAACCTCACCAAGGAATAACTCTCTGTTATTACTCTGTCTAAGATTATGCCCCCTCATATCCTGTTTACTTTTTATTTGGCTGTAACTGGTGGTGATGTGTAAAAACTATTTAAAACATATAGATAGTTTAATAGAATACGATTATATCGTTATTGCTGTTAGATTCTACTTAACTTGCTACTTGATTGCTGCTTAGTAAAATCAATTTTGCAACACCAAATGGATAGGAGTAAGAGGAAAACAAGTAACACTGAAGCAGAAAAAGATCATCCACAATGCGAATGTCACATATTAATACCACTGGTCGAAGATATGATTAAAGCAATCGAGGATATGAAACTTAAAATGGAAACCCTTATCGAATCTCAAAGTAAAGTCATTAGAAACAAAAGCTGGTTCCAAGTAGTATCCTCATCTACAATCACGCAACCAAACATACTGGAAAACCGCTTCAACTTTGAAAATAGCTCAAACACAAAAATTATTTCGAAAGAACCTTAGACAATATTTTAAAAAAACCCTGGAAAAGCAAAGACTGTTTGAAGCAGACAAAGGTATCGTCAACATTGAAATCCACAACCATTGAAGTTAATTCCAAAGAGCTTGTAAACGTTAAAGAAGCATTCAACAAATCGAAAGTGCAATTCAAAGAAATCAAGAAGCATGAACCATGCATTCGAATCCCAAAATTCCCGCATTGGATAGACAAAGAAAGCCTTCTGAAATCATTACTCCAAGATAATAAAGATATGTTTCCAGATGGCAACGAAATTACCAACTTATTCGTTTTCCCCAACAAAAACAAAAACGCCTATAGGACTGCGCCGGTACGTCTATCCCCAACTGCCTTTTCAAATATGTTAAGAAATGGAATATATTTAACTATCGACTGAATTCTAAAAACAGAGACACATCCTGACATAAGACCTAGTAGATGTACTCAGTACTTCTCACTGCTCTGGTTTTAGTCAATCTAAGAAAAATTGCAATTTCAAAGATGATCCTCCCATCTGTTTTCATTGTGGTAAGCATCACTGTTTCCACAAAACTTGGTATAAACGATATTTGAGGACTGTATTGATGAGATAGATACCATAGACTGAATAAACCAGATGTTATTCGTTTTATAAACATATACTTAATATTATAATTAACAAGAGTGCCTGTCCGGCTAGAAAGCATACATTTCGGTTGTCCGACTAGTAACTAACTGATTAATCATTACAAAACTTCCAAATATATAGAAAACTATAAACTAATTAACATAAATGAAAAATAAGGTAAATTACATAAATACAATTATAGATATTGCCTATAAACCAAAAATACATTTAAATTTATACTAAGTGAAATATATACATAGTAATTGCCGTTTCTAATAAACGAAGATTAATATCAAAATAACTGAATTAACTAAATTACGTAGGTATTACATATTATTATTAATATATCTACTTAATGAATATTGTTCAATCAAAGTTCAATATAATTAGGTTTTCGTCAGAACATCTTCCCCTCCATCGATCTACGTCATCAGTGATAGACGTAGACGATCATCAGCTTTCTCTAATATACATAAACGAGTTTTTGGTCTTAACATTTCTCCATCATCGGTCGTCACTGTAGCTGCTCTTATCAAATTATCTTTTCCTGGGTGTACTTGCTTCACTGTTCCACATCTCCATTTTCCTCTTGGTAGATTGGGGTCTGCCACAAGAACAACATCTCCGATTGGCAGATTAGGTTGTGTTTGTCTCCACTTGATTCTAGTAATAATTGATGGTAAATACTGCTTTTGCCATACATTCCACAGTTGAGATGACAGATGTTGAACTAATTTGTAACTGTCTTTCACATTTAATGCGTTAAAGTCACCAGGTGGTGCATTGAGTGATGCTCTTTGAAGAAGAAAATGATTAGGCGTTAGAATGACCATATCTTTAGGATCGCTACTAATATACGTTAGTGGTCTACAATTTAAGAAATCCATCACGCCAGCAATGATAGATCTAAATTCGTCTTCTCTAATGTGTCTCAAATTTTTATTTCTACATCTCAACACTTTATATTAGGCTTTCTTACTGCTTTTAACTAACAATTCATGTGCACCACCCCAGTGTGGTGCCGAGGGAAGTTGAAATTTCCAAACAACTCCCTTATTTGATAATTGACTACTGAGAATTGGATCGCTCACTAACTTTTTAACTGCTTCCTTCAATTCTCTCTCACCACCTACAAAGTTGGACCCATTGTCCGAATATAAAGTATTTGGAGAACCGCAAATGTTTCTAAATCTTTCATAAGCATTCAAAAAGTCAGGTGTAGACAAGAATGTTGCTTAGTAACTTCTAAGTGAACTGCTCTAGTGGTCAAACATGTAAACAGAGCACCGTAGCCTTTAACTATTTTATTTCGGCCTTCTAAGATTTCTAAAGGACCGAAATAGTCTACAGAAGTATTACAAATAGTTGTCTTTCCAAATGCTCAACGTTCTTTTGGCAAATTGGCCATTAATTTAAGGTTTAGCGGAAAACTCAAAGCAAATTCTACAAATTCTTTTTTGTTGTTTCATTAATTCACGACCTCTAATGATTCAAAATATTTGTCGCATTGTTCCTAGAACATAATCTGTTCCTGCATGATCATGAAAATAATTAACAACTTTCTTTGAATAAGTATGGCCCTTCGGCAATATTATTGGGTGTTTTGTATCATATGGCAATTCAATTTGTTCAAATCTCCCACCAACTCGCAATACATCATTTTTATCTACAAAAGGTATCAAGGGTAAAGGGGGAGAATTTTTATTTATCTGTAGGCCTATATTTTATTTTTTTACTTTTTAATTTCTTCATTAAAGGCTTCAATTTGACACATTTTAATAAGATTTAACATTTTTTAACTATTTAAACCTTCATTATTAATATCACTGTCCGTTAATTAATTCAATTTGTCCCACACAGGGTTAATAGTTATTGTTGTTTGTACAGTTACTTCAAAAGATCTGGTTTCTTCCTTTGGTTGTTTAAACACTATATCTAAAGGCCATTTAAATCTATTTTTATACAAGAAATCAGGTCCATTTAACCACTGACAAGGTATTTCAACTATATTCGACCTAGTTGCAAAATCGCTTACATTTAGTTTACCAGGTAAATGCCTCCATTTACTATCTGTGGTTAAAGTTTGTATCTCTCCTATTCGATTAGCTACAAAAGGTTTAAATTGAGAAGAGGTACAGCGAATCCAGTTGCGCACACAAGTACTATCTGTCCAAAGATATCTGTTGATCGGCTTACTTGCTAAAGTACTTCCAACATAATCAGTAAGTCTGGCACCTAGTAGGGCAGCTTGCAGTTCTAAATTGGCAACAGATATTGATTTTCTTGGTGCTACACAAGATTTTGCCATTGCTAGTCTACAAGAAAAACTACCATCTACCAACTTAACGGCTAAAGCATCATCATGATTTAATACAATGTCTGAGTTTTATTTTCACTGTCGATTGTTCCGGCCTCCCAGAATTGTTTGAAGGCATTATCTAAGTTTACATCACATTGCGCAATGTTAATGTTGATGTTTTCCTTTTGAATTTCCTGATTTAAGGTGATTGGTCCCCTAGCGAACCATCCCAAACGAGTTTTAACAGCATATTAGGCTAGTTTTCATTACCCTGTTTTGTTTCTGAAGGTATTAAAAGATGAGCTTGGTCAACCCTTAACAACATATCAATTTTGCCACCAGATTTTTTAAGTGGAACATCCTTTAACAAGCAGATATAGTTATTTTCTCATTTTTCTCATTAGCCTATCAATAATAGTTGAAGGTTAACACGTGAAGACAAATACTTATGCTTTTGAGCTGTCACACCATTTACAGTAATCCGTTTCTTTTCATCTGAAATGGTCCCTAATTTAGAAATAAGCGATTCTGAAACAAGAGTTGAATCATTTCCTTCGTCAATTAATATAGTTGCTTTAATTATTTCGCCCTTTATTCCTTTCAGGTCTATTTCTATTGTTCCTAACGCAACGTTTGGTGTAATTATTGCAGAATTTGAGGAAGTATTTAAAATTTGCAGAAGAAGAAGTAGCTGTGGCAGATTGCTGCACACTTTCTGCAATTTCATTAACAACATAATTATTATCTAGCAATATATGATGGTTTCTATTGCAACCATCTTTACCACATCTTTTGTGATCATATGGGTATATTTACCCTTATATAGACATGTCAGAAACAAACTTTCTTTTCTCTACAAAAAGCGTATCTGTCATTTACAGAAAGAGCTTTAAATTTATCACACATACCCAGTCTATGTTCTCCTGAACACAGAACACATTTAATAACTGCAGAAACAATTTCAGTTTGGTTATTAGTTACATTTTTACTTGCTTGTTTTTTGGCAACTAGCGATTTGTTTGTATCATTAGATTGATCTATTTTTACGTCATCATCCCATCGACGATACTTAGTGGCCCTGTGACGCAGCCAACCACTAAATAATTCTAATGTGTTAAAATTATAATTTCTAGAAAGATATTCTCTCCAATCTAATCTCGTGTTAATTGGTAGCTTTCTTTGTAATGCTAGCAATATTGTTTCTGACATGCTTTCCCCTTCGCTAAGAATCCGAGATAGTAACCTTAAATGACTTACGGAAAAGTCAGAAAATCTACTGAACTGTTTAGCATTGTCTATTTTAATTTCATCTAATTTGAGTAATGCTTCATAGTGAGATCGTTTTACTTTCTCATCATCCCCGTATCTATCTTTTAATAGACGTAAAGCGTCACAATAATCAATTTTACTTGACCCTAACCCTCTAATAACAATTTTGCATTCATCAGTTAAACTTTCAGAAAGCAAAGACATTTTTTCGCGGGTTGACTTATTTGACAAATGTACAATCGAGTAAAATAGCTCACTCCATGATGACCAATTCAATATATTACCATCAAATGTTGGTGGTTTAACTTTCAAAGAAGATTTATGTTCATTTATTTTATCCTCTTCACCGTATTCAACAAACTTTGTTATCGAATCAGTTTTATCTTTATCCTTTTTAGTATCACGTAAATAATTTTCTACTTTTTCTTCATATAAATTACTACATACACTAGCTTTTCTAGAAATATCTTTTACGCTATTATCAATCTTTGTATTTTTTAATTGTTTTGATATTCTATCAATGCTATTTTCAGACAACGGTGGCATTGAAGAATGAAGAGACAATGCACTTTGTGATTTATTTTCATCAATATCTGAATCATTATGTGTACTTTCATTTGTAATATCATTAAATTCATTAGATTTTTCAGTTTTAGATCTATCCGACTCATTAACAGACCTATTTGATTTTGAGTCAGTATAATTATAATCTAATCCATATGCTGTCATTATCTAATCAGCTAATAATTCCAGATAATTTTATTCGCTTTCAAATTTCTCCTCATCATTTAGGATATTTGCAATATCATTGGTTAATTTTTGTATTGTATCTTGTTTAACATCTATTTGTTCTAGTAATTTTTCAACAGGCTTACACTGCCTTCCTTTTTTACAATATTTGCAGTTTTTGATATTTGGCGGGTTATTTGCCCCCTTTGACCGCCCCTTTGACTTTTTAACGCGGCAACGTTCTTTTTTATCTCTCCTTGCTTTGAGTCTACAACTCGTTCCGCATTAGACATGTTATCATCAGTTTCAGACATATTGAATTTACTATTTATTTAATGATAATAAGTAAAGTGATCAAGACAAAAGAAGACAACAATATCGATTCATTTCAACAATCAATTTCCAACACAATAAAGTTCAAGAAGATATAAACAAACACATGAAAATTTTCTTAAGACAGGAATGTAAACCACCCATTCTTTCAAAGGGAAATGTACAATTTTCATATTAGCTTTCTTCTAGTGACGTAACATCTTCTTATCTAGTGACGTTACTAGAATAGAAGAATTACATGCTCAATCAGGTATTGTAAGATGAACAAATACAGTACTCTGAAAAAGCTTACGTGACAGTCACAAATATAGGGGATGGTTATGTTCTAAACCAAACAGTTCACGCTTCTGCGAGCTATTCTCATTGTGAAATTTCCCAAATGCAGCAGTGTTTTAAGTACACTGTTTGATGGTATAAAAAGAATATAAAACCAAATGAAAACAAAAAGTATTAGCTCAACATTGATGTTCTCCTTGCCTAATTGGTTGCCCTAGGCACCAATTTGATGCTGTGACTCTTGTGAGAATTTACGTCTTTGTTGTTACCTAAGGTGTATGATTTGCTATTCTTAGGCATTTGTTGGACCCTGAGTCAATCATTCACGGAAACCGGAAATTACAGTGTTTGAAGGGGTCAATTTCCTAACTTTAATTGACTGTTTGCGACAAACAAGTTATGTTTGAACAATTGAAAATGAATTTTCACTTGATTTGCTGTATTTCGAAGTTTAATGTTAAAGTGATGACGCTTTAAGTATTAACTTTTATTTATTATTTATTATTATCCAGACTGTTATTGATGACAGCATTTTGGCAACATTTGGTAAAATATGTGGTGACACCAATATTTCAGTTACTGATGCAGCAAGAGAACAGCATGGACATGACGAATCGTACCACAAGACATGTCTGCCTGAGGCTGTGGTTTACCCATCTAGTACAGAAGAAGTCAGTGAGATCATGAAAGTATGCTCAAAGAATCTGTTAACTGTTGTCCCATTTGGCACAGGCACAGGGCTTGAAGGTGGAGTTGTACCGCTGAAGGTAAATATTTTAGGATAAACAAAGATATTTGCACATTATACATTTTATTTCTATAATGGAAGCGACCTCTGGACCTAGCTATCATAACAGAGTTAGACAGGACTGTAGTAACAGTCAACAGGCAGATATACAAAAGCGAAAAGAGGAGGTCTCAATTCATAGCCTATGTAAGCACATGTGATACTCAATTTGCTGTTGTAATGCTTTTATGCTGCTATTGCTACAGGTGAACCTTTCACACTCCATCTATACTCCTACAAAAACAGTTCAGGAGTTCATGAACAGTTCATGAACACTACAAGGCCCCAATTTTCATGAACTGTTTTTCGCATGGTTGAGTCCCTAAGGGACTCCCTTTCCTGCCACGCGCCTGCCACATTGATAACCAGTGGAATTAACTACCATGAATCAACTTACCACTTTTACCAACATGTTGATGTTTAACTTACCAACTAAATTCCAAGTTACAATTAATAAAAATGAAACATGCTTAGCCAAAAACTTGCACACAATAAGTTTTGAAGAGCAATTCCAAACATTCACATAGAAACAGCTGCTAAAACTTTCACTATAGTAGACAGCGCTGTCCCATATGAACGAAAGCTAGGTGTGCCAAAGTAGCACACTGACTCATCTCCATGCCTGGGATCTTCCAACTGGGCTGATCTCCTTATTTGATATAAAATTTCTTTTTCCATAGTCTAGCTTATGTCCATATTCTAAGGATCTAACTGGAGTTACTGCCTACAAATTAGTAGCTTACCCAAATAGAAAGATTAAAAGCTTTTCAAAGATTAAAAGGGGATAATAGTTTGGGGCAAAAAGGGGCAAGGATATTTTTGTTCCTTATCCTTTTTATGCTACCAGTAATGCATTCATGTACAGGTTCAATGGATTATTTACACATTATTTACACAAATCACATGCTAAAATACTTTATTCCAAAGTGTTTCTGTTTCTAATCTCTTAATTAGACAAAACGGGAGAATTATAACTAATTAAAGGAAGAAGATGAATGTATATGAAATGTCTGAAATGCGTGTTTCGTAGGGATGCAAATCGACAGTCAAAACCATAATTGGATATTTGATAAATTAATTCATTTTACTATTACAATAATCGATTTTACTGACTCTATGGGGTTTCAAATATAAATGGTCATTAACATGTTTCAAAAACTGTAATGTTCAACTATATTTCAATTCAAAACCTGAAACTGCATCAACATAAAAGTGAAAGTAAAACAAAACATTTACTAAAAATATTATTTTTCAAGATTGAGTTTCAAAACTCAATTGAAGATTTAGTTTCCATCCATTTTCCGGACCAAAAAATCCTGGAAATACCCTGGTAAGTGCTCCCTGCAATGGCAACAATCAGTGTCTTGTTTTAACTCAGATTAAAATTAAAATTGTAATCCCGATTCAAAATGTATCATAATTATGTAAGCGAACCTGAAACTCCATTCAGTTCAATGTAACTGATGTTTGTTGATTCTTCTGATAGGGTGGTGTAGCAGTGGATTTAACAAAGATGGATGAAATTGTTGCTGTTCACCAAGAAGATTTTAATGCTGTTGTCAAACCAGGCGTAACAAGAGAATCACTGAACGGTCATTGTAGAGATACTGGATTGTGGTTTCCAATAGGTGAGGATTTAGATGGTTTGTACTTAATTGTAATCTAAGTGAAGATAAAAAATTATATCATACAACCTCACTCGCAATGTTGATACCTTCCCAATCGAGGTTACATTTAGCCTGCATGTAGATTTAAAATGTTTCTAAGCAAAACAATGAGTCACAGTCTGGAGTCCGACATTTAGGGATACAAATCGAATATCGATTAATCGATTATTAATCAAATATCAATGAAATATCGATTATTCGAATAGTAAAATGAAGTATTTGATTATTAAAATTCATTTTAAATATGCTTGTTTCCAGATAAAAAGCAACCTTATTTTGTAAACTTTTCTTCGTCAAAATCAAATGATCTTCTGGCCAATACGAAAATACGAAACAAACACTCAACAAATATTACGTGTTTGAATGGTCCACAAAACTTCTGTGTAGTTATCATAACAAAGAAAATCTCAATTAGGGCCATTACCGTAGTTCATACTTACCGGCTCTTTTGCTGTGACAATTAATTGATCAAACAGACACAATAAAACATGAATCGCTCGTTGTGATTTATTTATCCAAAATATGTGTAAAAATAGTTAGGAAAGTTGAATTTGATGTATTCAACACATTTTTTGCAGTCGTGGAAAACATTTTGTTGTCTATTTGACTGATAACAATAGAACAACAGATTTTGATTAATATTCGATTCAAATGGAATAGTGAATTGTCAAATATTCGATTATAGTTTTGGCTTTCAATTTACATCCCTACTGTCAATTGCATTGTAATAAATTGTCATACTTAAATACGAAATTATTATGTAGTTGTCTAACCTGATGCGAACGTCTCGATGTTATGTCTTCCATCTGTCAAAAGAGTGGTCACTTCGAAATGGCAATTCAAGCCAAAATGAGTTCCATATCTTTATGAAAGATAAATTGTTTTACCTGAATTGGTTTACTGTTTGCTGTGTTTTTTCAAATCTGAAAACCCCATATTTCAGTATCTGTTTCAGTGCATGTTGTAATATCTTATAAACACTAGATGATCTCATTGAGAGTTCTAATAGTTGTTCATTCCCATAGATCCTGGAGCAAACGCATCTATATGTGGTATGGCAGCAACCAGTGCATCAGGAACCAATGCAGTACGGTATGTACTCTATCATTTGCTATATCAATAAGCCCTATCTCAAGGATCATCATCATATTATGCTATTGATCCTTCTGCAGTTCTTGTGAAATTCTTTGGCCATGCAAAAATGTTTTCCACAGTTCATGAACACCTTATAAGCAATTCATGAATACTGTTTTATGAGTGTTGAATGTCCTGTTTTCTTAAAAACTTATTCATCAACTGATCATGAAAATTGTCTATTTAACTTCCATTAAGTGCGTAGACAGATTTAATTAGATCTTACATTTTCTTTGCTATTAACCCAAAACACTAATGGAAATGGAAATCAATTATTCAGCTACAAAAAGACAATGGTAGCTAGATTTAGCATGACAATCCGTAACTTTTGTTCATAGCAGTCATGAACGACTTATAAAGTCACCGGACAGTTTTATCAAGTCCGTGACAGTTCATCAAGTCCATGAACAATTTATCAAATCCATGAATAGTTTATCAAGTCCCTGAACAGTTTATCAAATCCATGAACAGTTTATCAAATCCATGAACAATTTTTCAAATCCATGAACAGTTTATCAAGTCCACAAACAGTTTATCACGTCCATGAACAGTTTATCACGTCCATTAACAGTCCATTATGGAACACACTATTTTTATGTGATCATTTTCAATAGGAGATATGCCCATAGCTGCTACATTCACCATCCAGCTTTGACTTTTACTTACGGAAAACGCAGAAGAGTGCCTATTTCTCTCTTAGTCAATCCAAAGAGAGCTACATAGGATATAAGGTATATAATCTAGAGAAGAACACTATTGATTCTACATTTACCATGTAGATATGTGCATATACAGAAGAAAAAAATGTACCTTTGGGAAAAAAATCATTCATTGTCATTAAATAGCAATATTTTGAAACATTTGGAGCCACTCTTTGTATTTCAGATAAAACAAACCTTATATATTATTATCATCACCCAATACCCAAATATATTGACTTCTCTTACCATCCATATGTTGATTGATTCTTAGTTATGGAACTATGAAAGACAATGTTGTTAATTTGGAAGTAGTTCTGGCTGACGGTACAATATTAAACACTGCTGGGAAAGGAAGAAGAACAAAGTGAGTTATAAACTTATCTATTTCGGAACATCAGAAATATAGCATACAAGTCCAATTTAAACAAACACAAATAAGAGGCACTAACATTTAACACTCTTTGTGTCAATTTTGTCCATTTTGATTTCTGATCTTTCTTTATATTTAGTCAAATTCATATCTGATTTGCAATTACAGTACTATAATACTGTACTGTTATCCAATTCGGCTATAACTATATTGTTTTCACATGAACATTTATACTTTGTATATATATTAGCATAAATTTGATTGTTAGTATTGGTATAATTTGTTTATAATTTTTGTTAAACGATTAATCATGTAAATTATCGTTGCGTCCCTCAAACATACAATACTGCTTAAGAGGTGATGTTAACAATGCTCGGTCAGTAAGCGGGATATTGAATTGGTCAATATGTGATGCTTAAACTGTTGATATATAGCTCTATTATCTATATTACCAGTATGTTAGTCAACCACTAAGTTAAATTAGCAGATAATCTTGACAAATATACTTGAGTATTTTTCAAATTCAGAAAGATTAATTTTTCAGTTAAGCCTACACAGCATTTCTTTGTATCTAATTTAGAAAGACTTCAGCTGGTTACAATCTTACAAATCTATTTGTTGGATCTGAAGGTACTCTTGGCTTGATTACTGAAGCCACTGTCAAAATGTACCCAATTCCAGAAGCGGTAAGTGCGCACCGCATATATATACACTGTAGCTTGCAAAAACTCCAATTGATTAGTCAATAAAAAATATTATGCTTCTGTAATCAAGAATATATAATAACTGAGGGAACAGTCTTTTTAAATAGTTGTATTTCATATTGTGACAAGCAATGTTTGTTGGTTTATCAAGTTCAACGTATATTAGTAAAGATTACCATCTTACTTTAAATCGGTGTGTATTTCATTTATCTTCTTCCCTATTCTATATTAAAACTACTTCACCAGCATAGATGCACATAATAAAAGACGATAATTATTCCTAATCAAAATTCCTTTTACAAATAAGTTTGTTGACCTTAAATGAGTGTCAAGTTTTCTTCTTATTTTGTAGATCTTTAGCTATTTAGTGCCACTGACGATTTGTAGGGTTATTTTGGAGGCCTAACAACAATATCTGTATTGTTAATTAGGACTATACAGATAGAAAGCCTATAGAAATCTTCTTACGGCTTTTTGTAAAGAATTTTATAGACCTCATATAAAAATTCCATTAAAATCTTATAAACCTCCTATAGAGATCTTGAAGCTAAAAACATATAAAGCAGTAAATTTAGAAGCAGCGATCACCTTCACCTATTTTATTATCTGAAACAACCAATTGGCAGTAAATTATACTGTATGATTCATACTCGATTCAGGTTTTGTCTGCGGTGTGCTCATTTCCAAGTATAAAAGATGCTGTAGATAGCTCTGTGATGATAATGCAATGTGGCATTCCTATTGCCAGAGTTGGTAAGTGAAATTACCATTTATCATCACATATATGAACATGTAAAGCTCTTTGTACTGAAAACATAATCCAATCAATCTATCTGATTGCTTTTATAAATCTGCGGTCTTGAATTGTCTTCTTTGAAACCAGTTTTGTGTAAATTCTTTACTGTGGAACCAAGCAGAATGTTTTAGGATTGAAGATACTTTACTTTTCAAACTTTTTCTTTACTTGGAAAAAGCTTTATTCCGTGACACAGATGTGTGATTTCCAAATTATACAGTGAGACAAGGTAATATACCTAATGAACTTGAGATTGGAATTGATGGATAACTCTATCATTGAGAACCAAATATATTTCATTTAGAAACAAAAACTGCTCTAAATGCGGCTTGAAATTTTACCGATTTCAAGCGCCTGTTTTGGTCCTTCAACCATCATGGATCCCCATGGTCATTATGCGTTTCCTTAAAGTCTGCCAATGGAATCAGCAGTCTATGTAAGTCTATGGATTTGCATCACCTAGGATGTGAGTGATATCACTCATAATGGTTCTAGCTTGATAAGCCACCCATATATAGTGTTATTCTTACGACATCCACTCAGTTAACACCACAATACTAGCCAATCCTGATGATTGATTGCACTTATTCAATTTCTCACCAATAAACTTCCATATGCAAAATATCATGTGAATAGAAGGTGTGATTATTTTACACAAACCAGGCTTTAGACACAAAGAGGACATAAAATTACAAGTTCTATGATGACATGTTGTTAGCTATGTTGTTACCTTGATGTGGGCCATTGAAATAAGTTGACTGACACCTTGATACAAATTTTGTATGTTGAACTTGGTCTTTAAAAATCCAATAATTTCAAATTTTGGCATATATCAACAGGTTCAAAAGTTCCAATTGATGGTAAAAAATCGAAGGTCGAAAATCCATGTCTCCTCTCTCCTGTTAAAATATTCACAAGTTCCAAATGAACTTAGAAGTTGTTTCTTTCCTGATTAATGAACATTTTATAAAAGATTCAGGAACAGTTCCTGGACTAGGGTTTGGACATGAAATTGCCTACTATTAAAAAATTCCAGTGTAATTTCTTGTTACTTGTTTTGCCAGGACACTGTTTTTGTTGTGTGGTTGAGGTGATGTATGTTGATGTTTTCTACCTCTGAAGCCAAAAACCATGATTTTTCACAGCCTGGCACAAATATTAAAAACATCCAATTAGCAGTCAGGCTAAACATTCTGACAGTATTTATTTAATTAATATCATTGTTGAATGAGATATGGTTTTATTCCATGTTTTAGAATTGTTAAATGAGCTGGCCATTGCATCATGTAATAGATATTCAAAAACCAATTATAAGGTATCACCTACATTGTTTTTGGAATTCCAAGGAAGTGATAAAGGAGTGGAAGAGCAAATCGAGAAGACAGGTAATTTAATGCAATTAACATCAGAGTAATATGCTTCCCTGGTTTGTCTTGCGTTAGCACTGGTCATTCCCCTGCAAAACAATTAGTTGAGTCCATGGACACCTTATAAACATTTCATGAAAAGTTAATGAACATTAGATGACTCAATTATCATTAACTTTTTTCATGAACTGTTCATGAAAATCAATCCATTTAACGCTCATAATAAAGGGTTACCGCACACTTGCCATGTTTGTATTCATATTTACTAAACGAGAAAAAGTTGGGAGACACGAGTGAAGCGCTAAAAAATCATGAGCTCCGAGCGACTGATTTTTAGCTTCCCGAGTGTCTCCCAACTTTTTTGAGTTTAGTGAATATGAATACAAACATTTGCAAGCGTGTGGTAACCCTTTTCTAAAATAAAACAAACGTCGGGATCTCATTCGAGGGCGAATTCTCAATTCACGAATTCACAATTTAAAATTCAATTTCAATTCATAAACCAAGCATGACGAGAATCCCACAACAAGATAGATTTTGTCGAATAAAGAAAGACATATACAAGAACGTCTGTAATATAAGTGGTACAATAGTTCTTTAGCAAATTAATTCAGTAATTGTTATTTAAATTTTGGGTTTACCTTGAAACAGCGCAGCCTATAATTGTCTTTCATTCTGTGTTTTTATTTTGCATGTTACATGACCAATAACTCATTTACCACGCTTTTCAATAAATAAAAACATCTTGAGCTAATTGTCGTTTTGTAAATCGTAGCCATTGTTGAGATATTTATTGGATTGTTATCAAAAAGTTATAAATTCTGTATTTTATCACAGATCAAACTTTTTGAAGCTTGCGGTTTTTCCCGGTTTTCGGAGCCATGTTTTACCCTAGGATTTCATGCATGCTTTTTCGAACAATCAGATCGCAGGAAACCTTCGTGATATTTTAGAAACTGTTTTCACAAGGGTATGCTTATGGTTTTTAATGTTATTGTTTATCTATGTTTCTCTTTATCTCCTTGATTTTCATTCATTATATTTTTTATGGAATAATTCCCGAACAAAGTCAAAGACAAGGACAAAGGCAATCATTATTGTACTTAAAGTCAAAAGCGTAACCCCACTGATCACTAGCCACATAATCAAAAGTCAATGGAATTACATGTAGGACTCAAAGTCTACCAATCTGTCCCCTGAGCACTGATAGAGACCCACAAAGGATCATTGTCTGAATGAACTTGTGTGTTCGAAACGATAAACAAAATATAGAATGTAATGTATCCAAAAACATCCTTGTAATGTAAGAGGATTGGAAAAATGATCCTCCTTATACATCTTGTGCAAAGAACATGTGATAGAAATGGGTTAACAAAATGGTAGGCTTAACAGTTAACATAACTAAGATGAAATTTGTACTATTTAAAGAATTTACCAGGAACACCTTCAAATGATCTAGCTGATAGACTTTGACAGCCATAATACAGCAATTTAACACACAATAATAACAGTACAGCAATGATAGCAGCTATTTAGCAATAAAACAGCAAGCCTGAGTTGGTTAACCGTCAATAGGGAGGTTTAGATTTAGTACCTGTACCGGTTCATGTTTTGTCAATAAGAAGACTGGGTTATACATGTACTCGTTCTTTCAAAACAAGACGTTTAGATTCAGTAACATAAAACCTCAGTTTCTGTTTTCCAGGTAAAAACAAAATTCTGTCAATTTGTTCAGGATGACGTTTTGATTATATTATCTATGTATAAATTTTATGGCGACAATATCAAGGCTCATGTTTCGCGCCGAAAGGTGTTCCGAAACGAGGAGGTCAGTACTGGTTTCAGAGCATAGGAGCTTCCCCCAATGCGCAGAAGTGATGCGCACCGAGAAAGCTGTACTCGTAGCTGTACCGGTACTTAAATCTAAACCTCCTTCATCGGTCAGCGAGTTCCTCAGTAGGTAACTATTAACGACGGTAGATAACAAGGGCGAGTTGTCTAGTTGTTGTAATAGAAACCAACTAATGGTACAAGCAAAATACATCAAAATAATAAACTCAAACTCTTTATACGCAACGAATGGTTAATTTCAAATACAGACGTCAATCAAAGACATCCATGACGACTGCAACATCTTGATTGGAGGGTGCATTTTGATTTGACTTATTTCAAATTTGATTTTTAAAACAAAACAATTGGGTATTAATATTGACTACAAAACTACAGATATAGAATGAGAGTCAAAAATGAAACATGTTAGAATTACGCTACTTGAAGTTTGAAGTTGATCATCAGGCAATTCATTTCAACTAGACTACAAAAATACATCTGTATCCCATAGGAGCTAATATGCTTTACAGTTGATTGGTTATTGACTATGCTATTGTTTATTTAATTACCCCTGTGAAAAACAGTCCGTTCAGGAGTCCATGAACAGTTCATGACATTAAATGGCCCCTATTTTTATGAACTATTCATCAACTGTTCATGAATTGTTATGTCTCACGGACTGACAGTTCATAAATATTTGAGGCCATTTATCGTTCATTAACTGTTCATGAACTGTTCACAAACTCCTGAAGTGTTCTTTGAAGGGGTATGTATTGTTAAAAAATCCGATTTCAATTATTACGATGTCTTTAGGTTAGTGAGAAAAAGGTTGTTCTCGTTGCGGCATTTGGAAATCAATTCCAATCTTTTGCTAAGTTTGTTGTCCTTCTTGTAAACTGTACAACATCAACTGATCAGTACTATCAATCAGTGCAGCCTACAATAACACCTCAGAAATATGTAACCCATGCTTAACCAAAAAGTTTCACATTATAACCTACAAGAAAGACAACCTAACTCAACAAAAGATCAGAATTGATCAAGACCATTTGTAAAGCACTTGTTAACTGTTTGAAATTTGCAAAAGGATTTTTCAGCATTCACTATGAGAAAATAGTAAATGTTTAAGCAATCAATCAAAATAAAGTTCATCAAATGATACCCTAATTGGTTGGGTCTAAATACTGTATATCCAGATTTTCCCATTTATTAACCACAATCTGATGTAAATTACATGGGTATCCCTGATTGTATGATTAATATTTTTATCTTTACACCTGTACTAGTCAAGTAACTATTTTTGATAGGGTCAAATAAATAAACAAATACATTACATACATACATGGAACATCTATTTGCGATATAAATTTTTGACATCAATTATCAACACCACATGTCCTTTTATAGGCATCCAAAACTCTATCTGCATGATTCAACTTGGTCACGGTTTGGCTTGCTTTCGAATCATACTGGCTTGTATTTTAAATCACCAAAGTTTCAAATTATAGGAAATGTTTGAAAGATCCAAAATCATAATTCTCACAGCCATTGCACTACACACTTCTGTGCGTTTCCCCCTTTAAAAAAAATTCGTGAAATTGTCATGAAAAACATTGAACATCAATGAACTGTTCATGTAAGGTGTTCATGAATAGTTCATGAATGTTCGTAAAGTTTGTGAACACTTCTTGCACTCAAGACATCTTTTTCTATAGGGGCAGAAAGCGAACAGAGATTTTGTAGAGAATTATACAGTAATGTATATCTCATGAATCGTTTTGGTTGGTTGTGTAAGTCAGTTGTCTAGTAACTCCTAATACCATGATGTGGCATTCTTTGTCTATCAAATAGGTTAGACATAAGGAGCAACGTATCCTTGTAATGTGACCCCTTATGCTACTTAGCTACCACCTTTGACTATGGCATATAGGTTAATGTCTTTCCGTCCCACCTTGCTCAGATAACAACAATCAAATACTTACGATGATTTCATACAAATTCATGTTTAGTTGAAATAATTGAGATGAATGGTGGATCTGATTTTATTTGGTCAAAGGAAATGGAACAACGAAATGCATTATGGAAAGCCAGACATATGATGTGGTATGCTTGTTTATCGACGTTTCCTGGCTCAAAGGTATGCCATAAGATCTATTAGTAATTCATACTGCATTTTCTTATAATTGAGGTTCAGATATCAAGAAACACTGTTGTTATCTCTGTTAAAATCGCCATACAAATGTAGCTGCCAAATTGATTAAAATGATGAGTTGGTGGTAACTTGACCTTGACAGATACATAGATTGATGAAAGCGAATAGATAGACATAGAATACTCAAGAAATAGACACAGCTTTTAACAATAACACATAACCATTGATCTCTTTGATATGTACAATATGATATGGAAACTTGTTTTAAATTAAAAGATAGGAAAAGTAAAATGAGGTAAAGTAAAGTAAGTTAGCTATATCTATTATATGCGTAATGATTAATTTAACACTAAACTAAACTAATAAATTATAATGTCATACCGTGTGTCAGCTGCTATCTTTGTTCTTCGTTGTTACCGACCATGCGTGAACATTTGTTTTAGTTAGTTGTTAATATTTTATTGTCACTATTGTTAAATGTGGTTAACTATTGTTGTATTAGTATATTAAAAAGCTTACCGGAACACTTTTACTCAGTTGAGTTGTGGTTTGCTGTGAGCGCATATCGAAATTGAGTTAAATAAAAAAGAGTATTAACGGTGCAGCGCAACACCGAAGGTAATTGTATTTGTATTGCAATTAAGTAATTTGATCAGTATGTTGTATTTTATTAATTGTTGTTGTTGATTGTTGTTTAGAAAACAGCGATATATAGAAAGATTCTCTTGTATTTCTTGGTCATTAAAAACTGCACCACATGTAATCGAATTCTGTCGGTTACATCAAGTTTTTCTTCGTTGCATTGTCGAAGATTGGAGAATAAATCAAATCAAGATGATGACAAGATCAAGATCAAAAATGGAACAAGATGATGTCCTGTTCAACCTTGTGAAAGCAGTGAAGATAGAATTAAGTAACATTTACGATGAAATAGTAGAACTCGACTCAACCAAATCAGAACAGGTTTTAATAGAAATACGAAAAACCTGCAAGCAACATGGAAACGGAATGTTGGATTTTTTGATTTATTTATGTCAACTGTCAACAATGAAGACAATGAAATTAAAACAGAGCATAGTCTCGAAGTTACAAGACAAGAAAAATATGAAGGAAAATTGAATGAACTTTTAGTAATAATAGATGTAATTCGTTTAAGGCAATATTGCCAAATAGTGAAGATAATAAGAGTAATAGTAATGTTAGCAAAAGATTGGGCAGAACGATGTCAAGCCGATCATCCGTTCGATCCGCAAAGTTAGAATTAGAGTTAGCAGAACAAAAGGCACATATTAAAACAGAACTTTTAGAAGCTAAATTACAAGCAGCCAATAAAATCGATAAGGCAGAAGAGCAATTAGATAATTTAGATAAATATTCTAGTAATTATAGTTACAATTCTTCATCTGAATCAGATGAAGAGCGTTCGAGTATTAAGTCAAAATCTAAAAATATTAAAAGTAAAGTAAGGGAATCAACGCAATATACGAACATTAACATGACTGATAAAACTAACTTAGCTGCAGCGGCGCGACCGTCGATAACTTTAGATGCTGCTCTCCAAGAAGCCTTGCTGGCAATACAAAGGATCAGCTCAACTTGTGAGCTACCAACACCAGAAATAATCAAATTTTCAGGTGAAACAGCGGAATTTCCACGTTTCAAATGTCGTTTTCAGGAATTGGTTTTGGATAAACCACTAAGCAAAACACAAAAGATGTCTCGACTTTTGCAATTTGTTTCTGGACCAGCACTAACTGCGGTTCAATGTTACGAAACTGCTGGCCCTGGAAATTAAAATTAGCTTTACTTCAAATAGACGAACGATATGGTCAAGAGTTTTCAATTGTTGACGCCTGTTTAAAATCTATCACAGAATGCAAGCAAGTAATTGATGGACATCTACTTTGTTTCGTGAATTTGTGGACCGAATCAGAGCAGTTAGAAACACATTGAGTAATTTGAACTGTCTGAACGAGATATCAAACGATGACATCTTTAAAATAGTCTCAAAAACGCCAGACAATATAATAAACAAATGGTTGGATGCAGTTGGTAAACTCAGAGAAACAAAAACCAAACCAACGATCGATCATCTTTTGAGAATTCTTGATCGCCAATCAAGAGCACTGAACAATCCAATATTTGGGAAATTAAAATCACGAAAAGCCAACAAAACAATGAAGGATTCGATTTCAATTCCCGCTGTATGCTAAAATATTTAATGTATGTTTATGTTGTTGATGTATTTTTACTGATGTATTTAATCAATTAGTTAATTTAATCAATTAGTTAATTTAATCAATTAGTTAATTTAATCAATTAGCTTATTTAATCAATCAGCTTATTTAATCACTTAGCTATTAATTGTATTTCATAGTAAAGTTTGTATTACTCAATTTGACTGTTGTTAACGATATATTATAAAAGTAGATACATCACTATGTTTGTCAGATTCCTGAAAATGTTATAAGAGACAGTATTGTACACCTTAACTCAGCTTGTGTGTTTTCTGAGTGGTGCTTGGTTTTATTTGTGTCTTTCAACTTTAATCTTCTAAATAAACTTACAAGCTAACGGGCCAAATGGCAAATACAAAATTGAAGATTACTGATGTTGTTGGAACGTATAATGGTGGGGGGGACGCAGCAGAGTGGTGGTCCCGTTTTGAGATCATCTCTCAGCTACAGAATTACGAAAAGGATGATCAACTTTCACTGGTACCGTTACTACTACGTGGTCCACCCTTTCTTGTTTACCAGAAATTGTCCATAGAAGAAAGGAGAAACATCACCGTAGTTAAAAGAACAATTTTATCTGCGTTCTCATTATCTCGTTTCGCGGCATACGAGCAGTTACGTTTAAGAGAATATAAAAATGGAGAGAATGTCTATGCGTATTTTAGCGATATTAAACGACTTACTGATTCGGCTGGCATGGGAGGTGCAGGTATTGCATTCGTAATTGGATTGCCTGGCAATATAAGTTTGCAATTGCGTATGTTGGGAGATGTCCCTGATGCTGATCTGGTAGCAAAAGCCTGTGTACTGGTGGAGGCTAACAATGCAAAGGATATCAATACAGACCCTACTGTTTTAGCTGGTATCAAAGCTAGTAATAGTAAGAATTATGCGAATACTGGTAAGAAGTATTGTTTCAAATGCAAAGCAAATGGTCATCTGACTAAAGATTGTCAAACTGAGAGAAAGTCAGGTGACCCAGTAACATGTTATATATGTGGTCAAGATGGACATATATCGCTAGGTTGCCGCAACCGTTCGGGAAATGGATTGGGGGTCGTAGCATCTGCGGAGCCAACTTCCATCCCCGAAAACTAAATGGCTTACTTACTATGGAAATTATTGCTAATGGAAAATCTTATTGTGCTTTAGTAGACACTGGTTGTTCCTTCTCTATCACATGTAAAGATTTTACTGAAGATTTACACGTAGTTCCTTGCCAATGTCTTATTACAATGATGGATAATACAAAGGTGTATTCAATGGGTATTTCATCATTCAATATTACAATCGGAGGTATATCAAAAGCAGTAAAATGTCATGTAATAAGAAGTTTAATCAAAGGTATTGATTTTATTTTGGGTCTTGATGCAATAAAAGCATTTAATGGTCTTTGTGTAAAACCAGACGGTTCTTTTCAATTTGGCTGTCAACGGCAACCATATTTATCGGCCGTTGCTGCCGCACCTGATAGGGTTAATACTACTAAACAACATGATGATATTATATTAGATGATACAAATTTTAGTGCAAAATTTGATGGTAGTTGCTGGACGGTCGCCTGGAAATGGGCTGACGGCCGCCCTCCTGATTACATGAAAAATACTGTTAGTCAATATGGTATGGATGAAGTCACAAAGGTATCATTTGATAATACTCTGGATGGCTGGATAGATAAAGGCTATCTCATTTATTATGATGAAACTAAATTTGGACCAGCGAAAGCATTGATACCGCTATTCGCTGTTACGCAAGAAAGTAAAAATAAAATCCTGCCTATATTTGATTTTCGACAACTTAATCAATCGGTAGATTTATATACTGGCTCAAGTGACATTTTTTCTGGATAATTTACGGAAATGGAGACAAAACAGTAACAAATGCGCTATTGTGGATTTGAAAGATGCGTATCTCCAATTAAAAGTTGATGAAAAGCTATGGCCATATCAAACGGTCATTCATCGAGGTAAGCGCTGGTGTTTAACGCGCTTAGGATTTGGCCTAAATGTAGCACCTATGATTATGTCAACTGTATTACGAAAGGTTTTAAGTATGGATCTAAATGTTAAAAAAGGTTGTGATGGCTATATAGATGATATATATATTGATGAAGAAATTGTATCTGCTGATTATGTACGTCAGCATTTATTGAAATATGGTCTTAATGCAAAGCCTACAGAGCGGATTAACAGTGAATCCCCTGTTCGCGTTTTGGGTTTAAACGTACATTCTATTGGTAATCAATTGCGATGGGAAAGGTCAAACGAGTCCCACTTACGAAATGTTGATGTTACAAATTTAACTAAGCGTGAAATTTATTCACTTTGTGGACGTGTAATTGGAATTTATCCAGTTTGTGGCAGATTACGAGTAATGGCAAGCTATTTAAAAAGGGAGACCACATGTGTAGATTGGGATGACATTGTACCTCAGAATGTACAGAAGCATTGTCAAGAAGTGCTACATCATGTACTGAACGAGAATCCATCCATTGGTCAATGGAACGTGAGTAAGCAAACCAAAGGCAAAGTATGGTGCGATGCCAGTTCATTGGCTTTAGGTATTTGTGTCAAAATTAATAATAATATTGTGGAGGATGCCTCGTGGCTTCGTAAAGATACTTCTGCTCATATCAATTTGGCAGAATTAGATGCTGTGTTAAAAGGAATTAATTATGCTATAGCATGGTCTTTATGTGATATTTCTATTAAAACTGATTCATCTGTTGTTCATGGTTGGTTATCAAACGCATTACTAAACAAATCTCGTTTGAAAACAGCTGCTTCTAGTGAACTATTGATTCGCAGAAGAATAGATTTATTCACTAATATTGTAAAAGAGTATGATTTAAAAATTAATATTGATCTTGTTCGTTCTGATCAAAATATATCAGGTAAATTGACAAGAGTACCTAATTCATGGTTAACTACTGTAAACAATGTATCTGCTGTCGGTAATTCAGACCAATTATGTACTTTAAAAGATTTGCATCAGATTTGTCACGGGGGAAATAAACAATTACGGTATCTAGCTCAGTCTGCTAATTTAAATGTAAGTGATACTGATATTACTGCTATTATCAAATCGTGTGACAAATGCAAATCTATTGATCCAACGCCTATTACTTGAGAAAGAGGAGAGCTATCGGTTAATCAAGATTGGTATCGTTTATCTATTGATGTAACCAAATTTAAAGGAGAAAAATATTTTACAATAGTAGATTCTGGACCTTCAAGGTATGCTATTTGGCGTCGAATTACAAATGAAGGTATATCGCAAATCTATGGTCAATTATTATCTATATTTACTGAGAGAGGACCACCAACGGAAATAATTTGGGATAATTACAGTACATTTAAATCTAAAGACATTTGTAAATTATGTGAGGATTGGAATGTAAAACTATCACCACGAGCAGCGTATAGGCCACAAGGTAATGGCATAGTAGAGCGTAACCACCGTACAATTAAAACTATTGCGTCCAGATCAGATTGTAGTATTTCAGAAGCGGTATATTGGTACAACAATACAATAACTCATCGTATGTCTAAGCCACCTTCACATTACTTGTTTAATTATGTGCCAAGATTGAAATTTGTAAAGCCGTGTTTACCTGTAAAACAATTTATTGCTGAATATTTTGTTGGTGATTGTGTATGGGTAAAACCTGATTTAAATGTCAGATGCTATGAACCTTGGTTGCCTGGTGTTGTGATTGAACAATTAACTGCACAAAAGGTTAGTGTGAAAGTTAACAATGGTAATTCAATTCGGCATGTTGCTCATCTACGAAGACGCATTTCTACTGTCGAAGAACAAGCCATTGAAAATACTTTAAACTCTGATTCTTATGATGATACAATTTTATCCGAGGATTCGTCTTAGTCAGACGATAACGATGATGATGTTCAAATCGGTTGACCGATTCGAGAGCACCGACAGCCTCAATGGTTAAATAATTTTGTTTTAGATTTGTAAATCTCGGGGGAGTGTATGCTAAAATATTTAATGTATGTTTATGTTATTGATGTATTTTTACTGATGTATTTAATCAATTAGTTAATTTAATCAATTAGTTAATTTAATCAATTAGTTAATTTAATCAATTAGCTTATTTAATCAATCAGCTTATTTAATTACTTAGCTATTAATTGTATTTCATAGTAAAGTTTGTATTACTCAATTTGACTGTTGTTAACGATATATTATAAAAGTAGATACATCACTATGTTTGTCAGATTCCTGAAAATGTTATAAGAGACAGGATTGTACACCTTAACTCAGCTTGTGTGTTTTCTGAGTGGTGCTTGGTTTTATTTGTGTCTTTCAACTTTAATCTTCTAAATAAACATACACCCGCAAAATCAAACAGCTGTGACACATATAAAATGTCAGCGATGACAACAACAGGCAGCGAAACGAAGAATTCATCCTCAACACCATATATTCTTGTTTGTCCTTTATGTGAAGACAATCACAGATCAAATGTTTGTAAAAAATTCCAAGACTATGAATTTGAAAGACGCTTTGAATTTGTGAAAGAAAAGTCATTGTGTTTTCGTTGTTTAAAACCTCGACATATCTCAAGAGACTGTAGAAGCAAATATCTTTGCGAAATTGGAAACTGCAAACAGCGACATGCCACACTACTACATTGTCCTGAACAACAAAGAGACAATACGCAAGGTAATGCTAATAGCACACACATAGACAACAACGATATCACAGAGACAACTGAAGCCACTTTCAATCATTGTCAAGCAGCATCACAGATGAACGCAACTAATGCTTTGATGCAGACTATACCAGTGAGACTATACGGACCTCACGGAAGCCTAGACGTTTACGCAATTTTGGATTCTGCATTAAACGTAAATATATGTGAAAATTGGGTTCTTAAAAAATTGGGAATAAGGGGAACAGAAGGACATATCTCCCTGACAACAGTAAATAGTAACAAGGATCAAATGAAGTCTATGAAAACAAATCTGAGCATATCAAAAATCAATCAGAAGGAGCCAATCATACATTTAGACGCTGTATGGACAGTTGAATCACTGAATGTTACAAGCAAGGGTGTCAAAGACGTAGATGTCAATCAGTATGATCATTTGAAGGATATTCAATTTCCAAAATTGACAGGTACATCAGTACCATTGCTGATAGGGACATGCTGTCCAGAGGCTCTGATTCCAATAAGCTACAAAAGGGGAACAAAGAAACAACCTTGGGCAATCGAGACAGTACTCGGATGGTCGATAATGGGGCCGTGGGAAAGTTCTACACCATATCAATGCCATGTCACCCAAATGAATTAAGACAGTGACCTGTCATTACAAGTAGCAAAATTCTGGGAAATTGAAAACTACCCAACCAAAATAGAAGGCGTTAAAGAATATTCCGTTGAGGATTGCAAAGCAATGTCTATAATTCAAAATTCTGCCACAAAGATAGATGGACATTATCAAATCGTATTACCTTGGAAATCAGAGGATCCTTTGCCTGACAATTTGCCCATTTCAGAAGCAAGACTTGAGTCACTCAAGAAACGTTTAATAGCTGATCCAATATTATTATCAAACTACAAGGACGTAATTGATGGGTACCTATTGAATGGATTTTGTGAAAAGATTCCACAAAGAATTCAACAAAATGAAGAGAAGAAAGTATGGTACCTCCCGCATCACCCAGTTATTAATCCCAGCAAGAACAAAATTAGAATCGTCTTTGATGCAGCAGCACTGTGTAAAGATGTATCTTTAAACAAATCCCTACTCCAAGGACCAGACATGACAAATAATTTGATAGGAGTACTGACAAGATTCCGACTTGGTCCAATTCGCAAGATGCAGTGGAGGTGTTGAACCAATCAAACAATAGAATCACAGCAGAACAGCTTTTACAAGGGCAGTAATTTTGCGGTCAAACCCTTCTTAGCTCAAATGCATATAAAATGGTCATAGAGACAGGAAAAATATTACAAAATTGCTATATGATGTCTGAATTTTTATATATCACGATTCTATTCTCAAAATACAAATTGGACTTTCAGCAAAGTCTTGAATGAGATTAGAATGTGCTATATTTAGCAAAGGTTTGTACTAAAAGTGTTTGGTGCTTCACCAAGACTTCCAGCTGTGTGTTGATATTGATCGCGTGACTGCACCTTGCGAATTGTTTTAAATGCCGATATTGCAGCAATGTTCGATCAAGTCAGAGTAGAAGAAAGTAACACTGATGCATTCAGGTTCCGCTGGTGGGAAGATGGAGATTTGACTAAACCTCCAATAGCATTTAAAATGCTGGTACACATATTCGCCACAACTTCTTCATCTTCAATTGCAAGCTATGCCACTGAAGAGAACTGCTGATGATGACACGAAGTACAGCGAAGAAGCTAAAAATTGTGTAAGGAAAAACTTCTATGTTGATGATTGTTTCGTTGCAGTACAGAGCGAAGAAGAAGCTATTCAAATGGCTAAAGAGCTAACAGAATTACTAGAAACTGGTGAGTTTCATCTAACAAAATGGATGAGTAATAGCAAACAAGTTTTGGAAACGATACCAAAAGAAGAAAGAGCACAGCCAACGTTGGACATCAACACAGAAGATCTTCCAAAGGAAAGAGCACTGGGATTACAATGGGACGCTGAAAAGGATAGATTTGGATTCAGAATTGTGGAAAATTCAAGACCATCAACAAAGAGGAATTTTATCAACTGCAAACTCAGTGTATAATCCACTTGGGATTGCTATACCATTCACAATCAGGGCAAAGATTATGCTTCAGGATTTATGGAAGTCAAAAATCTTTAGAAATGAAACATTTGGAACCCTGGCCTAGCTGGTGTGAAGAACTTCGTCAGTTGCAACATTTAACAATACCTCGTAACATCTTACCGATACCCCAACCAGAAGTTGAAAGAAATGAGCTCCATTTGTTTGCAGATGCACCAGAAGACGCGTATGGTGCAGTTACATACCTTCATCAAGTAAACAAATATGGAACTTTTAAGTTGTCCTTTGTAATAGGAATGTCAAGACTTGCACCACTAAAGAAACTCACAATCCCAAGGCTTGAATTACAAGCAGCTGTTTTAAGTGTACGTACGCATGACTGAGAAAGTGAGAAGAGAATTACCGATACAAATAGATGATGTGGCTTATTGGACAGAATCTACTCTCATACTTATATTCTTGCAAAATGAATCAAAAAGATTTCAAACATTTGTAGCAAACAGGATTGCAGAAATCTTAGAATCAACCAACGCCTGTCAATGGAACCATGTGCCATCCAAGTTGAATCCTGCCGACGAAGCCTCAAGGGGATTATTTCTTGTTCTGTAGAGTATTAATTTCCTTTTTGAAGTGTTGTAGTTGGATATATTTAACAATAGATAATTCTGATTTCTTTAATTCTTCATGGGTTGGCAGAGTAGTTACACATTCTTGTTTGTTATTCAAGTATTGAAAAAATCTTTTAAGCCATGTTGTCTGCCATATTAACTTCTTCAAGCTTGATGATGAATTTAAGAACCTTTCGGTTGGACTTTCAATGTCTCCTGTTGCATTAACTATGATTGTAGGTGTTTTAATTTCCACGTCGTCCTTTAGGTCTGCGTCGATCTTAGTTTTTTTAGGCCAAGTTGATTTTTCTTGACTTGAAAATTACGGTCCATGAAACCAAAGTGAATTTTTTGTTAAATGTTCTGGTGTCGTACCTCTTGATGCTACGCCGGATGGATTTTCCTTTGTATTGATATATTGCCATTGTTTAATGTCTGATTTTTCTCTTATTTCTGTAATTCTTGTAGCGACATATGTACAAAATCTTCGAGATTCGCAATTGATATATTTGATTACTGTTGTTGAATCTGTTCAAAATGTAGTGTTTGATATCTTCAAACCAATTTCATTCTGTAGCAATTCATTAACCCTGACTGACATGGTTGCTGCTTGTAGTTCTAGTCTAGGTATCGTCATAGGTTTTATTGGAGCCAACTTGGTCTTGCTCATGATGAAATTAAAATTTATTTTTCCTTTTGTATCAACTGAACGTAAGTATGATACTGTTGCACAGGCGTATTCTGAAACATCCGAGAAGTGATGTATTTCTAGTTCTGTTGAACCTGATAACTTTATTAGGCGAGGAATTGTTATTCTTTCAGCATGTTCCATGTCATTTATCCAAGATTGCCATAATTTTTGTTCAATTCCAGGTACAACGTCATCCCAATCCAAGCATAGTTTTCATAACCTTTGTACCATTAGCTTGGCTGGTAGAAGAAGAGGTGTAGCAATACCCAATGGGTCATACATTGAGCTGATACAACCAAGCATTGCACGTTTTGTTCTTGCATCAATGTTTCGATTAACCTTGAAACCGAAGGAGTCTTCTTTTACGTTCCAACTAACTCCTAAAGCTCTTTCTGAATTATCATTGCTTTTGAGTAATTCAATTGCATTTGAAGCTAGTTCTGCACCTTCAATTGAGTCAACAGCTTTAGTAGAATTGCTTATCCATTTAGTAAGCTTGAATCCCACTCTAGCCAAAAGGCTTACCAATTCCGATATTAAATTTATTGCTGTGTGTTCATTTGGAACTGACTTCAATAGATCGTCGACGTAGAAATTTTTCAGAACCGTTTCAACAGCTTCAGAGGAATAATTTGATTTATTATCCGTTGCAGTATGATGTAAAGCATAGCATGCACAGCATGGAGAGTCTGTTGCACCAAATATGTGCACTTGCATGGCATAGTCCTTAGGGGGGGAAGGGGGGTGGTTGAATTCATTTTCCCACCATAAAAATGTCAATGATTGGGTGTCTTCATATCTAACATTTACTTGATGGAACATCTGTTTAACGTCTCCCAGGATAGCTACTTTCTCATGGCGAAATCTTGTTAGGAAACCCAATAGTGCATTATTTAAATCAGGACCATGCAGAAGCTGATTGTTAAGTGATATTCCGTCATGCTTTGCGGCCGCATCGAACACTACTTGGATCTTCTTTTTGTTGGGATTGACAACTGCGTGATGAGGTAAGTTACCAGATTTTTGATGATTTGAAATTCAGTTCTTCTTGAGATAATATTTTGGCATGGCCAGACAATAGATAGCCATTCAAAGCTTCTTTACAAGATTAATGAAATTCCGGGTTTCTTACAAATCGTTTACGCAAACTTAGCAGTCTGTTCAAGGCTAATTGTCTGTTATTTGGTGAATTTATATTTTGATTACGCCACAGTAATCCGGTTTCATAATGCCCTTCAGTTAATTTGCATGTTGCGTTGAGTGTTTCTACAGCTCTTTTGTCCTCTATTGAGGGTTCCACCTTTTCCCTTATGCCTTGACTGTCAATCTTCCAAAACTTCTCTAGTGTCTGATTTAGATTATGATCAGCTTCATTGATACTATTAACTGTGAGTCCCATTCCTTTTCCTCCGCCTTTACCAATCAGGCACCACCCAAGACATGTTTTAACTGCAATTGGTTTGTTTTTATTTCCCTTCCAATGGTCTAGCTGAATTAAAACTTCGGGGACGTCAACTCCTATTATTAATTCCACAAGCTTGTTTTCTACCAGCGGAAATGTAATACCCTTTAAATAAGCGTAGTCTTCAGTCATTAATTGAGGTGCTTTTCCAGATGTAAAAACATTTAGTTCAACTGATTACGATGACCTTTGGCAAGTCGATCCAGGGATTATTATTTCGAATGAATTTGCCATCAATTTTACCTTCTCAACATCATGCGTGATTTGCCTGCTATTAACAGTCGATATAGTGATTCTTTCTTTTGAGCCTGTAAGTCCTAAAGAATAAGCTAATGATTTAGAGCATAAGGTAACAGAAGACCCAGAGTCTAATAAAGCGTTTGCTCTAACTTCTAAACCGGATTCGGATTTAATCTTGATCCCCACAGTCTGCACCATCGCGTGCTGTGAATTGTTTTTTGTTGTCATGGCAATAACTTCTCCAGTTGCTTCGTCTGTAGCTTTAATGTTAGCAATCTGTTGCATAACTTGTGTTTCAGTAGTTGTTTCTGCCTATTGTTTGTTGCTTGTTGTGTATAGTTGTGCAGTAAAGTGTGATGACGTCCGTTGCATTGTCTACAATTGATTTGGCTTTTACATATTCTTGCCGAGTGATTTATTCCAAGACAGTTAAAACAGAGTTTATGATGTCGAACTAAATTACGCTTTCCATTGTAATTTTGTTTTGTGAATTGTTCACATTTATATACCTTGTGTTCGCCGTTACAAATATTACATTGATTCTGAATTTCTGTATTTATTGCGTTCGATTGTGCCTGTATTGTATTGAACTAAATGTTGTTTTCTAATTGTTCTTCATCGACGGCGCCTATTACCAAACTTTTCCCGAATGTTTTTTCTGTCTTCATGCTAGCCTTTCCAAAAACAGGATCATTAAGCGTTTCGGCTTCTGAAACAACGAAGTTTGCAATGTGATCTAATGTAGGGTGAATTGATTTATTCTTAAGCTTGGTTGCCCTTGAAGCCCATTTATGTCTTAGAAATTGTGGTAACTTTTTTATTACTTGGTTCAACGTTATGTTAGCATTCATGTCGGATTGATACTCAGTTTTTTGCAGTGTGTCTCACAATCTTGTAGTGCACACGAAAAATTCAAGATACCTTTAACATCATCATTACGGAATTGGGTTCCTCTTGTTATTTTTGTAATGAATGCATTTGAAATTTCATAACTATTTCCAAATCGTTTTTTGAGCAACCTTAATGTGCGTTCGTAACCGTCATTAATTCCCAAACAATTTTGGATCACATCTTTCTCTTCTCCTGTACAACTATTTTGCAAGTGCCATAATTTTCGTTTTCACTTAACCCTGTTGGGGCCATCATTTGTTCAAATGTTTATGTGAAGCGGATGTAATTTGTACAATCCCCATTAAAGGACAGGGGGCGAATAGTCGGCAGTCCTATTCTAGCAATCATATTACTGAGTTGATTGCCTTGATTGAAAATGTCAATGTTATTGGATAGATTTGAATTAGTTGGCGTAAATTGTTTCTCAGGTAAAGTTTCAACCCAATTGCTTACTTTTTCATGCATGTTTAGCTGTTTGTTTATTATCGACATCGTTTTTCAAGCAGTAATATTGGGTTTCACGTCATCAATTTCCTGTGTTTGCACTGTGCTATGTTCACTTTCGTGATCCACGCTGTTGCTACTGCTGTCATCGCAATGTTTTAGATCCAATTTAGCACGTTTTAAGTTCATGTTGACGTTTAGCATCTTCTTGCTTTTTATTAATTCTATTTCTTTATCAATTAATTTAGAAGTTTCATCCCTCTTGTATTGGGCAAATTCTAGCGCCTGCATTGCCTCTTTTCGGCGAGTCGAATTAGACGTTTTAGAATGTCTAGATGACTTAGAGCCTTTTGTTCTAGCAGAATGCTGATCTGCACTTTTGTCAGTGTTCTCAGTATATGTTCCCTCTAAGGGTGGCATAGAAGTGCCCTCTCTGTTCTTCCACATGTTTGTGATAAACACATTTAAAACATTGTGTAGCTGCCAATTGATTAAACAGTGAGTTGGTGGTAACTTGACAGATACATAGATTGATGAAGGCGAATAGATTGACATAGAATACCCAAGAAATAGACTCAGATTTTAACAATAACACATAACCATTGATCTCTTTGATATGTACAATATGATGTGGAAACTTGTTTTAAACTATAAGATAGGAAAAGTAAATGAGGTAAATTAAAGTATTAGAATAGCTATATCTATTATATGCGTAATGATTAATTTAACACTAAACTAAACTAATAAATTATAATGTCATACTGTGTGTCAGCTGCTATCCTTGTTCTTCGTTGTTGATGGTTATACAATTGATGGACTAATAATAGTATACTTTAAATGTTTATTGTAAATATGATATTTCTACAATCATTACGATATAACGATGTTGATGGATTCGATTTTTGTTGCCAACTGAACAGTTAGTCATGAGCACGCAAATTGTATTGTTTCTGTAAGCATGCGTATTAGTTAATATTTTAAAGGTAATATTGGAGCTTACAACAAAGACTCTTATATTTGTGTTTCGAAATGAATTCGTCATCGTCATTATCATCAATCATGAATGTCAAATGGCAACCAGGCTTCCCTCATATTGAACGATATGTGTGATACTTCAAGACAATATTGAGCAACAGCTGTGTGATACATGCCATGCAGTGACAGGAAAAGATTTGTTGAAAACGTATAAGATATATCTATTTTATACATCAAGTATTAAACACTTTCTTGTGCAATATCGGGTTATATAACAAGGAAGGCGTAAGAAAATCACGAAACACAGCTGCAAGTGATTTTCTTTCTCCTTCCTCATACCCCAACACTTGTGTTGATACAACCCATCTTGAACAAGAAAGTGTTTAATTAAATACTTGTGTTTCTTGTTTGTTGCTGATCTTGATGGTCCAGGTTAGAATACATTCTCCTTTGACTTTGCTAAATCACATCATACAACAGCTCTCTTACTATCACTCAATTTGACTATCAAGTGTTCTTCTGTCAGTGCTTCCCTGCGATGTTCCCTGTTGTCATTGGTTTCTGATTTACGGATGATTTTCTTAATAACATTCTGTTTTGGCTGGAAAGATACATTTGTGATCGGAGAAACAAAGGCTACCTTTGACTTCAGCATCATAGTATGTTGGTTGTTAGTAAGTCGTCTAATTTCGCATTAATCCTTGTAGCAATTCTAACCATTGGTTTTAGGCTGCGGTTACACGACAAGTGGATTTACGAAACCCGGGTAAATTTTAGTCTGAATCGCTCTTGCGTCTAGACGTACACAGGAAACCCAAATGCAAATTAGGCCGCTTAGCAACTCTATCAGGACTTTTTAAAGTAAGGATACTTAGAAACCCGGGTTTCTCAAACCAGACTTTGCTAAACCCGGGTCTTTCTGTCGTCTAATTACTGACATTTATGGAAAACCCGGGTTTACAAAAGTCAACTTTCATTTTGTGGCAATACGGCCTATAAATATTGGCAACCACAATGCCCTGTTTTAGGATAAAATACCATAGTAAATTACTCAATGAATCTGTTTAATGTTTATGCAAGATAAAATCATGAGCAACATGCATTTAAAAATGTGTTATTTACAAAAGCATTTTCGCTTGCATATATGGTGACACCACCTCCTTTCTTATAATTGCTTCTGACGACATGGTTTTGTTTGTATCTGTTTACTTGTCGATGTTATGTTTCTTTGTGTGCCCAAGTTTCCGTAATTAAAGCTATGCCAATACACTCGGTGCTTGGTAATATGTTGAATTCACTCGATTTGTTTGTAAGTGATTGATCATTAAGTAAGGAAGATCTTGGAGATGTTCTTTGACTTGTTTTCTTTTGTTGTTCAGATTGGGATGTTGTTCTCATTTCCATGTGTTTTCATGTTGTTTTGCGTCGGTCTAATTGTTGCTAAATACTTGCTTTCTTTTCTTGCATTCTTTTTTCGTGTAGAATGTTAACCTTTCTATCTGCTCTTATCCCTCCTTCTCGCTTCTTCTTTGTAACCAAATTTTTGATAATTAAAATCTCTGCAGTTAATTAAGCAGCAGCCTCTGTAATTAAACCTTGAATATCGATCACCATTTGCAGTACAACTAGCATTGCAGATAATAACATTGAGATTAAAATCACTGCCTCTGTGACTTAGTCTCGTATTTGGTCTGTTGCCACCAGCAAGCTCCAGTCACATTGCTAAGTCAGTTGAGCTCTTGTGAAGTAGTGGAGTGGTGGGAGGAATATGACTTATTTGGGTTACTGAGTGGCTTGATGCCATGCATTGATGCTATGGCATAACAGCATCCTCTCCCTCCCTTTTGCTTAGTTCTGTGTAATGTAAAGCATGTTTGATAAAATCAATGCAGCTCGCTAAGTATAATTGGTCAACTACTAATCATGGCTGCTTGCACGTTGAATGCTTCGACGAGTTACTGCCCTTTGCCATCCATGATAATCATGTGATAATCTACCTTTATTTCTTATTTTCTTTCAAAAATTTGAAGTTATGAAAATGAAATTGACAAGAGGTTGGAAAAGTGAGGCCAGCCTGGCGACATATGCCAGACTGAACATAGGATGAAATTCCTGTATAAACAGACTGTAAAAGCAACCATGACACCATCACCCGGGCTAGCCCAACACTTAAATACCCCATAAATGTTTGAAAGCCTAATTATCATAAACCTTTCATAAACAATTCATGCATTTTACATTCAGGGACGCCCTTGGAAATTTAACATTCATAAACCTTCTAATGAACTCATTAACTCTGAGAAAACATCTACTGAGCTTGTGAACTGTTCATGAACTCTTTATAAACAGTTCATGAATTTTAAATGAACTGTTCATGAACTGACTTACAGGGGATGCATTTTGTATGGAATATAATATAAATTTTTGTATTTGTTTTTGTATAAATGGAAAATTTCATGTTAATTTCAAATAAATAGTTCATTTTCAAAGAGCTCAAGTTCACAGAATATCTTTGTAATTGTGCCCCTGGATATAGTCTATTTTTACAGACAATTATGTTTATCAAACGTTTCTTCTATTGAACAGGGTCTATCAACAGATGTCTGTGTCCCAATTTCTAATCTTGCGGAATCTGTTGTTGATGCAGAAGAAGATGCTATACGCTCTGGTGTACATGGTATGTCTGAATTTTAAATCTGAATTTTAAATTTTCAGCTGCATTTTTCTGCTAAATTAATTTTTGCATTAAAATGAAAACATTGAATTTGTACACTTGTGTGCACGTTTATGTTTGTGTTGTTACAGCTAGATCTAGATGTTGAAATCAATACTATAAGTTGTATTTATAATTATACCGAGTAATCATACCGTAAAGAAAGAACAATTCAATCTTAAATTTCACTAATTGTTTATGTATGTTTGTGACTTTACAGCTGAAATCCTTGGTCACGTTGGTGATGGTAACTTTCACTGTTTTATTCCAATGGATGTTGAGGATAGTGAGTCTGTGGCAAATATCAAAGAATATACAAACCGGCTAGCCAAGTAAGACCATAATTGATATTTCTATCTTTTCTTTTTAATCTTTAGTGTAGGGCTCATGCAAGAGTAACGTAATGCTAATACTGGAGTAACTTCATCACAAACTTCATGGATGATTGATATTATATGAGACATGTGAAAAGTGCAATGAATGAAAAAGCCATGTGCGAGTTTTAATTCTCAACCTTCCCTGGTAACATCGTGAGTACAATCATTTGCGAGGAATTAAGACAAAACCTATTCATGAATTCTTTTGCATGAATGAAAAACAAGATATTGACTTATGCGTAAGGTACAATTTACTATTTAGGAATTAAGCAACAGTTTTGCATTTTGTTGTGCATCTGAAACACTGTGCTCAAGATGTGATGTATCGGTTTATCCGTATGTTATCTAAGAAAATCTGCCAGCATTCAAATTATTTCACAAAATGTCATACGGCATTTAAATATTGAGCTAACCTTTGTCATTTAGATTTTCATTTCATTTCCGAGTCACAAATAAAATCTTGGCACCTCTTCTTCAAGATTTCTTGCACCCTTGTTTGACCAATCTTATTGCAATAATTGTCTTTGAAGTACAGTCTATCAGTATAACTTGGAATGGCATACATTTCCATTGACTTTTCAGTGTTTTTCAATAAACTCTCCATCAGCAAATTTTGAGAGTTGTGAAGTGGATATTCCACATGATTCTGTTGGTCAATAGCAACAAAAGATTCATCAAAGGAGACCCCTTGTGATTGTTTTCTGTTCAAAAGAAAGTCAACAATGCTGAAAACAAGCATACTCGTGAACTGCATCATAGGTTCAATGCATGGGTAAATTTATGGACTTTTCAAAAAAGCCGCTTTTGTTCATAAACCTTTCTCAAGTTCATGAACTCTCCTTGAATGCTTACTTTGATCAACTATTTACAGACAGTTCATGAACTGCAATCCAAAACTTAAGTTCACGAACTGTGTGTTCATGAACCTTGATTGACAAACTTTTCACTGACAATGCATGAACTCATGAACTTTTTGCAGGGGTAAGAGCTGTGACTACATTACAAAAAATAATGTCTTCTAAAATTATATGTAGCCAGATAAGCTCTTGGACACTGCTAGATGGATTTGGTGGTTGTGCTCTACCTCTGCTCTTGACTTCAGGCTGTCAATGACCAGCTAAAATATGTTTGTCTTTTTTTTTGCAGCCGTGCATTAGAACTAAACGGAACGTGTACAGGTGAGCATGGTATTGGCATGGGAAAAAATCACCTTCTACGAAAAGAGGTAGGAGATGGTAGCTATGCAACAATGCAGCTCATGAAAAGGACATTAGATCCCATGGGACTTTTAAATCCAGGAAAAATCTTTCCTTTAAATAGTTAATTGTATCTGTAAAAGTGATACAATTGTAAGTAAGCAGATCATTTATGTGAGTTAAATTTGAGTCGAGATAATGCCTGGAAAGTATTATAATTTTTGTACTATACTCATGCAATAATGTACTTTTATAAATTTAATAATTACAAGTTTTAAATACATAATAAATAGTTGTTATGCAAATGAAACAAACATTATTATTGTGTTGAGTTTATGATGAACCTGTTCTATCATCAACTACCACTAAATAGAGATTACTTCGCAGGTTTTCAACTCAGCTGAGTAGCCTCTTTGCGTGTTGTATCCCCTCCGAATTGTCAAGTGTCATGAAACAAACGAGGGATTGAGTTGTATGAATGAAGGAATGAATAAATTGCACTAGCTTGCGCTTGCCATTAAGTTTTCTTTTTATGTAATTTCCAATCAGATTTCAACATCTCGCAAACAGAACAGGATTTATATCACACTTAAAAGAGGATAACTACAAGTCAGTTGCTTCAATACTTGACAACAAAACTTCGATATCCATCGACAAGACAATAGAGTGAATGCGAAGGCATCATCTGGGTTGTCAATTCCATCTCAAATCATTATCATAATCAATCCCTTTCATGATTCACACACAAGTAACATTGTACGTGGCATTTGATTGGACCTTTTTTATCATGTATGAGAAAGTGATACGCATCACTGATTGGCTAAGATAAAACAAACAAAATTGCTGCACATAAACAATGGGGAATAATGATATTTATCATATAAATTATCGGACAGTGGTATACAGGATTTTCCGCCAATGAGAAAAGCTGTTATGTTCACTGTGAAAATATGATATTTTTATGATGAAAATAACATTTTTAAACAAATTAGCTAACTCCATTTGTTACTCTGATGACAAGTTTCTTGCAGTTTGCTGTTAAAATTCAGAATGTTTCAATGTTGAAAATTCAAAAGTTAAAAAGGAAGATTGAGGTTTGACCATTGGAGAGGGTTGAAGTCTTCAACAAAGAAATAGAATATTTGAAAACTCTTTGAAGTTAGTACAATTGCAACTGTGCGTGTTGATGATTTTACTAATCTTCAATATCTACCAAAGAAAGTTAGCATAAAGTTTGTGGTATAATTTTATAAAATAAACAGAATAATTCATGGACGCTTGGAGATATTAATTAGGCTACTCTTGTTTGTCAAGGGATTATGTAACACTTTGCAAGGGTATCACATGATCAGTATCTCTTCAAGAGTGGCAGCAAGATGTGCATCTATTTCAAAGGAGACATTTATACAAGGCGTACACATGTATGCAAAATTCATGTTGGGTATTTTAATGACATGTGACATTGTTTATATCATTATTGATATCTTTTGCCATTTTATAAATCCCATGATAATTAGTTTGTTTTGATGCATCATTTTCACTTTAGAAACAGTTTCATAAGGACATACTCCCCATTTCATATGAGTCCATTTCATGAAAAAAGTGTAAAATTAAACATGTAAGTGCTGCATTTGGTGGCCTGGGTAATAAGCGAGATCACTTGCAGAAAAAAAGAAAGATATGATAGGTTTATTACTTCACCATATAAACTGGGATGATTAGCTCAGATGGCAGAGCAACCGAGCTTCAGATCGGATCATATCGAATCGACTGTGGTTCAAATCCCTCGAAGGTCAACCCAGCCTTGACTTTATCTGAAACATCAAATGAGTCCCATCTGAGGATGGAGGATGGAATGGTCCAAAGGGAATTGCATTGTGAGTAGCTGCGGCTCATCATTGCGCAATGGCTTGGCAATTGAGGCCTACCTGCTATGAAATCTGTTGCAATTGATCTGCTGAGATCTAAAAAGCGTTTAACATCATTGCTCTTTGCAAAACGAGCCATTCCTCTAGAAATAGAGGAGTGGTACGGGTGCCTTCGGTAGGGCGTCACCGTCTGAATTACTTACTTACGATATAAACCAATGATCTACTGAATATTAATTTGCTGCACAATGTCAATATCCTTTAAATTTTAATTACTTGTTAACATTTCCAATAATCAAACAAACAACGATGTTTAGATACAGAGTCAAACAAATGAGAAAATAACAATAATTAACTTATTAAAATAAGGATTACGTGGTTTTATATAAAAGTGTTTGTCATATTGCAAATAGTTGACTAATAAACTAAATGATGTTGATGTTGAAATTCCTATTGATGGTGATGATATAAATCATTTTGATCTATGAGTTTCTCTTCCTAAAGTCTACCCATTATGTAAACTCAGTCTGAACATGAAGTTGTGTACGAGGTAGTTTTGGCCTGACCTGACAAGTACAAAACAAGCACTGAATTCTTTTGGTGGATCATCGTCAGTCTGAAAAGTAAACCACACAACATTTATAAATTGTAACTGCATCTCAATTAAATACATAAACTGAATCATGTCTTAGTATAAGCTTAACGAGTGATCTTGGCCTCTTGAGGTGTCTCATAGCAGCACCTGATTCAGGTGACCTGAAGTGTTTGTATCAGACAACATACCCCAAATGACAGTTAGTATCAATGTTTTATAAAATAAATAAACAATTTATTAGGACATTAAAAAGCCCAAAATAAGGATCACATCTAAATTATACTAAAATAACGTTATTCTGGAGACAGAACGACCTCAGATTTTCAATAGAAACATGCTGTGTTTTTGAGAAAAGCTTCAATTCAACGATGATTAATTAAATGGTACATAAATTAAAGTGTCATCAATAAAAACATTACTTTCAGCAGTTTACTCCATTTCTGTGATTCATTTAAGCCTTCTGAAATGCTTGCTGTATACGTTTTTGGTATAAACTGTAATCAAGATGAGGATATCAAATGTCTGCATGCCAATTTAAGTCAAACATAAAGAGCAGGACAGGGAATCATGTTTAAAGCAGACTGTTACGTTCAGGGAGAGATTTCTATGATATCACTGAATTAAGCTATCACCTTCAGTTGACCAACTATCATGACAGACAGCATCATTTGTGGTAAAGGTTGACAATCTGTTGTTGTGATCATGAATATAACAGTCTTGAATGGTAGAGACTAAGGAGAACAAAGTTATATGTAACTTGTTATAAAAAGCATGGTTTCCTTCATAGAAATTGCAAAATTGCAAAATTGCTTTTGTTCCCCCTGTTAAAACAGTTCATGAAAAGGACCACGAAAATTGGGCCATTTAGCATTTGTTTATAAGGTGTTTGTGAACAAATTGTGAATGTTTGAACAGTTCAGGGACTCAACAAATTTTTTTGCATGGGATATACAGTGAAACCTGTATATAACAGCCAGCTAGGAGAGGTAGAGAAATTGACCACTATATACAGGTGACCTTTATATACAGGTTTTATTCAATAGAAAATACTATTTTAAACATTGCAAGAGTGACCACTATGGACAGGTGGCCGCTGTATAGAGGTGACCGTTATAACAGGTGTGACTGTATCAAGATAATATAATGAGAACGAAGATACTTAGTCCTAACTGGTTCCTAACGAACCTAGGAACGAGTGAAACATGTGGTTGAATTGTGATCCGCTGTGATCTAGTGTCGAGCCTGATTTACCAGGTGGTTTGAGAGAGGTTTACCTTGGCATTATTGCTTTTAAACTATTCCACTTCCCTTGATTGTTGATTGCTAATGTATTATTTCTATTGAATATCACAGGGACAGAATGTTTGGTATGTACATTCATATAAAATAAAATAACTGCATCATGATGCTAAGAATTACACAAACATTCTTGTGACACAGATTATTCTTATAATTAACTTTAACTCTGTGTGCGTGGCTAATGGCTTGCAGTCTTTACTTCCTTTCACAGTTGCTTGGTTGGACTTTGGTCCTGCGCAAATAACTCCCACACCCCAACTATCTAAGATCAGCAAAAAAATACAATTCCAAGTCAGCTTATTATTTATTTGGGACCCTTTATAACCTGTGTTGACAAACAATTAATATTATAGGTTGCTAACAATTGAGATGAGTGATGCTCTGTTTAGATTGGTTGATTGAAAGTAGATAAATATCCAGTTTCAAACATTAAACCTTAACATTGATCTACAATTGGTTGACCTATGATATCAAAGACACAGGTCATAACAAAGAACAAACATGCCAGCACTATTTGTGATGGATATATGTTTCTGGTCAACAACTTTAAACATACCACAAGTTTATTTGTGATATCATCAGGTCCTTGGCTCTGCTGTCCTTCGAATGTCATCATTGCTGTGCCAGCCTGAAAATAAAGAAATTAGATGACAAAGTGAGCATTCTTCTCGCAGTAAACGAAACAATAAATTCCTGGTGATGCAATCTATCCTTCAAAACCAATAGTAGCACTGCAATAGCGGTGATGTGTAGTTAGATTGTAGTCATTGTGGGAATATATCAATTTGAGTGATGGATTTAAGTGAGATGTATATAGCAACAACTATTTTGCGATGAGGTTAGGACTCTGGTTAGGAGACCTCTGGACATTCGATGATTTAACATAGGACCATAAATTGGATATTATTGATACTGTATTCTGTTTAATTTACTCCTCATTGAGTAATGGAATTGTTCCAATGATTGATTGATTTAGACTACTTTGTATTTGTCTTTCCTTCAACTCTGATAGTTATTTAATATTTTCATATAGGCCTAACATTGATTTGTGATTCATTGCTTTGTCGCTTTTGATGGTTGAACTATAATGAAATTAAATTAAAGTTTAGTTGCGATTCTTATCGTTATACTAATCTCTTCTTTTTTTGATCATTTGAGCAATTTAAAGTGTATATCCCGGATATTGGGAGATTGCTTCTTTAGATAGAGAAAAAAATTTTATTCGTACGTACATGATCTTCTTGTGTTTTTACTTTGCAAGATCATTTCTCCTTCAAAAATGCAGTCAAAGTGACGATTCTGGGTTAATTTTGTGTCTCACTCTTTTTCCTCCAACAGGAACCTGTTCATTTTCAACAAGAAAGTTTACACCGGAAAAAACACTAAACATTTTACTTATTTGTCTCTATATAAAAAACGGCTGAACCAAATGACAATCTGCTTTCGGAATGAAGTTTTCAACGTTCAGCTGAAGATTTAGAGCTATATTTGATCATTATTCTATTGTATAATAACCAGACTTATGCGCAGTAAACGATATGATTAATATAGTAATGCAAGATTGACAAATAAAGCACACATCAACGTTGTTAAACTGAAACACAATATAATAGTTAAAACCACGAGGTAGAAGATGTACATATGAAAAGTTAATTATTAACATGTAGAAAAGCCTTGCTACTTTAGTCTTGCCTTTGGTTAGTTAACATTACTATTCTCAACACTCTCACTGAATGTTAATTTACCACTATGATAAAAAATGATCAACTTTGTTTATAATCAAAACTGTAACTAAAATAATATAAAAATTATTTGTTCAAATTATCATTCTTATCAAATTTATTGTTTAATATTAATAACTTTCATTCCTGATCTAAAATCTTCAAACTTATCACGGCTGAGTCCTTTAGTAAAAATGTCTGCTAACATATTCTCTGATCTACAATATTTAACAGTAATTTCATTACTAATAATCTGTTCTCTTACAAAGTGAAATCTGATCGCAATGTGTTTGGTACGTGGATGATCTGCTGGATTTTCACTAAGATATATTGCACCTTGGTTATCTTCGTTTAATAATGTAGGTTCTTTCTGTGATTGACCAATACCATTCAATAATCTACGAATCCAAATTGCCTCTTGTGCAGCTTGACTTAATGCCATGTATTCTGCCTCTGTAGATGATATTGCTACAGACTTTTGCTTCCTACTTTTCCATGTAATAGGGTTACCGCCTAATAAAAATATATACCCAGTAACTGATTTTCTATCGTTTGGATCACCTGCCCAATTTGCGTCGCTATAGCCAGATAATAATAATTCTTCGTCTGCGGTATAATGCAGTTTGTAATTACTTGTTCCTTTTAAATATCTTAAAATTCGTTTAACACCTTTCCAGTGATCTTGATCAGGCTTTGCCATATGCTGACTAAGTAAGTTTACTGCCACTGAGATATCTGGTCTAGTACCCAGTGATATATACATCAGACATCCTATTGCTGATTGAAATAAAGATAAATCTACTGCATTATCATCACATGTACGTTTATCAAATTGTTTACCATTTTCTAATGGAGTAGCTGTTGGTTTACAATTTCTCATGTTGAATCGCATCAGCACTTCCTCGATGTAAGCTTCTTGATCTAGGTCTAGAGTTTTGTTACTTCTATCACGTTCGATTCTGATTCCAAGACAAGAGCTTATTGCATGTTTGTCTTCCATCTCAAATCTATTACATAATCCTTTCTTAACGTTGTTCATCATCTGCATGTCATTAGAAGCTAGAATGAGATCATCAACGTATAAGCATAATATAAGTATACTCCCCTTGTTTGACTTCATGTAAATGCATGCGTCTGCTTCGTTTTGTATAAATCCATCTGATTTTAAGTATGTATCAATCGCAGTATTCCAGCATTTTGCTGACTGTTTAAGTCCATATAAGCTTCTCTGGAGCTTGCATACCTTCTTAGAATTTGTAGAATCAATATATCCTTCAGGTTGGTACATATAAATGTCATTATTTAATTCTCCCTGTAGATAAGCTGACTTCACATCCATTTGGTGAATATCTAAATTCAATTTGTTACTAATTGATAGTACTGTTCTTATGGAATCAAACCTTACCACTGGTGCATAATTTTCAGTGTAATCAGTTCCATATTGCTGTTTGAACCCTTGAGCTACAAGCCGTGCTTTGTACTTTTCGACTTGACCTTCGGCATTCTTTTTTATCTTGAAGACCCACTTGCTTCCTAGTATATTTCCCGCTTCAGGCGGGTCAACTAGTGTCCATGTTGTGTTCTTCTGTAATGCATCAAATTCTGCGTCTGTAGCAGCTTTCCATTGTGTTGAATGATCACCTTCATGTGCGTCCTTCAGTGTAACTGGAGTGTCAGGGTCATTTTGAGCAGCCACACCCGCAAATTCTAGGTCATCCCACCAATCTCCATAGACTGTATCTGCATATTTTGTTGCTGGTCTTCTGTCCCTTGTTGATGCTCTCACTGCTTCAGTAGAATCATCGTGTTCTTCATTGATATCGTTAGGTATTTCATCATCGTTGTTACCCTCTGGTTCCTCATTGGCGTTACCCTCTGGTTCCTCATTGTTGTTTCCAATATCAATATCTGAATAATCGCTATCATAATTATAAATTTCAAATTGCGAATAATCTTTGTCTAATAATAATCCTGCTTTTTGTAATGCTGTAAATGAATTCTCATCGAATTCCACATCTCTTGATATTATAAATTTCTTGTTCTCAGGATCGAATAATTTATAACCATAACTATCTTCGGCATAACCAACAAAGCAACATAATTTTGATTTAGCATCTAATTTCTTTCTTTTGCACTTTTCTATGTGTACAAAAGCATCGCATCCAAAAACTTTCAAATTTTTAACATCTGGCTTCGCATTGTAATATGCCTCGTGAGGTGTTTTAAAATCTTGTAAAGCTGACGTCGGTGACACATTATGAATATAAGCAGCTGTGTTAATAGCTTCCGCCCAAAATTCTGCTGGTAATTTAGCATGATGTATCATAGAACGCGCTTTTTCGACTAATGTCCTGTTTAATCTCTCTGCAGTACCGTTATGCTGAGGTTTATAAGGTACAGTCACCTCTTTTTTAATTCCCTTTTGTTGGCAATAATTTTTAAATTTATCAGATATGTATTCTCCGCCATTGTCTGAGTGGAAGGCTTTTAGTTTAGCTTCCGTTTCCGTTTCAGTCAGTGTAACATAACTCTGAAACTTTTGTAAAATATCGTTTTTGTTTTTCAAAAAACATACACGTGCTTGTCTCGTTTTATCGTCTATAAATGTCCCAAAATATTTTGCCCCTGATTTTGAAGGTACTTCTATCGGTCCGCAAACATCGCTAAATACTCTGCCTAATAAATCTTCACTGCGAGTTTTGGCTTTCTTTTTAAATTTATTCCGATGTTGTTTTCCTATTGCACATCCGAAGCAATGTTCCTTTACGTTTGTATTAACTTTAACATTCATGTTATCTACTAAATCGTTTGATATTAGCTTGTTTAGGTAAGTAACTCTTATGTGGCCAAAGCGTTCGTGCCACATTTGTTTTCCAACTTCGCCAGTGCTCTCACTGAAACACGCGATTTCCGCTGCGCTATTGTTCGATACCTCTCGGATACATAATTTATAAAGTTTATCAGTTGTTGACCGTTTAGCAATAATGGGTTTAAAGCTGAGTCCTGCTGTCTCTATTTGGCACTCTTTACCCGTAAATATCACTTTTATGCCTCTTTTTGTCATAGTAGGGACTGATAATAGGTTACGTTTTAACTCTGGTACATATAATACGTTCGCCAATGTTAAATTAATATCATGTTCGTCACACCCAACTCTTAATTTTATTGTTCCCTCACCAACAGCATTTACAACTCTGTTGTCTCCTAAATATATTTTAGAAGGTGTCGCATACGATTCAAATTTTAATAATGCGGACCTCTCGTGTGTCATATGCAAAGTGGCCCCAGAATCAATAAACCATTCTGGGCTACAAATAATATCTGCTACACATGCGATATCAGGCTCGCTATTGTTACTGGCGAAAGCATAAGTCGCCTGTTCTGATTTAACTTTATCTACCTTTTTTGGTTTTCGGCAATCTTGCGCCCAATGTCCATATATATTACAATTGTGACATCTACCTTTTCTTTTAGACTGATCGTTATTCTTCTTTGTATTTGTAAAAAGAGCGCTATTATTTTCTTTCGATTTATTTGATAAATTACTGTCTTCTCTCTTTTTTTCTTCATGTATAAGTCGTGCCTTTACGGTATCCCATGTAAGCTTGTCTTCATCTATGTTCTCTAGAGCAGTAATTAAGTTTGCATATGAATCCGGCAGACTTCCCAACAATGTTATTAAGAAATCTCCTTCATCTACAGGTGCACCTACGGAATCCAATTGTTCCGACATTGTTCTCATCTTATTAATGTGAGCTAGCATGTTGCTGCCTTCTTCCATACGGGTGGTAAAAAATAGCCGACGATAATACAGTTTTTGACTTAGACATTTTCGCTCGAAATGAGCTTCCAAACTTGTCCACGCTTCTCTAGCTGTTTTGGCATTTCTAACATGAATTAATTGACTGTCTGCTACCGATAAACAAATCATAGCCAGAGATTTATCTGATCGACGTTGATACACTGCTTTAGCAGCGATGTTAGCGTCATCTGCAACCAATTCAATACCCGACACAATTTCCCAATAGTTCCTTTCAATAAGTAACATCTTCATTTTGAATTTCCAGTGATGGAAATCATCTCCTTTGAATTTGTCTACTTTTAAAGTTATATCTGCCATTGAAAATTTCTTGGTGAAACACGAGTTATAATTGTTGAATATAAAATAACAATTAAATAACTAAAGTAAAAAATATATCGTTCTACGCTCCTGGGCCCATAACCTATTGTATAATAACCAGACTTATGCGCAGTAAACGATATGATTAATATAGTAATGCAAGATTGACAAATAAAGCACACATCAACGTTGTTAAACTGAAACACAATATAATAGTTAAAACCACGAGGTAGAAGATGTACATATTAAAAGTTTATTATTAACATGTAGAAAAGCCTTGCTACTTTAGTCTTGCCTTTGGTTAGTTAACATTACTATTCTCAACATATTCAAGATCCAGGTAAAGAGATATAAGCCTCTAAAGTCAAAAGTTTTTATTTTTGTATTTTTCACACTCAAGTGCTCACGCGATTAACACCTCTTTACGACTTTGTCTAAGCATAGTCGGCATAGTTGATGCATATCAAAAATAGTCACACACCTTCAATAACCAGCAGCGATAAGCTACTTAGACGAAGTGTGTTTTACGTAGCTGGTATTCGAAATCCGGTCAAAAACGAATGAGATGATATTTGTCATTATTTTTCTATTGTGTGAATAGTAATTTCAATAAAGCTATTTTTCTTTCGGTTAACCGGTTCACCACCATTTATTAATTTTGGTTAACCGGTGGTGAAATTCCACCACCGTTTCACCCCTAAATTCATAACTATCATAAATTCCACAGCAGGTTTACCGCATTATTTGTCAAAATCTGGTTCATGTTTGCTTAGATTTAAAAATCAAATAACAGAATCCCCACTCCAAACTGAACATGAAACACTAGACATGAAACTATTGAAAAACATTGTTTTTATTCGCATTTTTTTGGGACCATTTTTCGTCAAACCGCGCAAATTTTTACGATATATTTTTTCTTCCCGTGCATTTACAAAGAATGTAGTCTTGGTCGAGGCACAAGCCGTTACTCGCAGCCGTAGTCTTTTTGAAAACCTCATTTTCATGATGAAAAACCTCGTTTCACAGCCAAACGTCATCACAGATTCTTATTTCATGTGACCTTAGCAAAACCGAAACCGAACTTACCGCGTGCTAAGTTAAATCATCAAAGATCAAAATTTTTAACTTTGCGTTTTGGTTCAGAATTAAACATTTCTAGGGCAAGTTTGTACTTGTTATTTTTGTGAATGTTTTATTTCGCTACTTTTTTATGCATCGATGTCCTGGATTGTCTTGGATAGAATTCACGAAAAAGTATATTGTTGTTTCGAACAGTCAAGGCGTCTAACATTTAACACTAGATTTGCTATGCTCTATTTATCATTATAGGCCCATTCATAATCACGCTTCATTACTGCACGAAGTTGGTAGTCGGTTACATATAAATGTGTGTGAATCTTACTTGTTTTGATGTCAATATGAAAATGGGCCGCTAGTTTACTGGAAACGTGGTCACATTTCACGACAGGGGGAATTTGCAGTCTTCCCGTCCTCTATCCTAACGCCGAGAGAGCATAGTTTCGAAATTTCTTGGCTACACAAAGAATAAAACACATTGAATAGTGAATATAAAATGAAACTATCCACACTGCAGGCGCTAAGCTAAAATATTTAGCAATCTCTTGTCCAAAACATGCGTAAATCGGTCACTGTATCTGCAACACGAAAAAACATAAAATTCATGTGCAGAAATAAACGGGTGCCTTTCAATAACAGTAAACCAGAATAAATTACACCACAAAAATGTTGTCCTTTATGATTTTGAGCTTGTGCATATTGAAATCCGTTCTGAGATCAATTTGTAAGTCCTAAAATTTCCATGGAATCGCCATTTTATTTTCGACATGCCAAAACTTCTGCCATGTCTTCAGTTGAAATTTGATGTTGAAAATGGATGTTTAGGCGGTATTTCCTTGATATTCGAGCTCATATATGACGTAACAGATATGGAACGAGGTTTTTCGTCATGAACATGAGGTTTTGAAAAAGACCACGGCTGCGGGTAACGGCTTGTGGTCGAGGCTACCTGGCTATGCAAATCTTTCTATATGATATTTTTATTATTAACAAATAGTATCCGCTAACAGATAAAGGAGGTCTGTTAAGTACCAGGTCTAGGTTCAAGGCCTACAGTAATGTGCAAAATGATAACATAGGCATAAACATCATCATAAAAGTAGGCTCACGCTAAAGGCTAGTATATCGTAGTCGAAAAAAGTGCACACTTACAAAATACGGTTTCAAATCTGCTCGATTGCTTTGAAATGTTTGGAAGAAGAATTTAGAGAAAGCTTGTCCAACACTTTCAAAATTAGGATCCATGGTAACTGTTTATAAATACCAGCAAAGCACTTAGATGTTCAAGAGTGTACAGTATATCGTTCAATATGTACGACATGAAATGGATACCACAGTCTCTCTCTCTCTCTCTCTTTCACGCTTTTCCGTCCCAGGACGAGGACACTGCGCGGTCAACAATAATCCGCCATGTTTTTCTATCTTTTGTTAGTTCTTTTAGTTCTTTAATGTTAAGTTTTCGTTTTATTATTTGATTGTCAGTTATGTTTTTTGTGCAAATTTCAACATTCAGTGCTTTTAAATCATCATTAATTATTTTGAGCCATGTCGTTTTTGGTGCCCCTCGTGGCTTTGGCCAGAACAGTAGTGCTTCATCGAGTGCTCGTTTGGCAGGAGTGCGTTCTGGCAAGCGTAATAAATGACCATACCATCTGAGTCGTCTGGCTTTTACTTCAAGACTCCAAGGTGACTGATAAGACATTTTATATAGTGTAGTGTTTGTGGTTTTGTCTTCCCATGTTAAGTTTAAAATTCTCCGTAACAGTTTTCTTTGAAATATATCGATTGTGTTTTCATGATTGTGTGTACAAGTCCATAACTCACAGTTATAAAAAAATATGCTTTCTACATGCGTTCTGAATATTCTCATTTTAGTTTTAGTTTCTACTTTTCTACTTTCAAATATATATTTTAACTTATTGTATGAATTAATCGCTAGTATTTTCCGTCTATTTATATCTTTATCTGTATCTAAAAGGCTTCCTAAGTATTTACAGTTTTTCCAGTCTTCATTTTCACCTGTTCCTCGTTTTATTACATATTCTTCAGTCTTGGTATCATTGACTTGTAAATTATACGCTTTCAACATGTCTGGTATTCTTTTTCTAATTCTTTGGTTGTCTTCTTGATTAGTTGTTATGTAACTGATATCATCTGCATATTGTTGGTCTATTAAAATTTTATGTTGGTCTCCTATTATATATGTGTGATCATGAGCATGCGATGGATTAGTGATGTGATTACATTTTTTAAGTGCATCAGCTAGATAGATTACAAATAAGATGGGACTGAGACAGTCACCTTGTGGTACACCAATATTACTATTGATATTTTTTCCTATTGTTTCCTTCAATTTAACTTTTAAAGTAACATCCTCTATTAGTATTTTCATCATATGTAGCTCATCGTTATCTAAGATTTCCTTCAATATATTGATCATATCGCATCTTCTGACTGTATCGAATGCTTTTGACATATCTAGTAATAATAATATAATTTGATAATTCTCTGAGGTAATTGCTTTTTCTGCTAGTATTTTAAAGCTGAACACTTGTTCAGTGGTACTTCTGCCTTGTTGGTATGCTGCTTGTGTCAAGGGAATCTTTTTGTTGAACTTTCCTAGACATCTTCGTAACATACAAATGGCCAGGAGTTTTCGCAGTACAGAAAGTAAAATGACAGGTCTCAGGTGAGCTGCCGGGCCTGGCTTCTTGCCTGGTTTTGGCAATGGTACAAGAAGCCCTTCTTTGATTTCTTTTGGAAACTCACCTGTAGCTGCAATTATATTAAATATGTCACTTATCTGTTGACTAATATGAGCTGGACCATGTTTTAAAAGTTCTGCGTTTAAATTATCAATGCCTGGACTTTTTCCGTTTTTCAAGGACTTGATAGCTGATTTAACTTCTTGTGGATTGAAAGGTTCTTTCATCTTCTCTGGTTGTATTGTTGTAATATCTTTTTCTGAAGTTTTACAAAAAACTCCTTCGAAGTATTTTGTTATTATGTTTAATTGTTCATTTTTATCTGTTGTTACACCATTTTTTCCACTTACTATTACTCGGTTATTACTATTTATGTTTTGAAGATGCTTGATAACTTGAAACATTCTTCTAGAGTCTGGTTTTAATTTTTCTATTTGCTCTACTAGCTCCATTATATGTGATATCTCTTCTTCTTGAATCTTAAAATGTATTTCTTTCATAATAAGGTTTCTCTCTTTAGCGAGTTTAATTTTTTCTTTTTTATTATTAGTTTTATTTATTTTATTTCTTAACTCTTTCTGTTTATCTGATAGCTTTTTAATATCTTTATTCTGACTTTTCTGGTTTTTGTTAGTTGTTCCCACTACTTCATTTGCAGTACCACAGTAGATGACGCCTAGCCGCCATGAATGTGTCTCATTTCCAAGCGTGGCTTGGTCCTCGGTTCTCAATTTCAACCTCATTTTAAAGACCATAGAATGACCAGCAGCCTTTGCATATTTTTGTCTTTGAAATCTGGTTAACGGAAAATTCAACTCGCGTCAGCTTATTGCTTTTGCGTCTATCGTCAACTTAGGCCCTGTTTACAAGGAGGGCGAGTTACCCGGGTAGGCGAGTTACTCGCCTTACCGAGTTAAAATGTGTTGTGTGTTTACAAGGGTCACCTGAGTAACCCGCCTACCCGAGTTAAATAATTTGAAGCCAATCTAAGCATGCGCGCTGAAATGGAACGATTAGAGAACAAAAGATGTCTACAGCGGAAACGTTCGAAACAATAGAAAATTAAAGCTACCATTTTTAATTTTTTAACCCGCCTACCCGAGTTACTCGCCTATATCCGTTTACAAGTCAAAAAGTGACAGAAAGTTGTCTCGGGTAGGCGAGTTACCCGGTCTGCCAAGGCGAGTAACTCGGGTAGGCGAGTTACTCGGGTGGGCGAGACAACTTTCTCACTTTGCTTGTAAACAGAACGCGCATAAACAATAGACCCGGGTAACTCGCCAACCCGAGTAACTCGCCTACCCGAGTAACTCGCCCTCCTTGTAAACAGGGCCTTAATCGCATGGCGCTTGTCTCATAGTTTAGTAAGTACAATATTCAAGGTCAGCAACAACACAGAGTAGCGTGCTACAACATATAAGCTTTCGCGATTGCCTCTACTTCATTGCTCATCAAAATTATAAGAGGGATACGTAGGATAACATATTTTGCGAGGCAAACGCAATAATGTATGCATCCAGCTTGATGAAGTTAGCTGTTATTTTGATGTTTGTATGAAGCTGATACAAGTTGAATTGAGGCTGACACGAGTTGATGGTATAGAAATCTAGAAAAGAATGGACGTAGTTACTAGTTTGTTGTTTATGCTTACGACATACCAGGAAAACCCATCAAAGTATTAAAGCATCATTTTATATCAGTTTGGATCATTTAAGCCATATAAGAATACATCCACAGCGATGAAGTTGACTGTTATTTTGATATGTTTTTATGAAGCTGATACAAGTTGAATTAAGGCTGACACGAGTTGAGAGTATAGAAATATAAAAAAGAAAAGACGTGGTTTGTTGTTTAGGCTTACGACATACCAAGAAAACCCATCAAAGTCTTAAAGTATCATTTTTATATTAGTTTGGATCATTTAAGCCATATGAGAAAGCAAAATTTCGGAACTCTCTATTATATGTTATTATTTAGTTGTCGTTTTGAATAAACATACATGCCGAAGAATTGCAGAACAAAAATCCCCAAAAATATTTCGCGAAAAGTTTAGATGATGTTCCTTTACTGTTCAGTGTCGTATAGCTATAGCTGACTTTGCTATAGCGACATTGAGTCCCAGCGAACACAACGACGGTCAAACTGGAACTAATTTATTATTCAAACTACACATAGATAGATTACAGGAATTACATAGGGTGATGACGTCAATTACACATAGAATTACAACTTCACATATACAAGACAGAACAGCTTGATTATTACAAATTACATTACACAACATCCCCCTTCCAACTTTAAGGAGTGGCAATCATACTTTTACAAATTTTATCAAACAATTTCTAGCAACTTACGATAATACATTGTTAAACAAAACCTTTAATGTTTCTTGACAAATCCCTGCATGTTTCAGCAGTTTATAAAGTCCATTGCATGTTTCAGCAGTTCCCTTGCATGTTTCAGCATTCCTTGCATGTTTCAGCATTCCTTGCATGTTTCAGCAGTCCTTGCATGTTTCAGCATTCCTCGCATGTTTCAGCATTTTCAATAGTGTCGTTGTTTCTTTTAGCAGAGGTGGTTTAACTTGCCTGCTTAGTTGATTTCTGTGTTTCTTTAGGTAGATTTAATCTCCTTAATACTTCGTTTCGTTGTGTTTCTTCTTGGCCGATTTGTCTCTGCAGAGGTGATTTTAACATGCACATCCCTTTGATATCTACTCGTGTTTCGTTTCTTTTGAGCAGACGTGATATTTAACTTGCTTTATACAGTATACTTCAGCTGTTTAGTTGAAGCCCAATAAGGGACGCCAAATTGTCGTACAGCTATAGCTGACTTTGCTATAGCGACATTGAGTCCCAGCGAACACAACGACGGTCAAACTGGAACTAATTTATTATTCAAACTACACATAGATAGATTACAGGAATTACATAGGGTGATGACGTGAATTACACATAGAATTACAACTTCACATATACAAGACAGAACAGCTTGATTATTACAAATTACATTACACAACATTCAGTAATAATAATACAGGTAATAATATCTTCACATATAACGTAAATTATGAAGAAAATTGTTTCTCTCATTCCCAATCAAAGTCGTAACTTTTAAATCAAACGTCCCACGCATATAAATGTTTTTTTTTTGCGGGAAATATGGCTCAAATCACACGTGTCGACAGATCAAAGAGATCAATCCTTTTATTGTTCGTTTTAACATGGATCATGGATCTTGTGATGAGTTGTTCTTATAATTCGACGGACCAATTGATGAGAACTGTAGAATTATGTTGAAGAAATAATAATAACAACGTAAGTTGAATTGATTTATATATTTCTTCTCATGAATAATAATAGTAATTCCAAGTTGATATGTTGATAGTAAGTTAGTTTAAAGATAATAAGATAATATTCTACATTTGCTGTATTTATAGTTGATGTATCTGACTACGCATGCGTCAGGCTTATTAGATATTGAGTTCAACTACAACAGAAGTGTATTAATATAGTGTCTATATCTATCATATGCAACATGGCGCAGTTGATAGGATCCAGCTCGTAATATAAACATACTGTATATACATACATAAAGCTATCCTAATTGTGATTACAACTTCACATCGCACGATGGCCGAGAAACCCACAACGCGCAGCAGCCACGCTGCACTATCTATGCCTTCTATCAATCCAGGAGAATCAATCGTGTCAATGGACAATTTGATGGATATGATGCAGAGAATGGCCGAACAGCAAAATAACTCTATTCAACAACAAGAAAAGAGAGACAGCGAGTATACCGCTAGATTGTCTAAATTAGACAACCAACAACAGGCTCAAAACACACGCCTCGAACAATATTTACAACAGAACAAGACACCGGTTGTATCCGTGAGTCAAACCGCTGATTTATCACTATCGACAAATCATGATAATACAAAACAACAGGATGAAAGTATGCCTATCAGCAGTCGAACATCAGTGTATAATATGACATTAAAGGGTGCCAATGCACCAGCAAAATTGGAAACAACTGTATCCTTATCTGATTTCTCTGCCTGGTCACAACATTGGAGAGATTACGCGGAATTATCCGGCATTACAGTTTTCCCACGTGCAAGACAAGTGACTGCTTTGCGAACATTCCTTTCGCACGATATGCTCATTACACTGGAGACTCGTCTTGGTATAAACAACACCACAGAACTTTCCATGGATGAAATATTATTAAGAATCAAAGACTGGCTCAGAAGTCAAAGAAATATAATACGTGATCGTGTAGAATTTCAAGACCGTCGACAACAGGAGGGTGAGTCATTTCACGCCTATTTAGTTTCGTTGTACGCTTTAGCAAACAACTGTGATTTTTGTTTGTGTAGTCGGGACGATCGTTTCATAACGACCATAATTAGAGGTGTTAATGATCGTGAATTGCGTAAACGCCTACTTGAGAAAAAACTCACGTCACTAACTACTTGTATTGACTTATGCGAGACATTTCAAGCGTCAAAAAATGACTCGGAACAATTGACAATAGGGTCTCAGGTTGTTGTTAATGCAGCGAGCACAAAGCCTAGACGATCGGATGTCCCGCGTAGCAACAACAAAACATGCCCTGGATGCGGGGGGAAGTGCACACATCGCCCCACGCAATGCCCGGCTTGGGGAAAACAATGTCGGAATTGTACAACATCAAATCATTTTTCAAAAGTTTGCCGACAGCCAAAAGCAGTTAATTCACTTGACGAACAAAGCACTACTAACAGACCAGATGACGTGAATACAATAGTCATGGCATTAAGCTCTGGCCGTAAAGCCCCACGGATTGAATGTAAAATTACTATTCCTAATCAGACGGTTACTAAGACAATGATCTGTCTTCCTGATTCTGGGGCTGAAGCTACATGTCTGGGATGGCGGAATGCACAGCGTATGGGTATTAAACATTCTGACCTAAAGAAATACAAGGGACCAACGATTAAAGCTGCCAACGGTCAACCTCTTCAGTGCATAGGCACTTTTGAGTCTACAATTTCCCACGGACGTAAAAACACAGCTGAAACCATTAAAGTATTTTATGAACTCGAGGGTATGCTACTTAGCTGGTATGCTTCCTTAGATCTAGGAATATTACCTCCAAATTATCCTCAACAAAGCATGACCACAACTGTTAATACCGTACAGCAAAACATATCAGTACCACCTACTGCTACAGAAATAAACACGATACGACAACAACTATTGAATGACTTTCACGATGTTTTTGACTCAACTGAACATTTGAAGCCTATGAATACACAACCAATGAAAATACAATTAAAACCTGATGCTAAGCCTGTTCATGTCCGAGCAGCCAGATCATTACCATTCGCATGGCATGTCAAAGCTCAAGAAACTTTGAATTCTATGGTACAAAAAGGGATTATTTGCCCTGTATCTGAACCCACGGATTGGTGCTCCCCTATGCATATCACAACCAAATCAAATGGTGACCTGCGCATAGTAGGGGATATGAGGGCTCTCAATCAAAATATCAAACGTCCTGTGTACCCTTTAGTTACACCCAAAGAAGCCATAGCTACAATAGACCAAGAAGCTACTTACTTTTCCACACTTGATGCAACTAGTGGGTACTGGCAAGTCCCCTTGGAAGAGTCTAGTCAATCCCTAACAACATTTATAACCCCTTGGGGTAGATATAAATATTTACGTGCCACCATGGGTTTGATCAGCAGTGGGGACGAATACAACCTTCGTGGTGATCAGGCACTGAAAGGAATACCACGAACATGCAAAGTGGTTGACGACATACTGTTGTATGATACATCATTCGGGGATCATGTTGAGCACATGCAATCTTTGTTACAGCAATGCCGTCATCATGGCATCACTTTGAATCCTACCAAATTTATATTCGCACAGTCGTCGGTCAAGTATGTCGGCTATAACATAAGTCATTCAGGCATTACACCAAGTACAGAAAGAATCAAAGCTATAACTGATTTCCCAACCCCATTAAACTTGACAGAACTGAGATCGTTTTTTGGGTTGGTTGAACAATTGTCGAACTTCTGTCCATCCATAGCTGCTCTCAAAGAGCCAATGAGACCTTTACTTAAGTCAACTAATGTATTCCAGTGGCTGCCAATTCACGATACGGCTTTCCAAGCAGTCAAAGAGGCTATTCAAAAGCCTCCAATTTTATCGTTTTATCAACAAGATCTTCCATTAGTTCTGCAGACTGATGCTTCTAGACTTCATGGTTTGGGATACGCCCTGCTACAACGACAGAATGGTCAATGGCGACTTTTAGAATGCGGATCTCGTTTCCTAAGTGATGCTGAGAAGCGATACGCCACCATTGAGCTAGAATGTCTGGCAGTCTCATGGGCAGCTCTTAAATGTCGTCTGTATCTACAGGGTCAATCGAATTTCACCGTCGTGACGGATCATAAGCCACTTCTTCCAATTTTGAACAGTTATTCAATCACGGATACAGACAATCCTCGACTACAACGACTTCTATACAAATTATCTCCATTCAGTTTCAAGACTGAGTGGACCAAAGGAAAAGACCACCATATAGCAGACGCCCTTTCTAGGTCACCAATTTCTCAGCCTCAACCAGGAGATGAATTAGCAGAAGAATGTAATCTTCAAATCGAAGCAATGATGACCTCATTTGTTAATTCCACGTCACACCAAACATCACCTTGGCCTGATCGCACTCTAGAGTCTCTTCAAGATAAAGCCAAGAATGATACTGACTATTCATCACTTAAAAATCTGATCACAAATGGTTTTCCTAAACATGCCAATGCTCTTCCAACGAGCCTACAACCATTTCATAAAATCCATCATGAACTCTCAATTGAAAATGGACTTGTATTGCGTGGTTCGCAAATTGTTATCCCTTCCTGCTGTCGCTCTGACATACTGTCAAGACTGCATTCATCCCATCAAGGGATTACTCGCACTAAACAACGGGCACGTCAAACTGTTTGGTGGCCAAAAATATCAAATGACATTGATCGAATTATTCAAACGTGTACAGCTTGTCAGCAATTACTCCCAAGTCAGGTAAAGGAGCCATACAAAGAAGATGAGCTACCAACTCGCATTTTTGAGTCAACTTCAGCCGACTTCTTCGAAGTTCAAGGTCAGCATTTTCTGGTGTATGTAGATCGTTATTCTGGGTGGCCAAGTGTAGTAAAGTTCGGCAAAGATACTACGACTTCACCATTGTGTCTGGCATTAATGCAGCTATTTGCTAACACTGGCATTCCTGTTCGCCTTCGATCAGATGGGGGGCCTCAATTCACAAGCTATGAATTCGCTAATTTCTGCAAGAAATGGGGCATTCAACACTCACCATCTTCTCCGCATTACCCACAATCAAATGGTCATGCCGAGATAAATGTGAAGAAAACGAAATATCTCATTATGAAAACTTGCAAAAACGGTATTATTCATACTGAAGACTTCTACGAAGGATTATTAGAATTGCGAAACACTCCTTCTTTTCATGGTAAATCGCCTGCGCAACTCGTATTTGGCAACTCCATTCGCAGTCGGGTTCCAGCCCATTATTCGTCATTTCTACCGCAATGGGAGTCATCAGTATCATCCTCCGCTATAAAGGCAAAGCAACACCTCGAAAAAACCAAAATCGACTATGACAAAACGTCAAAGATGTTACCCGTTTTCCATGTAGGAGATAAAATATTACTGCAAGATACTTTTACAAAAAGATGGCACCATCGTGGAAAAGTCACAAAAATATTGCGCGACCGTGATTATGAAATTCTATTAGACTCCGGATCATCATTACGCCGCAATAGACGGTTTTTACGACCGATACAGATGACAGAACCCGAAGAACGATCTTTTACAACTGAGGTACTTCCTTCTATGTCCCCTCAAAGCAGACCACGACGCGTTCACAATCCTCCACGTCGATACGCAAACTCAAGCCCGTCAATGGAATGAACATTATCATTATCATAACTATGCTACGCAAATATATTACCCAAAATACTTACTCATTAATCTTACTACTATAAAAGACAACTAATCCAAGCAAATAGTTTTATACCATCAAGATATATCTACTATTATTAGATTTCGTATATTGTATTCTACAAAAGAAAAGAGTTTATCCATAATTCATAATAGATATAATGACTCTACAAAAGAAAAGAGTTCATAGATAATAGATATAATAGTATTACTTACTCACTATGATTAGTACTGGCATTAGCAGTCATCTTCCAGTTTAACATTTACTGTTACCATTATTCATTTTATTATAACCATATTTAGTAACATTGCATTTCATTTAACTTTACTATTAACGTCTTAAAAAGGGAGATGATGTATCTGACTACGCATGCGTCAGGCTTATTAGATATTGAGTTCAACTACAACAGACGTGTATTAATATAGTGTCTATATCTATCATATGCAACAATAGTGTTTTAAAGGAGCAAAAATGACCGGCAGGCATTACGCACTTAGGATCACGTGCATGTTTATTGTTTATAACACAATGTTCATTGTTGACATGAATTTATAACAAATTAGGCTCGCGTATAACAATAGTTTCAAAGCGAGACGGTTGAATTACGCTAAGCATAAATTCAACTTGAGCTCGCAGCGGTCGCCGGTCAATTTTGCCCCTTTAAAAGAAAGCTAGAAACTTCTAGATTGTGCGTTGTCATTATAGATCATGCGTTGTCATTATATGAGTCATGTAGGTTATCCTATGTTCTAGAATGTCAAGAGGGTTCGGGAAGTATGAAGTGCCAAAAGGCTCACTACTACTTCTGGTACTTGTTTATGAGATCGCGTTACTTGTTCGGAGATCCCGTTACTTCTTTCAGAATTCGCGCTACTTGTTTGGAGATCCCGTTACTTGTTTTCGAGATCGCCCTACATGTTCGGACATCCCGTCACTTGTTTAGAGATCCCGTCACTTGTAAAATTTTAAGATAATTATAGCCGTGACAAGTGCGGTTGACCGTGATTTTTTTCAAAATCTGAATCTAGATCGTAGATCGTAAGGCTTTGGTAAAAATATAACACGGGGAATAATTTTGATTTGATTTGATTTGATTTATTCGTCATATTAAAATATAAAATATAACAGGAAAATACAGGGGATTAAATTCACAAATAATTCCACTTACATACATCCTTACACAATAACAAAAGTAAGATTAACATAAAAAATTATATTAAAGGAAGTTGATGATTATATTATATAATTCATTTATTTGCCAAAAAAAAAAATGACAGGCAAGAACAAAGGAGAGTTTGCACCCTCACTAACATGTGGCCTAAGTAATATATATAATACATGAATAAGAAGATAATTAATGTGTGATAAATTGATTGTAAATAAGTAATTAATTTAAAGATATTGTTGCAATGATTAACTGATTAACCATGGCCAAAAATTTTGCAATGTGATAACGTGTTTACTTTTTCGAGTGATGCCTTGAACTCTTTGACAGTCTTAGAATTAACTGCAAAGTCCGGTAGTGAGTTCCACCATGGTATCACTCTGTTGTTAAACATAAATTTCGTAATATTGGTCCTACACATTTGCGTTGAATATAGTTTGTAAGGATGACCACGCATTGTATATTTGTTTACAAGATATTTACAATTTATCGAATCAAGAGATAAATCAACCAAGTCATGCGTGATTTTATAAATCATGATTAAATCAGCTTTAACCCTCCTCGACTCTAATGATTCTAGCTTGAGGAGCTTTAGGCGATCACAGTAATCAATAAATTGAGATTGGCAGCGTTACATATGAATCTTGTAAAAAATCGCTGAATTTTTTCTAGCAATACGATATCTTTTGCTAAGCAAGGGTTCCAAACTGGGGAACAAGTCTCTAGAATAGGTCTTACATAGACTTTGAATGCATTTAATAATAATAAGGGATCTTTTGATGTAAATGATTTCATAATTAAGTAAGAACGTGAATACGCTTTTGCTGCTATCATTGAACAATGAGACGAAGGCTTCAAATCGGACGTAACTATGATACCAAGGTCTCGAATTCTATAAACTGTTTGTAAGTGATGACCATCTAAATTGTAGGAAGTATTGTTACAGTTCGGTTTAGATGTTGTAAACAAGGAGCACTTTTCGAATGCTATCCTCAGCTGCCAAGTTTTCGCCCATTGTGCCAGATTTTCGAGAGTTTTTGATAAATTTGCTGAAGTCCCGTTTTTTCGGGCAGAATAAAATTTTGAATCGTCTGCAAATAAACTTACTTTACAATCACCTTCAAGGCAATCAGCAATGTCATTTATGAACAATATAAATAATAGAGGTCCCAATACGGAACCTTGAGGAACACCACTAACTACATTCGAGGGTGACGATAAACTATTACCAACAGATACTCTTTGGGTACGACCGGTTAAAAAAGAAGATATCCAAGTTAGTAATTCATAGTCTATGCCATAAGCTTTCAATTTGATTAGTAACTTTTGGTGACTAACGGTATCGAACGCCTTGCTGAAATCAATGTAGGCGGCGTCTATCTTAAAACAGTTATTCAAGGCCTTACTCCACTCGTGTAGCGTATCCAGTAATTGTGTGCAGGTTGATCGTCGGGCAAGGAAACCATACTGCTGTTTTGAAATAATGTTATTAACTAATAGATATGTACGAATTTGTGAATTGATTATAGATTCCATAACTTTACAGATGATGCATGTTAAAGATATAGGTCTGTAGTTCTGTCTCATTGAGGATTTTCCTTTTTTAAAAATAGGAACAACAATAGCGGTTTTCCAAATTGTAGGTAGCTCTCCGCTTAAAATTGATAGTTCGAATAGCATTGATAAAGGCAGTGTTATTTCATAAGCGATTGACTTCAGAAATAGGGCCGGATATCCATCAGGTGAACGCGATGTTTTGTTTGGAAGGCTATGTAATGCCTTCAGAACATTTAAAGAAGAAAATTGAATAAAATTGAGATTTTTCTCTGGATTTACCTTGCTTTCAAATGCTGGACTTGTTCCATCGTCTTGGCTAAAAACTGAAGTAAAGTAATCATTGAGAATTGTAGATTTGTCGATGTCATCAATTCGTAGTTCATCATTAACATCATAAATTGGAGGTATTGAAGGCTGCGAGTGTAATTTTGAATTAACGAATGAATAAAGCCTTGTAAGAGAGACATCATCAAGAAGAGAGCTTTCACGTTTAATGTTATGTTCTTTGACAGCATTATCGTACTCACGAGATAGAGATTTATATATTTGCTTTTGTGTATCGGAATTGTTACGTAATCGGTAAGCACATCGGCGTTTTAGCATTAGATGTCTTATTGTTTTAGGATATTTTGATTTACGTGAACTGTTGTTGGATGTTGGCACATGTAATTCTATAGCTGTATCAAGAATGTTACAAATGCTGTCCCAAAAAGAGTGGACATCTTTATTACAATTGTGGTAAATGGATAACCAATCAACGTGTTGTAAACTTTGACATATTGATGGATAATCTGCCTTGCGAAAATTACGATTAATAGATCTTTTGCTATGTGGATGTAATGGTATATTAATTGATATTTCAATAGCGTTATGGTCACATTTGTTCGTGAATGGTTCTACAACATCAATTTCAGTAATCGAGTCTGGCGTTGAAGTAATAACGAGATCCAGACAATTATCCAAACGTGTGGGTTCAGTAATAATTTGTTTGAGATTATTTCTGTTAATAGACTCAAGAAAGGAATCATGACAAATATCTCCGAAACTTGTCGGAACAGTCCAGTCGATTGAAGGAAAATTAAAATCACCAAAAATGAAACAAGGGAAATGATAATTTGTGCAGAAGTCCATAAAGGAACATAGTGAGTATGTGCTGCTAGAACTACATGCTGCCGAAGGCGGATGGTAAACACATACCAGTCGTTGCTGCTCTCTCGACGAAAAATGAATGTCCATAATGATTGCTTCTAAATTTGAAAAGTTGGATGGTATGTCAGGAATAGTGTATCGTAGGGTATTTCTTAAAATAATAGCAACACCGCCTCCATTTCCATCATGCCGTCTATCAGTGCGAATAATACTATACGGGGTTAAATTGATTAATAAAGAATCTGGAACAATAGAAGTAAGCCATGTTTCAGATACAAGAATGACATCATAAAGATTTGAATTAAGTAACATGTGAAACTGATCTAACTTGTTCATGAGGGACCGTGAATTAAAATGATAGCATTTTAAGGATGTTAATTTCTTTGAAGAGTTTATAGCTGGAATATCGTTAGCAGATGTAGCTGTATCCATGCTTTGGCAATTATATACTTCAGCCTTGGAATTAGGACATGTTGCGATTATTGGGTTAGATGAGGTGATGACACTGGAGTTTATGCTGGACCGTGGATGTACTGTTTGAAGAATGACATCATATGACTCATTTGTTGACACATTTGAGTCATCCTTTCGTTTTGGTTTCGGAGCACATCCTGCCATGGTTGTCCGAATGGGGATGGTAGATTCTGTGTGAGGTGATGATGAGTGCCCCTCGCTTGACCCTGGAGATTTTCGTAAGGAAATGGGTGAGGTCGCACATTGCATAAAAAAGGTTGTTGTAAATGTTGAGGTAGTAATATATTGGGATGTTGTGGAGGTGATGCGGCGCCACCTATGCCTTGACTGTTATCAACCGAACTAGATACAGGGATGTTTCTAGGCAAATTTGATTGTGATAAAGGAGAAGGAAAAGCTGGGGGTGGGTTCTTGTTTGGGACCCTTTGTGTTCCTTTTAGATGAGGAAAATGACACCGTTTGTTGAAACATTCCTTCTTTTGAAAAGATGAGGGGCAGATAAATAAGTGAAATCGTGAACACTGTTCTTTCTTATGAGGACAACCACCGGGGTAATTTCCATGCTTTAGATGTTGATAACATATTTTCGGATGATAATTCAAACAATGACCGCCTGTCCGTCCTGAAAACCCAAATGTGCACTTTCCATTTAGCAGATCATTACAGACAATAGGTTTTGTTCTTTCAATGTTGTTAACAACAGCTGATTCATTTTGATAAATATCTATATCTTCATTGAGTGACGAGAGTGAATTTTCTGCTAATGTTTCCGGTAACGCTTCCATCAAGTCTATGGCGGATGAAACCAAAGGCTGATCAACAATAGCCTGAATTACTGACGTTTCCGGTATAATTTCGTTTGAATCTGTGGCGGGTAAAACCACAGTCTGATCAGTTTTACATAAAATATCGCGACTGATTTCGAATAAATATATACATAATTCCAGCAAATCTCCTTTCTTTGCCCTGTTCAACTTTTTCCTTGAAACATCTACGCTGTTATTATACAGAATCTCCATAAAGCCTTTGTTCCACTCAACCATCTCTTCTTTGTCGGCATTTTGAACTATTTTGACTGTTTCTTCCTGAAGAATAACATTTACAGTCGTGGACATCACTTCAGGTAGCTGATTTTCAGACAGATTTGAGGCAAAAGAACAATTTACTGATGACATAGTAATAAAATTATACTTTCAATGAAAATTTAAAAGAAATTAATAAATTTTAAGTTGAAATAGAACAATATAAAGTTAAACTTCAACGTTGAATTATAACACGTCTAGCACGTCCAACGTCTAGCAGCAACGTCAAGATGGAATGGCTTGTACCAATGTACCAAAATAATGTACCAAAAATATTAATTTACAATAGCTTGTGTAATCATTTTTGTTTAATGGTTATAATTCATTAAAGGTCATGTTTGTACGTTTGTTGCATATTTCAATAACGAATAATGTACTATTATTTACTATAATCTAATAATTTATAAATGACAGGCGACAATTTCTAAAACTACAATATTGTATTTAGATTCGATGGAATGAAAGTTTGAATGACTTTTGAATTTACTCAGTATCTGCATACAAGTCTTATAATTATAAAAACTTGTCTTATAACTTTAGTGAATAATACTCCGAAACGACACAAAAACTTCAAGTAAACAAAATGATTGAAAGGATAGTTTGTACAGGAAATGGAAAATATTCTAGATTGAGTGATTGTCATATACCAGTTAATTAATACAAGTCAAAGATAAAGATAAAGTCAAAACTTCATTATATTTCCACTATGTTTATTTGGGGTGTATTTCCAAATTATCCTGATAAGTTTTATATCACTTTATTTCACAGGACTGATTAGGAATACACATAAAATAATTGTTGAGATATAATATGATTTTGATTTGTATGTTTAAATGTATTAATAATAAACATGAACTTTCGCTATTACACTATTTAATAAAATATACAGTGTGTAGAATTTACAATTATAACAGTATAAAATAATTTGACAAAAACTATAACTATGACTCTCTGATGATAGTAACGCGATCTCCAAAATAAGTGACGGGAACTCCAGATAAGTAACGCGATCTCCGAAATAAGTGACGGGAACGTCAGACAAGTAACGCGATCTCGTTAAACAAGTGCCGATCCCAAGCAAGAAGTAGCAGTGAGCCTTTTGGCACGTATGGCGAAAAGGCTCACTACTACTTGTGCGCTGTACTTGTATGCGATCGCGTCGCGTCATCGCGTCTGTGCGTTTATCGATTATTTAGCATGTGTAGTATATAATAATTAATAATACTAATATTTACAACGTCATTAAACTAATCACACTTAGTTGTAGATTAGGCACACCGTAGTGTATTGCACAGCGTTGTAAAACTAACACGTATATGATTAATAAAACAGAGTTACACAAGTTATCTTGATGTTTGGTCGTTTGTCTTATTTCGTCCTTAAAACTCTATAATACAATCTTACATGGCGCAGTTATAAAGTTCAATAGATAAAGTTATTTATTGAATCATTGTTATTAATGTTCAACGGACTTACATGGTTATAATCCAGCGAAAACTTAGTATTTATTTCGTGGTTTATTATGGCTAATAAGAACCCAACGAAAGCGGACTTGGAAGCAGAAGTAGTTCAACTCAGACAAGAACTAGCTAATTCCTCGAAAGATCCAATGCTGTTAATCTTACAATCGGTTACTGACCAGCAAACAAAAATGCAAGAAGTAATGATGGCTCAACAGCAAGAAATGCAAAAGGCGTTGGCGGAAGCAATGAAGTCACAGGGTGATTCACTTACTAATGCTTTCAAGACTATGAATATGGGCACTTCAACTTCGAATGTCCATCAAGGCTCTTCTAATTCACCATCAAATCTTCAAACAGCCAAACGTATATCAATGCCGAAACTTAAAAGTCCTGAAGGCATGAAATTGATAGATTTTCGTGACTGGGAAATCAGATTTAATGATTACGCGGCTGCTACGAGACTACATCAAGAATGTGATTTAAACGCACGCCGAGGTTTATTAAGATCGACACTCAACGAAGAGTGGACAAAAATGTGGACCCAAGAAATTATCAAAATAAAAGATACTGATGATATTGCTGAAATTATTAAGGCATTAAAAGATTATCTGCGAATTCATCGCCACCCACTTGTAGACCGACGCGTTTTTATTCAACGTGATCAACAACAGGGGGAAAGCGTTAACAATTATTACGCCGCACTGAGGGAAATTGATGAAGACTGTGGATATTCCACCGAGGATTGTCCAAACCATGCAATTCATCGTGAAGAACGATTAAGGGACCGGGTTATATCAGGCCTAATGGACTCAGGAATGAGACAAAGGGTACTCGAAACACCGCTTGAAAAATTAAGTTTAAAAGCTACTTTAGACATTTGCCAAAATTACGAGGCAAGTCGTAATGTTGATGATCAATTAACAGAAAAAAGCGTGAACGCCAACAGAGCGATTTCCGCCTACAAAAAACAGAAGTTTCAAAAACAACCGAAACAGTTTCAAGCCGCGAAAAATACTGGCGTGAAAAACACGGTAAATGACGCATGTGGCCGATGTGGAACCAAACATGAAAAAGGAGATTGCCCTGCCATCAATTTAGAGTGTCACAAATGCAAGAAAAAGGGTCATTTGCAGAAGTTTTGCTTTACAAAATCACAAGTATCGCAAAACTGTATTGAAATTGCTCACATAAGTAGCCACCAGGAAAATTTAATTGCACTGCAAACCACCCATAGAAATCACAGCAAGCAAATAAATTGGCTAGCTGATACTGGGGCAGGATGTGACGCAATGGGACTCCAAGATCTTCACCAATTAATGGGGGCTAATGATGTTGACTTTAGGCCTGAAAATGAACAATTAGTGGGACCAAATGGTTCCCCTCTAGAGTCGCATGGGTATGTTATTATGGAAATATTTCATGAAACTCATAGGTACAAGGCCAAAGTACACATTTTGAATGAAATAACCCATCCTTTATTAGGCAGAGCAGGTTGTATTGCTCTCAAATTGATTCCTAAAGAATGGCCCAAGGTCCCGTTACAAACATTATCCCTGGGACCCCCAAGCATTCCTAAAGCAACCCACATAGTGTCCACTTCGAAAGATTCAAGTCAGGACCAACTAAATCAACCTAGTCAGCCACTAGAGCCCATCAGTCAAGCAGACGCACCTACCTGGCCTGGTCAAGCTATAGCCATGGACCTCTTCAGTCATGCTGGTAAAGAATATCTGGTGATTGTTGATCGTCTTTCTGGATGGCCAGAAGTATATGACCTTGGTAGAGGAGGAAGCAATACTGACGATGTCGTAGAACGTATAACTCAATGGAGCGCTAAACTTGGCATTGCAGTCAACCTAGAATCTGATGGTGGCCCACAGTTCAAGTCACAAGACTTCAAAAAATTTTGTCAAGTGTGGGGTATAAAGCATGATCCCTCGTCCCCATACAACCACCAAAGTAATGGATTTGCCGAAGCAGGAATTAAATCTATGAAGACTTTAGTAAAGAAAACCACGCCTAAAGGAAATATTTATACAAAGGAATTTTTGGAAGGTCTATTAGAGTATAGAAACACCCCCAAAAAGGATGGAATATCGCCAGCACAACGCCTCTTTGGACGCCCAACTCGAACACGCCTGCCAGTTGGACCCGCAATATTTTGTAAAGATATAAGAGAAGAAATCAACGCTGCTGATAAGAAAGCTATCACTCTCCGGCAGAAGGCAAAGGCCTACAAGGACCAACATTCCAAACCCTTAGAAGATTTATTACCTGGTACAGTAGTATTGGTACAAAATCCGAAAACACAACAGTGGGACACCGTTGCCAGCATAATTGAAGCATATGAAGGTCGACACAGCTATCTAGTAAAGACAGAAACAAACCGCCTCAAGTGGCGAAACCGACGATTTCTCCGCCCCTACCAGCAAGACCCCGCCCAAGGCACAGACCAAGGCAAAGACCAATACAAAGATAAAGACAAAGGTCAACAACAAAGTTCAACCCGTATCCGTCGTACTCCGAATTGGTATCAGCCATAAAGACGAAAAAAGGTAATGAACTTATGTCTCCGTGGGGAGGCATGTAGTATATAATAATTAATAATACTAATATTTACAACGTCATTAAACTAATCACACTTAGTTGTAGATTAGGCACACCGGAGTGTATTGCACAGCGTTGTAAAACTAACACGTATATGATTAATAAAACAGAGTTACACAAGTTATCTTGATGTTTGGTCGTTTGTCGTATTTCGTCCTTAAAACTCTATAATACAATCTTACACATGATACGTTTAGCTGTTTCTGTTTTCACTGATTGCATTTACATTTAATTAGGAATGACTGACAATTGTCGAATCGAATACGTGTACTCACAAACAATAATCTAAATGTAATATGCTACTGTACTAGTATATACTAATTTTATTGCGATGAAATATTATGTCTATGTACTAGTATAGAGCCAAATTAGTTTCATATGGCGTTGCTGAAAAAAGAAATCAATCGATCAAAATGTCCAAATTGAGTAGAATTATTTATTCTTTTCGTTTTCCACTGATATGAATAATTTTAATTTTAATTTACTATATATGGGGGTAATATGCGGGAAGTAACAATCAGCTACGTGCAGTGTTCTGTTGTAGCTAGGTTGTCCTTAAAATATTTGTACTCGTTATGAGACTTATATTAATTAACTGGTAATATAAATATAAATTCGAAAGTCATTCAAACTTTCATTCCATCGAATCTAAATACAATATTGTAGTTTTAGAAATTGTCGCCTGTCATTTATAAATTATTAGATTATACTAAATAATAATACATTATTCGTTATTGAAATATGCAACAAACGTACAAACATGACCTTTGATGAATTATAACCATTAAACAAAAATGATTACACAAGCTATTGTAAATTAATATTTTTGGTACATTATTCCCCGTGTTATATTTTTACCAAAGCCTTACGATCTGCGATCTAGATTCAGATTTTGAAAAAAATCACGGTCAACCACACTTGTCACGGCTATACTTATCCTAAAATTTCACAAGTGACGGGATCTCTAAAACAAGTAACGGGATCTCCAAACAAGTAGCGCGAATTCTGAAAGAAGTAACGGGATCTCCGAACAAGTAACGCGATCTCATAAACAAGTACCGCGCCGAACAAGAAGTAGTAGTGAGCCTTTTGGCACTTCATAGGGAAGGTTCCTACACTTGATTAATAATTTTAAATGGATCAATCCAGTAATCTAGCATCAGTTAAAAAAATGGAAGAAGCTGAAGCCAATATTCTGGAAATGGAACGTAATCCCATCATAATAGAATCTGGTCAAATAGAACAAACCAGTATTATACCTCAAGCAGCATGGGAATCTCTGTTTTCAAGACAAGATACTAAGTCAAGCGGGACAGCGAAAGACCTAGATGCAGCTGAAAACCTTATCAGGCATTTCAACTTGGCAAAAACAACAACTTTTGTAGTGTGGAATACTGCTAGAAAGGTTCTGGAAAACAGGTATGACAATTAAACAACTGTAAAAATGCAAACAACAAAACTACTCTGTGAATGTTTTGTCATTTGTGTGAAATCATCTCAATTAATGAATTTCTTACATCTCAGAACTATCTGATGTGAAAATTCATATTATGTAGAACAATGATGTATCTTACATAGCTTTGAATCGGAAGGTGTATGTCGCTGTATGTATTTTCCCAGTTTTGGCCACCTCTGTACAGCAGCCACCTGTCTATTACAGCCATGACAATGTTGTAGCAATGTACCATACTTGATGTACTCATTGAATTATCCTTTGAAAGTGTGTGGTCTAAACAGGAAATGTCAAGGACCCTTCATCAGATTTTTTCTAATAAAATATTTGTAATGGTAATTCCTGCTCCCACAAAATCCATAAAAAGCTAGTTAATCAATATATTGAGCTAAAGGAACCCTTTCGTCATTCTTTTAAAAGTGGAAATAATGGAATGGCCTCTCTATTAACTGGACTTGGGAAATTTTTTATGAGAACGTCCCTTGAAAAATCCTGAAACGGCCCCTGAAAAAATTGGGAAACAAAACAACAACACAATCTAAAAATGATGTAAAATTTTCTGAAGGGCAACAAAGAATTGTAACTTTGAAAACTATGACCTCTAAACATTTATAACTGTACCATAGAATTTCATTTCAAATATTATATCTAGCTATTATTTCAAATACAAGTGAATATGAAAAAATATATATATATATTAGTCGACTGATAGTTTGTACCAAGTGATGCATTTGAAACATGACACAATCCATTTAATAATGATCAAATATAAGCAGCAAATATTATAAAGCAATAATCTTATAATCAATAGTTGTATATCATAAACTTGGAACAGGCCCAACTAATGACACACATAATAATCTAGAATACACCATAGCAATATCTGGAGGCTAAGCAAGTGACCTCTCCTGAAATTGAAAATTTGCAACATTAATTGACACTATCCACACTAACCAAGAATAATTTAAATAGGAAAACTGTCCCAACAAGGATGGATAAATAGAATAAGTAGATTCAACAGATAGCCTTCAATCAAATCAAAGGGTCATTTGGAAATGTAGTACTGCTGAATACAGGGAGGGTCAAATTTTGCTAGAAAGCTTGCAGTATAACACTATGTTAACAAGGAAACAATCAATTGTCTTTTGCAGATATTAAGACCTGAATCTAAAGCTTTCCAGCGATGTGTAAATTTGCTCAATTGCATTACAGATATCAGAAATCCATTCAACATGAATCGTATACATGTATTATCGATGCATGAAAGGAAGTTGAGTACATTATCAAGTTGAATTTGTAATAATCTCTCACAGGATTAACCAATTGGTCTGTTATGTTTCTTGTGGCATGTGTTTGATGTATGTGATGTGTATAATGTACAGATCAATAACTCAGTTATGTCTTTTTGATAGCTAAGACAAGCGCCATGCGATTAAGTTGACGATAGACGCAAAAGCAATAAGCTGACGCGAGTTGAATTTTCCGTTTACCAGATTTCAAAGACAAAAATATGCAAAGGCTGCTGGTCATTCTATTGTCTTTAAAATGAGGTTGAAATTGAGAACCGAGGACCAAGCCACGCTTGGAAATGAGACACATTCGTGGCGGCTAGGCGTCATCTACTGTGGTATCCATTTCATGTCGTACATATTGAACGATATACTGTACACTCTTGAACATCTAAGTGCTTTGCTGGTATTTATAAACAGTTACCATGGATCCTAATTTTGAAAGTGTTGGACAGGCTTTCTCTAAATTCTTCTTCCAAACATTTCAAAGCAATCGAGCAGATTTGAAACCGTATTTTGTAAGTGTGCACTTTTTTCGACTACGATATACTAGCCTTTAGCGTGAGCCTACTTTTATGATGATGTTTATGCCTATGTTATCATTTTGCACATTACTGTAGGCCTTGAACCTAGACCTGGTACTTAACAGACCTCCTTTATCTGTTAGCGGATACTATTTGTTAATAATAAAAATATCATATAGAAAGATTTGCATAGCCAGGTAGCCTCGACCACAAGCCGTTACCCGCAGCCGTGGTCTTTTTCAAAACCTCATGTTCATGACGAAAAACCTCGTTCCATATCTGTTACGTCATGTATGAGCTCGAATATCAAGGAATTACCGCCTAAACATCCATTTTCAACATCAAATTTCAACTGAAGACATGGCAGAAGTTTTGGCATGTCGAAAATAAAATGGCGATTCCATGGAAATTTTAGGACTTACAAATTGATCTCTAATAATAATAATAATAATAATAATAATAATAATAATAATAATAATAATAATAATAATAATAATAATAATAATAATAATAATAATAATAATAATAATAATAATAATAATAATAATAATAATAATAATAATAATAATAATAATAGTGGGAGTGTCACGAGGTTAAATAACGAGGTTAGAGAAGGAGAATTATGTCTGCTTTCGATCTATGTTTCGATATATAAATTGATACGATCTATCATAACATTTGTAATTACTTGCCAAGAAGATTCCAATTTGCCAGAATATGGGAGTATAATAAATGTCTATAACGCATATTATGATTGTGTACAGTATATAGTTCGTTTGTAAATATCATCGTTGACTCTTGGCATCTTATAGAAGTATTTATGAAATGTAACGGGTTGCTCAAGCCCTACCAAGGAAAATGAAAGTTGATGCCAAGAAGCCAATTAGTTGTTGAAATATCAGCGATAAATAGGCGGCATTTTCTCGAAAACCAATTGACAATAAATAACGACTATAGCAAATTCCCACCAAGTTCAGAAGGCTTTGAATAATATAGCTAAACAAATACACGTCGGGTTCACCATTTGTAGGGTTCAGACATAGATAAAACTATATAGCTATAAAGGGTGATGTATTTAGGGTGTTGACCCTACAACGGTTACAAGGAAAGAGAGAGATTACATATCACAGTTGATTATTTACATGAAGTGATAAACGGAAGTTACAATATATATAAGACAACAAACAAACCACTACAAGAGCCTATCAGTGATGATGATTTTTATCATATAACCATCAGTGTTTTAATGGGTTTTCCGCCACTTATAAAAGCCGTATCCAATTAAGTTGACATTTCACACATAAAAATAACACTTTTCTACCAATCACAGAGCATCTTGCATTTGCATTATCAAGGAAACTTCCGCTTTGGAAACTAAAAGGAACGCCATGTTTACAACGTTTATATTCGATTACATTCGATACATTCGATGGAATACATTTGAATTCGATGAATAGGGAAATGGCATCTAATGAATGACGATTGTAAAACTCGAGAGATTTTCGAATGCTGTTCTAGTGATTTGATTGGCTTACTCCCGTGTTTGAATCACGCAAGCCAAAACAACTTAGACATCATGCACAGATTATAACGACCAGATAAGGCACTGAACGTTCAAAAATTGTGATTGGTCAAATAACAGCCATTATGTTTGTTGCCCATTTTTTGACGCATTTCATCGTTGTCCATTACGATTTTAGGGATTTATCGACAAAATGATGAATGAAATAATTCACTTTTGAAGCTGAATTCAGCCTTCTCAAGCTACTCAATGCGAGTGGATGGATGGTACGCTATATGTAAAATTCAAAATCATAATTTTGATACTGTATTAGCAAATTTATTAATGCCAGTTTACCAGCTGTTTTCAACTCATACAAGTAATCAAAGTTTAAATTTGTATGTCGATCATCACAATTGCTGTGATGAGTGTTTCAATTTGAGAAAATTATCATTTCTTAAGGCATTCAGTGTTTTCTTCCAAGTTGCACGTGTTAGGCCTACAGTTCGACATCAATCGATTGTGCATTCAGAAGGCACATCTCCAGATAAAACAATCGTAACACGCAATAAAAGCATGTTGATATATTTTAGAAACTAGGTTTGAACTACGAGAAAACACATCCAAGTTTCATTCGAGCCAGCGTATTAAACGGCGTAACAATATTCGGTAGTTTATAAACTTTATAAAGCAGACACATCTCCAGATAAAACAAATTAAATACCCAATAGAAGCATGTTGATATATTAAATTAAAATAGGATTGAGCTCAAAAGCTCAAAACCTTTGGTTTAAACTACTACGAAACACTCACAAAACGAGCAAAATATAGCTCTGCTTGGAGCTTTGAAAATACGTTTGAATAATATTTTGCTCTTGAAGGAGTTGTAAGTTGTCTCATGATTACGTCACGAAATAATTTCATAAATTAAGTAATTAGACCGATCACTGCATAGATCCAAGATACGTCACAGATGCTTGGCTGTGATTGATCATTTCATTTTTCTGAAATGAGTGCATCACTTTTTGACCTTATTTTTTCATGTCCCCTATACGCAGCGAATTGAAGTACAGGGGCATGTGGCACAGGTCTAGGTACCGTGTGTCAGCCATTATGGATGCTCATGGTCGCTATCTGTTTTCCATGAAGTTTGGCAATGGAATCAGCAGTCTATGTAAGTCTATGGTTTGGGTTCTCTGATACCAACACTTAGGTTGTTGGGAAACACTCGAAAGCTGAAAAACACTCGCCCTACGGGCTCTTGTTTTTCTGATGCTTTCTCGTGTCTCCCAACATCTCGCGTGTTGGTATCAGAGAACCCAAACACGGCTGCCGTGCAGTAACCATTTATTAACACGATGGCGGAAAACGGTCCGTTTATTTTAAAACACTTGATCATGATGATGATGATGAATAGAGAATCATTGAGCTTGCTTAAATATAGCTCTTGTGTTAATCTTCAGTGCGTTTTTGTCAAAGCTCTACATGCTCTTAGGTAAATTGTTTATATATTAAATAGAATAATTTATGGGTTATTCTCTATATACTCTACGTTACCCATATATCTATACTCTACTACGTTACATTTGATTTGGTATACAACCACTATCAACTATCCACTTGTTACTATTCACTACGGGCACTGCATTCATCGTTATCTGGGATTACAATTGTTATACCGCCTATAATTGGTCTTTAATACCTACGTTTTAACGGTTGGTTAAAACTTTGTGCAAATATGATTGGGTATTTAACATCTTTATTCCAATAAAGCTTCATCCCTCCATGGACTACATTAATTATAAAAGCCACAGGGTTTATTCCCATTATCTATACAATTTAACGGATGATTTTCACTCAAAGCAATAATTATCACGACTGTCTACTGAACTATGTTGCATTGAAATATTTTCCAATGACCATCAGGCTAGAATTGGTCGGAACATGGTCCAAAAAAGTTAGTTGTTCTGAAATCCATCGAATGTTGGTCGGAAATCTGTCAGAAGTTGGTCAGAAAAACTTGCTGGTCCGAAATCTGTTGAAAGTTGGTCTGAAATACTGGATCAGAATTTGGTCGGAACGAGGTATTGTAGTGTCCACATAACTTTGTTTTCCGACTGGCATATGACCTAATTTTCCGACGTCACTCCGTGTGTTTATCGGGCATTGATTTAACTTAATATGGCTTGGGTTATCCCAATATGTAACATATGTTCAATGCAAACAAAGAGGAAACAACATATTGTACGTTGTTCAATGCAAAAACAGTTCACATTTTACATGATTCTGTTAATTAAAGTAACTTGGAAGCAAGATGCCGCTATCCTTCTTGGGGTTGCCAAATCTGTGTATGGGAGCGCCTCTTATACGTTCAGCAACACAAGGACTGAATCTACAAAATAATGAAGTTACCTTTGGAAATTATCAATTAGGTTCCCATCTTAAAATTCTTCGCAGAATCCCTAAAAGTGCTCGGCTTCAGATTGCTGGAGCACTGACTGGCCAAAGTGATATACAATTATATAAATGACAACAGCCTAGACGATTGAAGCCTTATGGAGATATGGTATGTACTCGGTCAACCAAAATCATGCTGGCGCTAAAAGTCTGGATCCATCGTGAAATCGGTGCTCGTCCATTTGAGATCCGATCTGAGAATTCTGTTTGAAAAAACCGCCAGTTGAAATCCTACCCACCCTTTAGCATACAAAAAGACAATATCAGAGCCTGGGAAAAATTAGCAAAGAAGGTTCATCAAAGCTGTGTGACGGTAACGCCAGAAGAGGATTTAGACTTATGTTCGAGTGTAAGAGCTTTTGCCGTAGTGATGCTGTTTCCATAGCAAATGAAGAATCTCTTACAGAGTTGAAAAAGCATCCGAACACCCCAATAAATAACAGCTTCCATGAAGTCCCATTAAGCTTTGATGTCGTAGCCGTAACTGAATAAGTCATGAAGATGACATAAATGCGTTTATGCCGGTTCGGCTAAAGGATTAGATGGGGTAAGGCCACAAAATCTGAAACCCACTGAAAGATCTTACATAACCAAAAATTAGAGAACCGGAAGGAGGCTGTTGAAGTTGACTTCTACTCTTACGCAAACTAATACTCTATGTTGATACAGGGATGTATGCAAAGGTGTACGTCCATTGTGTACACGTCTACTGTTTGGTGCCTCCCTTTACAGAGGATGAATGGTTTTTGCTGACAGCTGCCATGGGCTCCCACTCACAGAAGAAAAAGGGAAAAGGTATGCAAAAAGCATAGGAAAACTTCCATTGTATCCACTTTATTCAACTTTCTTTTGTTATCTTCCAATCGAACAAATCGGGAAAGACTATTTTGCAGCCTCAGTACTGGGATGCGGCACCTGGGTCAACGCTATTCCCATTATTTTCACTGGAAATCGTATGGACAATGGTTTAGAAAGCTACTCGCAGGGCTCACAGCAATAATCAATCTTGAAATTCGAACTTGACGCCCTTATGAGAATTTCACTTTGATCAATATTTTTCAAAAGCAGTAACATATTAACTTACACTATATATATACAGGAAACTGAGCGCCAAGCGTTGAAACTGGTGGGGATCGCCAGCACTCTCATTCTCCCTTTCAACGAAGGTGTTACACGTGTTCAATTTATCTGTGTATACGTCTTTTATATATAGACTCATTCAAAAACGTTCTAGATATTTCTTGATGATATAGCAGAGGTTTCATATATTCATCACACTCACACACTGGATCATGATCAATTGTATTTTCTCATTGAAAACAAATTACTTTCTTCAGATAAAGAATAATATCTCATAAAGTGAATTATTTGGTATTCACTGATATGCAAATAATAATTTTTAATATTTTAATGTACATATTTATATATATTTAATAAATAAAATTTTTCTATATAAAAGGATTTCGTAAACATTTTCCAGTTGAGTCGTGTATGCCAGGACATTAATATAATTCTGAATAATGTCACTTTAAATAAACGTTCATGTATAATTTATATAATATAATAATCTTTGTATGTGATGTTGGATGTAACCCAAATGTGTTTTGTATAAATGTAGAAAATTAATTACAACCAGAAAACTGACTTTGAGCATAGTATTTACATGCAATTGCGATCGTAATGGAATCTTATTAATTTGAATTTTCAATCGCATTGAATAGAAGCAGCATGTGTTGCTCAATCTGATTTCTTTTAATTTGTAAAAAGTGTTTCTTTTTTAAATTCATTACATATTGACGCTCACAGCAGCCGATCTGATAAATAATAAGACAATTTTTATTTACACTATATATATGCTGTAACATATTCTGGTCATAATTAAATTTCGTAATAAAATAATATATATTTGAAGTTAAGTTAAATATTTCAATTCTTGTCAGTCACAAGTTTCCTCTGAATCTCCCAAACTAAATCTTACCGATCGCTTCTTTTTCTCACTTGAAAAACTGCAATTCGATGATAAACTTCTCATGAAGCCATTGCTATCTATACTAACATTATCTTTAGAACACGATAAACTCTTACACGAGTAATTCGAGCCGTATTTATTTCTTGCTGATATTAAAGCCAATACCTTCTGGCGTCGATCGGCAGAGTCACATGGTAATACACGATGATTGTTATCAACACTATGACAACAGTCACCATGGTAACATTCACTATTATATAATAATGGCATTTCAGTAAGCTTCTTTGGGTTATCCACATAGCTTGAATCACTATTATTAAACCGCTCTTTCTTCGTGAGTGTCATTGAGCTTCTTGATGTGTCTGAACATGAGCTACAAATGGACGTCTTGTGTTTTCGTTCCCCATGCCTTGGTTTGAGGATTCCTCGCTTAGGTGCAAGTACACCACAAGTAGTATCACTTTCTCCATCCGCTTCAAGGTATCTTGAAGCATCTACGGTACTAACTGAACTGCTAGATCCCCATTTGCTAGCTGTCGTTTCTGGATATGCATTCATGTGGGATGGGATGGAATTGCTTTCTCTCGGTATCCTTCTGTCGATCATTTGATAGACATCATAAGCGTCGGTACTTCTTTGTCCATCGTCGCTGCTATATCGTCGCCAAGTAGGCGATTCTTCCTTTCCTAGAGACCGTTTGTGTTGGTCACTTCTCCGTCGACAGAATGTACTCCTTTGCTTTAGTAATGCAAATATAATTAAAATAACAATAATAACCAATATGAGAATAACTGAAATAAGAATTGCCATTTGACTATAGCCAAGCTTATCAGACGAATAATTATCCTCTTTCATTAAAATAACATTCTTTGGACTCCTTTCCTGGCTAGTAGTTGATGATTGTGTGACTATTGTTTCTGTTGTGCGGAAAGGTGTATGTGTAGTGTTGTTCTCCGTGCTTTCCATTGTATGGATGATTGTAGGGGAATATGACGAGGGGGTTGATGTGGTAGCGGTTTTAATTGAGAGACTAGATGTTGGGATTGCTGTTGTTGTTATCGATGATGTGGATAGTATTGGATTTGGTGTTTTCTGAGTTGGCAATAGTGAAATAGGATCTTCATCAAAGCATTCCAAGGGACCAACATCAAAATAAGAAGCAGCGTTTGTTTTGTATTTGCTAATTTGCATCATTGTTACAGGTAAACTGTCTTTTTGAGTAATATATCCTTGATCAGATCGAAATACATCATCCATAGCATCACAATTACATACTAATGAGGGTACAAAACAAGATTTATTAATACCACACGAACACTTTAGCGATCCTCTTTTTGTCCCACCCCAATATTCTTGTAAAATACCGTCGCCAGAATACCATCGAACACCGAATTCACTGTTTTGCTCCGATTGAATTCCATTCGAATTCAAGAGTGTCGATCTGTAGCAAGAGTACTTCACATATTGTCTACAGAACTTAGATTTGTCTATAACTGACCGAATATTTGGGATGGGTTCATCGTAGCGAATTGGATGACGATAATAATCACCAGCTGAATCATGAGTACCTCCGACAGCGGTGCTGACCATATGATCATGATTCATAATAGTTATTGGTCCAACAGATGATGACATATTACAATATACAGATATAGGATCACCACCAGCCACTTGAATCGTATATTTACCGTTTACTCGTTTGCCTTTATTATAGTAAGCTAAACAAGAGTTTGAATACAATTTGATAATATTTTGACATTTATTCCCAGAATGCTTCACACCACATTGACAAGTACTTCTTTTGCCGTGCTGTATACATCTTCCGTTATTTTTACAAGGGTTTGGGTAGCACTGATCAACCATTGCACATGAGCCATACATGATATTCCCACCATCAATGGACTCGAGCGTAACATTCTGTCCCAGTCCAGTTAGGCCCTTCATACATCCTATAAAACCAAGCTCTTTGTGTCTTGTTTTACCAAATACAATCTGACTAATCGTTAAATTTAAAGGCATGCTAATAGCTCTGTATAACTCTTTGCCATTTACTATGAAGCGTAATGATCTTATATCTGCTATAATATCTATATCATGCCACATACCATCATCATAGTTATTTCCTACTATAACAGATTCAGCACTTCCTGTCCATAACTGTAACTGAGATTTATATAGTTCTAATGAAAACACTAGTACATCATCACGAATACCAAAAGCTAATGAATTATTCCATTGATAAGTTCTGAATGACATTGATAATTTCCATTTACTAATAGCAGTAGATCCTTTAAGTCGAATAAAGCCTTGTTGATTCTGAAAACTAATCGGTTCATACGTTTCCACGCTAAGGCATTCCCATGATGCCTTACTAGATGTAGGTTTTATGCTCAATGGGTTATTTCTTAATTCATCGAACAACCCTTTGTGTGTTCCCCATTGAAAGTCACTTAAACAGCCACTAAAATTTCTATTTGAATCGACATGGCTATCCACTCTTCTCCATTTTGATGGGCTTAATCCACCAATGTTCAATTTGTCATTTAAATTAATTCTTATTGTTTTGAATGGTATATATATAATTTCTGTTGCTATATCAATTGTTATAATTGTTTTATTTCGTTTCCTTGAAATCTCTAATTGATGCCAAGTATTATCAGAATATTCTCCCATTATTAATTCGCCTCGGTATGGCTTTGGACTGACATTACCGTCCATGTTAATGGAGAATCTGCAAATTAGAATAAAATAATTTATAGACAATCATTCTGAAGACATATTTCGGCAACATATAAATTCAATTCAACCAGTAAACAAGAGAATAAAGAAAATGATACTGTATCAGCAAACTATTAATAGTCAAACGACATTTATATAGTCTGTAGTCTGATCGGGGTAGCATTAATAGCTAATATGTCTAACTTCGATCAGAGCTTCCTAGATGTGGGTATAGCTACGAATGTGAATCATCACTAGGAAAACCACCTGACGGTCTGGTTCATCGGTCAGATCGGTTCTGTACGTTATTCGCACTTCATAAATATGTGACTGGGCATTCAGCTTGCACTTCGTGAGTGACAGAGATAAATTGTTCATTGTTTTAGACGATTATCTATTAAAGCTGCTGGTATTTAAGATCATTTGAGTTTAGAGGTAGGAGCAACGAAATGCCAATTTAGCTTTGCAACTCTATTCAATCTCAGTATAATAATTATGTGAATAGCTTAACTTCCAAGCTTTCAAACCCTTGCATATATATTTTTCATGAGTTGGAAAACAAATTTAAAACGAGAAATAAAGGCAGAGTTGACCGGTAACTGAATAGTTTCTACATCGTAGCAACGGGTGTCAATGACAGATAGGGGAAAATCAGACACAGCCCTACATTTATGGTATGAAAATAGATGTGCCATACAAGCCTATTTGAATGGAATCAGCTGATACTAATCAAGTTGTCAGTTTATATAATGTAAAAAAGACGGCGCCATAACAATATAACGTTTGTGACAGTGGTAGATACAATCGCATTTGTACACAACTTTTTGAAATAATAGCATCGCGTGCGTCAAGCAAAATTGACGCTTTTAGTCTAAGCATGAAAATATTGTGATTTAATCCATCTATTGTATGGTAGAAAGACAGTTAACTTGTAAAAGGTTTTTTTTCAGTAAAATTGAGACCAATTAAAATGTATTATCATTTCTTGTAGGATATAAACAAATGCTATATATTGACGGCACAATGCGGCATTCCTTTATATATTTTGTGATGTGCTAAATAGACACTAAGTTGAGCATTTAATCATAACAATAGACAATCAACATGTGCAATCTAATCTGTAACACTCAGCCATACATTGAAACACTAATAACGTACAGTGTCGCTCAATACATCAAATTAGAGATAAATTGCCGATAGAGACAGTGGCAATCACCTACGATTGTTAACCTAAGAATGAATAGCGTTTTGTGGTTGAGACTGATCGTCATGACAGCTGCAAGCCTCAATCAAATAACCTCAATATCAAATATGCTGTATGCTGCCTCCTTTAAAAACAGAAGTTTTGAATGTATTCACTCATGTCACCCGTCGAGTGTTGATTGGCTGAATTGGAGTCATGTGGGAAACGCTCCATCGTCCAACGTTACCGCGCTTCCTCGCCTGGAGTAAGTAGCCGACAGTGTTTGGATGCTGTAATAATGATTGAATTAATGCTTGATATTAACTTTTTAAACATCTGTGTTACAGTCTGAATTCCATAGATAACTCAGAATGCCTGTACTATTATCTTCCGCTGTCCGTAATAAGTGCTGCCTGTGCTTATATAGATATATTATCTACTCCTTGACGGGCCTTGACTGTGATAGAAAAAAATTGACGATCAGGCAAGCTGTTGCATTATTGTTAACGATTATCTAATTGCTGTTTGCGTCATTCGTTGTAAGTTGAAAATGGTAATCAATTAAAAATAAATTCGAGAACACAATAATCAAGTTGAACAGAACAACTCAAGTACCGCAATTATGAGCGGTATCTTTAATTGGTCTTCTATCGATTATCATCACGAACAGAGGAGACAAAGCCAGATTAATGTGGGTGTGTTCTGAAATGCCTTTTCCAAGGCCAGGGGCACTTATCTTACAATTTTATTCAACTTACTACCGATTAAAACAACTATTAACGAACAATAGTGAACATTTCTGATTGATGTAAATCGTCTTATAGTAAAAGCCCCAATAATTGATCTCTCAACTTAACTACCAGTAAAAATGCCTGTCCCATTATGACAGGTTCATTAATGGTTTCATAAATTTTCCCACGGGGTAGACATTTACGTACGTATGTAGATTGCAGTGCAGAGTAATATATATGCTGGGAATTAGGATAGGTATATATTATATAGATATGTTAGATATTATCTAATAGCGAAAACTCATGCTCGATGTCATTTGACAGAGCTAAATATAATAATAAAAGGAGTAAAATACTACACATTCATAACTGTTTCCAATAGTTTCTCGCGCTTTTATTTGTGTGATGTTTGCGTAAGCATGAAACTATTACACTAGTAAAAATTATGAATGCATAGTCTTTGACTCCTATTATTATATAGCCTATATAGTATACATATATATATATACTTTTCCCAGCTGCCAGTTATTTCCTACAATAGTATTACTTGTAGGAGTAACAATTGATGACAGATCGATATAGAATATAGTTTCACAAACGCTTGCGTATTATAGTTTAGCCGGGTTTCTAAAATTTCAATTTCATAGGCGAAATGCTGTTGGTTTAACAAATGAAAATTTAATATTCAGAATGAGATCCATAATTATAATCTCTATTAATTTGTTACGTGTAATTTTTATTTGCAATTTACAAAATAAACCTTCGCATACAAGAAGGGAATAAAATTAAATTAAATCGAGGTTGATATAGCAAACGAATAGGTAATCAGAATCAGGATCAAGTACCTTACGGCATTTAGTCAATATAAAAAGATACTGTCAAATGATTTCTGATGTTTGATATAATTTTATGCGTGGAAAACGTGGAATATATAAATTTCATCAATGTAAATTCTAACCACAGACTCAGCAGCGTTTTAAACAAATACAACCCCACAGTGACAGCAGATGTCTCCGTTACACCTTTAATAACCACGAAAGCCGTGGGTGCTTATTAAAACCGTCGACGTGATTGCTACATGTAATAGATGCTAGGTTCAGCAACTCGTGGTATTTACCGCATCACACCACCATGCAATAGGGGTCTGGTAAGAGAATACTATCACGTGAGATTTCACTCCTCTTATTTTCAGAAAAGAAATGCAAACTTTGGAGTTTTTCTTTACATTTTCAGAGCCATTTTAAAATACAAAAGTAAAACTTCACCTCATGCTGTTGAGTAAAACCAAACTTTGAAAGGCAAAATATGATTAAAGTAATTGTGAGCTATCATGAGTAAATTATTGATTGTTTTATCTCACTGTTGATCGCATAAACTCAACTTTTGACTGGAAATAGGTTATAAATCTGACTGCAATAATCCCTGCTAAAGCTAAATTATCTTTATGGCAGATGGAAATATAGAGACAATTACCTCAACAATTATATGATCGTAGTCCAGCAGAGACAACTTCATCTGTGCACAATATTGGGAACATAAAATACATCGTATAATCATTAGATTTTTAATTTAACAGTATGAAATTTTAAAAGAATAGATACATCCACTATCCTATTCCACTGTGCCTCCACTATGAAGCATACAAATATCATCAAAAGTAAAATGATTCTTAATACGTGGATGACTGTGCTTGCAATCTATTGGAATTGTCTGATAATGAATGTACCGGATAAATACAACTGTGGTACAACTGTAGTTATTTCATCGTCTATTTTTGATTTTATCTAAACTGACCTCTCAAGACTTTATCGACTGTGCCTTTCAATTTCACCTGCCATGCAACGATTTCATTGTTGAGGCAATCGCTCTGCACCAATAAAGCCGTGTGAACGCGCGCTATCGTAATTTATTGTTGGCTTTTTGCAAAGTTTATCTCGCATCACAATTAACTTTTGAAATTGAAGTTGATAAATTTATAAACACTTGATAAATAAGCTTTAAATGAGACTTATTGTTAAATCAAATTCAATCCGAAAGGTCCCAAACAACGCGTGTTCTCTGAGCCAATCCTGACGCCGCATGAAATAAGCAACGTCATTGTGCGAGAGAAAGGCCACAGGTGGATAGGGTTTGAAAACTATGATCTGTTCAGCAAACATTCAAAACAACGAAGGTGGTTTTCTTGTATAAACCAGCAAATCTCTTTAAAAAACGACTCAATCTTTATTCAGATTCATTATCTACTCTCTTTTTTGTTAACGTTTGCATTTGAAAAACATTCGCGGGTGTCTATAGTTTGAATCAATCTCTTCAATAGGGCTTCTCTTGTGTACAATTGACAAGGTTTTAACAAACATTGAAATCAATAATAAGAACAATTTTTATTCAGGTCAATATTTACTAAGTGTGAATTGACGAGAACTAAAAGTCTTATAAATCGCGCTCCGTGCGAAATTTAACTATTGCCATGGTGAAGAAATGTAGCTGCATACAGGTGCATAGAGATTGAATACGAATTGCAGCAAAGGTTCATATTTACAAAAATATGTAATTTAGATAAAAGAGGATTTACGAAATTTTGAAACAGCCAATGATTATTTAATTATATAGTAATAGTAAATGTGTAAATCTGGGCTGCATAAATCAAAGCATTCCCTATTAAAAATGGAATAAATTATGCCGAAAGATGAAAGAATCAGCGCCCTGCCAATCTTATAGCAGGGAAATTTCCATTTATAAGGCTTGTTTCAAATCTATATATTGCGTTCCAAACAATTCAAGATATTGGCTTTGGATTAGCTTAGAAATAATCGCACAATTAATGAGCTGTATACACAAGATGGAAATCCCCGGAACTCTGTGAACACTAAAAAACATGAAAAGTCCGAATATAATCATCTGATAGCAATATAGATAGCATCCGTGGATTGATCTTACCTCAACTTTCCTCTGATAATCTCAGCCATTAAATAATGTCCTGATGTGCCACTAGCATAAAATAGCAAACACGATGGTAATGTTGTTTTGAAAAGAAAGAATAAATTATTTTCTTCTTCGTTTTGGCTAATATCTGATGATAATAACGAATATGATAAATATTGTGCACCGTTCAATGAGATATCAATCTCATCGTGCGGTGTTGCTCTACGGTTTATAGATCTACTTCGTCTGGAGTAATAATTATATTTATCTTCTTCGATGCTACCTATAATTTTTAATTCCCTTGATATCATATTACGATGAACAGCTGACGTGTTTATAATCTGACATAATAATGCTAAACTCCATATAATAGCAAGTAGGCATTCGGTATGAAACCACGCAGCTATACTCCAGACCGAGCGATATTTCATCTCCGCGTATACACCATATAAACATTGATAATCACGAGATAGTGGTAGAATGGTTGTTTGCACTAGCGAGTTGTACCAATAACAAGCTATCCCTTCCACAAACGAGATCACAGAGCCGAATACACAGGACCGTATTCAGATCTCCACGTGCGACTGTGTCGTGTGAAATTGCAACAGTGTCTTCTCCCGTCCTTGAAGTGTGATAGAATAGGCCTGTCCGTGGTGCGTAGTATAAATCACAATGAATCTAAAAATAATGCTAGCAATAATGACCCAGTCCTTGCGCGTCAATAGTTGATCAAGCCCATGTAATCCTGCTGGGTTTGTATCTTTATGCGCACATTGGTGTATTCTATCGATTAAGGCTTTCTTACTGCCACACGCAAACACACGATCGTTGCTGTAGAACACTCAGATCCACAGATCAACATAGATCGACATTCATTTACAAACACTTAACTACCTGTCTTCAGTCTTTCCACTGTCATAGGGTTACGACGAGACAATGGAGAGAACGCCTCATTAATGCCGCTCAGTTAAGCGTGTAATGTTGAACGATCCTCATCTTGAACTCATTGTTGACTGTACACGCGCCGGAGATACAACAGTTGAGCTCATAAATACTGTTGTCTTGTTATTATTGCTAGTGATCTCTGTCATCGCCGTACTCCTTAAATTATTAATGTACTCAGTTACTGTTCGGTAAATTATCAGAATGTATGGAGTCTAGAGTAGCAGCTGATACACCAAGCAGGATACGACGTATTAAACTATTCACGCGTTGTCGAACGCGACAGTGAGACGCGATCAGCAGTAAATCAGAGCTATCAACTCTTAAATTAATGATGCGTTGATCAGCCTATAGGTCATCCGTCACTCTCCCAGGGGTGTTAGCAAATCTCGATGAATTGAATAAAAGTGTGCTGCACGCTTATTGCACGTGCCGTCTCATATCGTGAGAGCTCATTGTGTACCGTTGCTACTAGCAACACAGTTGTTAATGTTCAACCTCGTGTAAACACTCCCTTCTACATATTAATATTTCACCAGTGAGCGGCTGACGCCTACATTATTTTTGAAATACTTGTAATTTTTGTGGCCTTTGCTTTCTAAAAGAATGAGCGGCTAACCTTCGACCTCATTTTGATGATTCAATCCATTTGAAATCTATGTCATTCATTTATCATGGTGAAGGCCTTTCTAACATTTAACTTTCTCTTGGGTGAGGTATAACCACAAATTAAATTTCTATTCCTCGTGTAATAGTTTTTCAGATCGATTGTACACACACATTTTCCATGCATGCTATAGCAGTCATTAATTCTGTTGGGTTGAATTCAAATTAATATATCGAATTAAAATCAACATGGAGATCATATATAAAGACATTTTTATGTCTCCAAATTATATTCACGGTTTCACAATTAACCAATACATTCCTTGGAAATGTCAATCGTACGTTGAACGCGAAGATTGGCATCATAAATTAGAGGTATCAATAAGACATCAATAATGTCTAGTTTGGGGCTGCTGTGAATAATTCACATTATATATTCAATTATTTAACTCTTGTCTAATATGGTTGATCAAACCATCAGTACTATATAATCTAAAATAAAATAACATTAGATATGGCAAAACATCAATTAAAGTACTCAATGCTATATTGCACAGATAAACTATAAATAGACAGATGTATTAAAAATAGATCTACATGCTATATATAATGTTTATGTTGGTGGAAAGGTCACGTGACCAAATAGAAGTATTTTATAATTTCAGGTGTTGTTCTACTCTCACGTTTACCGATAAACTATATAAAAGCATGTCACTGCATAATCACCTGTTTAATTAAATCTTGAGCCTAGCAAAGTCACTTGTCGTATTTGATTATCTTAATAACTCCTGGGAGATTTAGGATATTAGGAAATCGAATTACACCCAATTCTATGTACGTGTATCATAAACAGACTATGAATACAGTACACTACAACAATGAACATCCTTAACAGAAAATTATCTGTTCTTAATCGCACCTGTGTATTAATCTACATATAATTTAAACATTTTCACCGTAGAAATTGATTTCCTTCAGAAAGAAACAGACCAGTGTTTCAGCACATTATATATATTTTGTGTTTGAAACAACAACATGTATTTTTGAGTAGTATATAACATTGCGATTACATATATTGTATTAGTAATCTTATGACAGACAGGCCATGTAAGACTAGAGTAATTGTGTAATCTTATAGTATACAGACACAGGCCATGTAAGTGTGCAGGGTTGAATAACGACTCCATTAATGTATATATAGCTGCACTCTTTATTATAATAATGGTTGGCAGTGCCTGCTGACATTACTGGAAGAGATGCTAATTAGGGCTACTATGGCCGTAAGTCAAAGCTCTTTGATTCAAACAGACACGACCGTACAATAAGGTAGCAAGAGGCGAAAGAGAACGTTTACGTGGTACAGCCTATACACATATAGATGTACAGGAAATGATCAACAATAGACATATGTACTATCACCGTGACGCACATAAAATATAAAACCACTACATAAGATTACAGAGTTTGTGTACCAGACGTGGGTTTAGATGATTATTTCCAACGTACAGATGGTAAAAAAGGTCGTAGTATTTAGTAGACGGCAAATAGGTCCAGATATGAAAGTTATCGACCCTCAGCTATATGATTATAATACTATAGAAATTTATATTACATACTATTATAATAGTCATACAGTGAACACACAAGCTTTCATTTACAATTTAGATTTATATTCGTATGCGCAGACTTAGCTATGCATACTCAATTAACTCATAAGCTCAAATCATTTATGCTATAAATGTTTATACGTCTGAAAATCTTTCTAGTAATGCATCCCTAAACGTTTGTTTTGAATTTTGAAAAACGTACCCTCTACTATTTGAAGGTCCCGGTATGCCTAGAGTATGGAAAGTTACCACCCCCAGGATAGTGGTATCATTATCCGATAGAGGATATATTTCTATCAAAACTTCTTATTTGAACTCATGTTTTGAACGCTACCAGACTCCATTTTGAAACAATTTATAGTCACGAAATAGCTACGGCTACGCCTTGGTTACTTTGCAACTTACTTACTTTGTTAATTGCAATTCCATCTGAACCACAGACTATAACAAGCAGATACTGAAAGTCGAATTCATTTTATTTTCGAATTCAATTGTTATCGGCCGCCATTATGTATGTTGACCTGCCTGCAGTTACGCGCTAAAATCGAATTGGAAAAACACTATAAATTTATACTGTACCAATTTTATCGGCAAACTATATGTTTTTTTTGAACCCAATTTTCATGCTAAAGGAAAATAATTGGAATGTATATATCACCTATTTTGATATGGTCACTTGATAATTGCATATTGTGTACTGGAAGACAGTTTTATTGATTTATGAAAGTTGAACAGAATCATTGATGTTACTGAAGAGAAAAACTGAATATAAATTATGAATACAAGCAGTTTTCGGTAAATAAAATTTACAGTTACATTGCAAATCATATTTTATAAAATAATTTCATTAATTTATCGAGTGTATTTGGCTCTATACATGAATTTCCGAGTTTAAAAAGCCGTGATTTCTGAATTTTCTGAGTGTCAGTGATTGTATTCGATTGAAATTAATGGCTAAAATGTAAGCATTAATTTCAATAAAAGTCCATTGCAAATAGTCTACCCTTGACTTTTATTCCTTTATGCAATATCATCAATCACCAGTGCCTTGAATTAATAGAGCATTGAAAAGAAACTTGCTAATATCAAATTTTATGATTTTAAGTTTTACGCATAGCGTATTATCCATCCACTTGTACTGAGTAGCTTTAATGGGCTGAATTCAACTTCAAAATTGGAAGTATTTCAAGTATCGCTTTGTCGATAATTCCCAAAAAATCTCAATGGAGAACGATGAAATGCGTCAAAAATTGGCAATTAGCATATTGTGGCGGTTGATTAATCAATCAAAACTTTCGAACGTTAGTGCCGTAGAATAGCTGGTTGCTATAGTCAGCTAGCCATCTATTAACATGGTTAAATTTTGTAAATAGATAGCTCTGGTTATAATCTGTGATCTGACCTGACTGGACCGAGGTTTTGCTTGAGGATTGTGCAGTATCTAGGGCTGCACGCAGGCTACGTTAGTCGTTAAGTGTTGACATTTGGCATTTTATTCTCATATAGATCATGATTATCACATTTTCTAAGAAGAGAATACCATAATGACAGAGAAATGAAATATGTCATGAAACTACTTTGAGTGTAATGTAATAAAAAAATTACAAACATAAATTATTATTTTACTTTGAGTGTAATGGCTTGCGTACGGCGTGTTATATCCGTTTCGTAATCATGTAAATTGTCCTGTTGCAAACTCTTCCCTCTCTTATGTCTCTGTCCTTGGTTGTGTCAACATGAGATGAGATCTAATTAATATATATATATATATATATATTGACTATCTTGCTTGTCTTTCTAATGTCCCAAACTATCAACGGTGTTAGTATATAACTCCTTCGAGATCTGATATAGGTGTACATATTTCTGTGAAAGACCTTGACTGTTATAAGTTGTGTAGTTAATTAACATACAATAAATATTATATAAGTGAGCTATAAAAAGAGGACGGCCCGCTAGAAAACATGTGCGAGATAAACTAGTTGTTAGTGTTTAATAATATGCATTCTTGATCTTCTTTTGCCTGAATATTGTGGTTTATGAATTTTGCAAACTATAACATGGTGTCAGATGTGTTTTGAATATTACCATGTTGATTTAGTTTTCAGTGTCTAACCTCTAAGGGGGTGGTTATCTGAAAAACCAGTATACCCCAAGAAAATACATCACTATAGTGACAACGTACAATAAACGGACAGTTCCAATAAAATTTCTTGTTGTAGAAGGAAATTTCACACCGCTGCTTGGATGCGACTCTTGTTTAGGCTTGGAGGTGTTGACATTTATGAAAGTGGACATTATTTCTAACGTGAGTAATGAGCGCCACACTGGGCCAGAGTTGATTCAAAATGATTTGTTATTGAAAGATTTTCAAGATTGCTCTCATGAAATACCTGGCTGCTTTCCCCAGATAAATAAGCCTTGAAATTGATGAACAAATTACATCAGTATAGGTCATGCACAAAGGCATCTACCTATTGCTTTTCAAGATGCAGTGAAGGAGAAGCTAGCTGACATGGAAAAAATTACATTATGAAGAGAGAGACTGAGCATACGCCAAGGGCGTCTTCAATGGTTGTAGTTGATAAAAGAAAGTGTAAAGATAATAATCGACCGGGAAAGAAAGACATTAGAATCTGTATTGATCCTCGTGATTTGAACAAAGCATCGAAGAGAGTACCCCATCCATTATGGCAACTATAGAGGATGTAGTCAGCCGACTTGAAGGGGCCAAATTATTTATATCGTTAGATGCGAGCAGTGGATATTGGCAGTTACCAATGGATGAAAAGAGTTCCAAATTACTAACATTCAACACACCTTAAAGAACTTATCGATTCACCCGCTTACATTTTGGAATTGCTCCAGCACCTGAAATTTATCAACGTGAAATGGAGCGCCTTTTTGCTGGACTTCTTGTTGAAATCATAGTTGATGACTTCCTTATTCATGGTAATAATCAGGAAGACCATAGTTATTATAACCACATAACAACAAGAGGAATAATAACAATCCACATCTCGTAAATATGTATTTGTAAGCTACTCCTTTGAGTAGCTATATTCAAGATTCGTAGTCAAGATAACACACTTGCTTACTTTCAATATGTATTTTTCTAATAACACAAGACTATATATTACATTAATCACATGTCTATTGCGAAATGTCTAAATCTATTTCTATAATTATGACGTAGCCTCCATGCCCCTCCTAGAGAAATCGGATTAAATTTATAAATTAAGGCGACATGGAGATTTTCTATTTCTTGTACTTCTTCTTAGATTATCTTTAATTTTATCTCTATTAATTTTATCACTAGATATGATTGTACTATCTTCTTGATCTTCTGTGTCCTCTTCTTCCTCTTCAGTTATTTCTTCTTCTGTTGAATCGTCTTCTTCCTCTTCATTTGAATGGTATCGACGTAGGAAACGACGGTTTCTCCATTTGAGTCGTCCAGTTTCTGTTTTGACAAAGTAGCTACGACGACCAGGGTACAAGGTAATAATCTCACCAGTGGTGTCCCATAAACGGGTCCTGGGATGTTGGATACGTACAATATCTCCAGTATTGAATGGGCCAAGAACATGGGCGTTGGCATCGTACCGTTCTTTGGCTTTTACTTTAATCTTGAGTGCTTTTTTATCGGCATCTTTGATTGCTGTTTGTAAAGTAGACGTGAAGACTGCTGGACCAACAGGAAGACGTGAGCGTATCTGTCGACCGAACAATCGTTGAGCAGGAGAGAGACCGTCTTTTTTAGGCGTATTTCGAAATTCAAGCATGGCGTGCAGAAAGCTGGATGTATTAAGATTTCCTTTTGGTTCAACTTTTCTAACCAGATTTTTCATGGACTTGATTGCTGATTCAGCAAAACCATTGCTTTGGTGATTATATGGTGAGGAAGGGTCGTGTTTGATCCCCCATTCTTTGCAAAATAATGCAAATGCCCTTGATTTAAACTGAGGACCACCATCAGATTGTAGGCGGACAGCTAGTCCAAGTTTGGCACTCCATTGAAAAATTCTTTCGATGACGTCATCTGTATTACAGCCACCACGACCCAAATCATATACTTCAGGCAAACCAGATAATCGATCAGCAATGACAAGAAATTCTTTGCCACCGAAGGAGAACAGATCCATTGCAATATCTTCGCCAGGCCATTGAGGGACATCATCTTGGATGAGAGGTTCTTTTGGCTGACTTGCTTTATATGTTTGGCAGGCTTGACAGCTGTCGACGACTTGACCAATGTCGTTAGCCATGTTGGGCCAATAGACAGTTTGGCGCGCCCTTGCCAAGGCACGTTCTTTACCTTGATGGGCAATGTGCAGCAGTTGTTGTATTTCTTTCCTGAGAGCTGACGGTATGACCACACGTTGTCCATAGAGGATGAGGCCATGTTGAAGAGACAGAGCATGACGGACATTCCAAAATGGATGAAGGTCGTAGCGTAAATTAACTTTGTCAGTTGGAAAGCCACTTTTAACAGTACAAATGAGGTGCTGATAGGTGCCATCATTGTTGGCAGCGGCTTTGACTTTTTCCATTGTGAGATCAGTGAACTCTGGGTTGGACGCACCAAGAGCATTTAATGTCAAGATTTGAACAAAGGTGTCGATGTTGTCGGCCATATCTGCATCGTCGTCTGATGGTTGACTTGCTGGGTACCTTGAGAGCAGGTCTACAGTGGTATGCTTTGTACCAGGTTGCCAGACAGCGTACGGTGTAGTATGCGCCAGTTTTTCTGAAAATCGACTGCCACATTGTAATAGGCGCCATGAGCTATTATCTTCTTGTTGCCATAATGCGAATCCAAGGCCTTTTGATTGGGCAGAATCTGTCTCTAGACGAAGGCTAGCACCAGGCTTGTACTGGGTGAGAACTCTTGGTGATATCAGCAGCTTGATGAGACTCGTGAAGGCCTCTTGTTGAGCTATTTCCCATATAAATTCCACTTTTGGTGATAGAAGATGTCGCAAGGGTTGAGCCAATGTACTGATATCTGTGCTGAAGGCTTCAAATTGCTGGACGAGGCCCATAAATGACCGAAGATCTGTACGGCTAGTGAGAATAGGAAAATTCTCCAATGCGTTTACTAGTTCTGGGTCCAACGTGTAGCCATCTTTAGATAATTTGTAGCCACACCAGATTACATTTGGTTGAGAATACACAAATTTCTTGGATTGAGTGTAATTCCAGCTGTTTTACATCTTTCGAGGACCTCTTTGACGCGTGCTTCGTGTGCAGGACCAGCTTCTCTGTCGTAAATAACAATGTCTTCCACAATCTTCTTAACATTTTCTAGGCCAATGAGGGCGTCGTCTCCACGTCTATTGTGTTCATCACCGGCAGATATGAGCCCCATGGCATTTCTTAGGAAACGTTTGCTTCCCCATGGTGTGATGAAGGAGGTGAATGGGACACTGTCTTTATCTAAGGGTACCTGCCAGTACCCATGTCGAGCATCCAGTGTAGTAAAGACACCCATACCTGGTGGTATTTGCAACACTTCTTCTCTTGGTACTTTCATCGGATATCCAGGACGCTTGACAAACTTGTTCAGTCTTGTGAAGTCGATGGTGATCCGTGGTTCAGCAGAATGCTTCTTCGGTACTACAACCATAGGATGGAGCCAATCAGGGTTTTCACCAACTGGGACGTCTTCGATGATACCTTTTTCCACCATAGCGTCTAGTTGAGCTTTTACTGGTTCACGCCAATGAAGAGGAATTTGATATGCCTTATAACATTTCTTGGGTGAAGCATCTTCTGTCAGTTCAATCTTCATTGGTGGTCCACACATTGCTTGAAGGGGCCATCTGAGACAAAGACATCTGGATATTGGTTGATCATGTTGGTCTTTGCTGAGTCAGCAGTACCTGCGGATGTACTACTTGATACAAATGAAGCATTTGATGATAATGGATGAGATACTGACAATGATTGTACACTTATATTGTTGGGCCAGTCTTTATTTATCAGGCCTAATGTAATACACCCTTGTCTGCTTAGCAGGGGGTGGTTGGCATTGTCTAATATATGTACCAGGGCTGTGTATGACTCAGTATTATGATAGAGGGTCATTTTCACACACCAATGAGATTCTAAAGTAGACCCACTTGGACCAACCAGAGTTTCTTCATCTCTTGTTAATGTTACATTATTATTCCCCATAAGTTTATAGAGATCAGTGAGCCCCATAGCATCACAGCCAGCCCCTGTGTCTGCTAGCCAATTAACAGGTTTGGTGACAGCTTGATGTTTTGTTTTTAATGGAATTAAATTTTTGCTTGTGTATATTTGGGATAATTGTATGCAGTTTTCAGCTTTTACTTTGGTAAAGCAAAATTTTTCTAAATGTCCCTTTTTGTGGCAACGGGTACATTCCAAGTTTTTCGCCGGACAATCGTCTTTTCCGTGCGTTTTTCCGCAACGACGGCATTCATCGCTTTTTGAGGCTTTGTTTTGACCGCCATGCTTAGCTGGTGACCGCTTTTGTGATTTATACGTCGACTTTTCGAAGCCGTTAATTGGCTTCTCGCCGAGCTGATCATCAACAAAGCGGCTGGACTCATAGTTTTGACAAGTCTCCAAAACATTTTTTAAAGTCAACTTGTCAAGCGGGGTTTCTAAAACTCTTTGCCTCATGGCTGAGTCTTTAAGACCAGAGATTAATCTATCACGAAGACGTTCCTCACGGTGTGCGGCACTGTTATTACATTTATGTGCGTAGTCACAATCTTGGTCGATTTCCCGAAGCGCTGCATAATATGCATCAACTTTCTCGCCATCTTGTTGATCACGTTGTATGAAGGTTCGTCTATCGACAAGTGGATGACGATGGCGTCTTAAGTAACCTTCAAGATGGCCAATTATATTATCGGTATCATCTGTATCTTGGACAGGAATAATGTTTTGCGTCCACATTTTAGTCCAGTCTTCGTGGAGAGCCGACCGAAGTAAACCACGGCGCGCTGCTAGATCACAATCATATTTTAAACGAGAGGCAGCTGAATAATCACTGAATCGGATCACCCAATCCCGAAAGTCAATCATTTTTATTCCTTCTGGTGACCTTAATTTCGGTACAGCTATTCGCTTTGCTGTTGGTGTGTTATTACTTGTAGAACCGTTGTTGGTAACATTCGACTCACTTTGAGACTGGATTGCTTGTGCCAGCGATTTTTGCTGAAGCAGCATGGCTTCTTGCATTTGTTGTTGCTGCATAGTGACCACTTTTAATAACTCATACATGGGATTTTCTCCTGCTTGTTGACGTTGACTAGCCAATGCGTTATTAAGACGTTCAACCTCAGCTTCCAATTCAGCTTTGGTCGGTGCTTTACTAGCCATGTTATAACGAACGGTAGGATTTACGATTTTGTAAAATAATAAACGGTAAATAATAAAGTAGTACTAAATTAATATATCCACTGCGCCATGTAAGCTACTCCTTTGAGTATATCTATATTCATAAGATTCGTAGTCAAGATAACACACTTGCTTACTTTCAATATGTATTTTTCTAATAACACAAGACTATATATTACATTAATCACATGTCTATTGCGAAATGTCTAAATCTATTTCTATAATTATGACGTAGCCTCCAGTATTTAATACTGCGAAACAAAAACAACGTGGATTGATGTGCGTGCCATAATTGTGTCGACGCTTTCCCAAGTTGAATTGTTGAGCTGAACAAATTGGAAGAATTAATTCGACGGAGAACATACCTATTGAAGAAAATTTATAAATCTTCAGTCAGCAGAAAGTTCTTACAAAATATTCTGTACAACGCTGTGAAGTATTCGTCATGTCAACCCGGAAATTCTAGATTAAATCAAGCTGGTCTGTGTGGTCGGCGAGTCGGCGGGTCGGTATTTTACACCCACCGAAGTTCTTTTGACTGCTACAATCATGTCAGTCATTAAAGTCACCATCCTAATAAAACTGCTGCCAATTTGAATATTATCAGCCTTGTATTGTGGGTGTTTGACGACTGTCGCTGTTAGAACACGGAAACGCAAATTCATTGCTACAATTTCCTGTCACGATGCAGTTGGTAGGTCAGAAAAACTGTTGTTTCTGTTTTATTTACCTACATATTTATAGCTGTAGGGTATGTCTACAGTACTACTACATTACTAATGTAGCAATTGTTTTCTGATGAATTTTGTTGAATTGAACGACTACGCTGACCCAGCTGTGTTCATTCACATTTAGTCAGACTGAAATCATACTGTGAAATATACATTCTATGCATGAACGTGTAAATTGTTAGCATAATTCTTACAGCAATCATTATTGTCTATGTATTGATAAAAAAAACCCGATTGTTTTGTTAATCTACTGACATTTTATACAAATATGTAAGGCATTTTAAATATGACTTGCATTCGTATTCATTGAAAGAACTGATGACTCAGTGTTATTATTATTTCTAAGACTGTTTGACAGCCTGTAAGCCACAATCGTAGAAAGCTCCAGCTCCAGTCTATTACCCTTGCGTGTCATATCTATTTTGTATTTTGGCAAAGTAGATGATTAATCAATCTAATTGAGGGAATAAATAGGCAGCAATTGAGCAATCTGTTGTATAATTTCAGAAATTAGCATAACATTGGCTGCTGAAATGAAAAATTGATTATTTATGCGTACCCCAGTGTATTGTAGAGAATGTGCTACTTGTGAATCACTTGTGGGACTTATATACTATAGCAACCTGCTATAGTATTGTATTGCTATGTCGCATGACACAATTGTTGTAAAGAAAATATTCAATATTTTAGCTGCTCGTCTACGGTCATAAATACCAATATATGAAACGTGAGGAGCATGATGAGGATGAGGTTTATACTAGCAACCTGCTTTTTATTATATTGCTCCATTACAATATTTGACCGAACAGATGCTAGAAAACATGGAACGCTTTAGCTGCAGTCATACATGCCAACTGATGCATTGTAACATGATTGTAATAACATGACACATGTGCAGCACAATGATGTCTATACTGGCAACCTGCTGTATATATAGTATCACATTGTTTCATTGCCATACTCAGAAAAATTGATGCCAGATGGCATACCATGTTTTAGTTGCCGTCATACTTACCAATATGTACTGTTATAAATATGACAGATATGCAACGTGATGAAGCTTATACTGGTAACCTGCTATAGTATCACATTGCTTCATTGAAATTCTGAGTGCAATCAATGCCACAAATACACAATGTTTTAGCTGCTGTCAATTGTCATACATACCATTGATGTATATAATAACATGACACATGTGCAGCACAATGAGGTCTAAGCTGGCAACCTGCTGTAGTATCATATCGCCTCATTGCTATACTTAGCGCAATTAATGCTATACTAAAGTATCACATTACTTCATTGCCATACTCAGCAAAATTGATGCAAGAAAACATACAATCTTTTTGCTGCTGTCTTACTTGCTTATATGACTCAATGCAGCTCAATGGGGTTATACTGGCAACCTGCCATAGTATCACATTGCTTCATTGCAATCCCCAGTAGAATTGATGCCAGAATACATACAATGTTTTAGTTGCTGTCATACTTACCGATGAGGTATTATTATAAGTATGACACATGCAACACGATGAGGCTTATACTTGCAACCTGCAATAGTATCATACTGTTTCATTGCAATTACTAACCACAATGATTGTGAGAAAACATACCATGTTTTTGCTGGTGTCATACATACCAATGATGTATAATTATAATATGAAACCATGCAGCACAATATGGTTTGTACTGGCAATCTGCTATATTATCACATAGCTTTATTGTAATCCTCAATACAATTAATTGGGGAAAAAACATTCAAATATTTTTGCTTCTGTCGGAAATACCAACTATATTATTAATGTACTTTATTGATAATGATTAATAATTATGACACACATGTAGCAGCACAATAGCTTATATGCTATACAGGCAACCTGCAACATTACATTGCTTCATTTTTTACTCTTAATGCTAATTTAAAGCTTTTAAGGTTAAGCTGTTGTCATATCATTGCAATCTGCTATAATGTAAAATATGCTTCATTGTTTACCATGGATACTGCTCATATAAAAAGCCTCTTGTTTATGATGATGTTGATTCTATCAATATGGCCTATAGAATACTGGCAACCTGCTATATAAAGTATACATTTTGCATAGATTCATCTGTACCATCTAAAAATCGATAGCTTGGAAACAAAACGTGTAATCCTATCCATTCTTTCTATTTGACATGGCTGTGAGAATGCCACAATGTCAATACTAAGAACAACAATCGCATACTTGCTGTTCAGATCTTTCACATCCTGCATCAGAATCAGCATTGTGTTGCCTTATTGCCAAAACAGTACCTCTATGGAAAGCTTGCAATCACACAACTATTAAAATTAGAATGCTACTGTTACAACTGATATTGCAACCTGCAAAATGTTGTCACAATTGTTGAACACGCATGTGGAATGTGCATGGTACTTTTAACAAAAAAGGTAAACTACCTTAATTTATACTCCTTAGTGTTTAATACATAAAGGCATAAATGAGCTTACTTGCAATCTGCGCCTGGACGATTGTTTTGTGAAATGGGACAAACCATGCATTATTTCAACACCAATTCGATCTTCACACTGCAAACTAGTCAAGGGTATGCTACCAGCATAATCCATTTACAGCCCCCTATAGATTCTTATCATGTTACCGTATCATATTATGGTAATGAAAGGCATGATATAATTTGGATCCATTGTTATGGCTGTATGTTTGCTGCTAGATACAAATACAGGATCATAACCATCCTAGCACATAATATGTACATAAGCACTGGCTTTACCCGTATTATAGAATTCTGAATTTGGAAAAGTTCCGTTGCATAAAGATCACTGTGTTTTTGCAAAAACCAAATGCAACTGCTGATGCTCTGCTAGTGCAGTTTTTGTTTAAAGTGGTTCTTGAATCTTGCTGGTATTTTGTAATTTGTTTTGCAAAATGTGAGGGGAGAAGTGACACAATATTGCTAAGATACGATTTAAGTCAAACTTGACTCAATTGACTTGCAATAATTACAGTGTTATGCAAAAACTGATGCTTATAACAACGATGTTGAGCAAGGTCCCTACTCTACTAGATCATTTGAACCTATGCAAATTACTTGTCAAAAAATAGGTTTAGCTAAAACCAAAAGTCTATCGACATCTCCTGGTATTTCAAGTTATGAATAAGCTACTCTGCAGACTCTGCGCATAACGTGGGAACGTAGCTGGAGATTCGTAATGAATTTAACTTGATTTGATAAAGATATCAATTGTTAATTTATTATCCATTATTTTACAATTCTGAATGAATTACATTTCTATCACATGGTAAATATACCTTCTATACAGTGATAGGTATGTCAACACAGATTCGACAAGCATTAGTATTACAACGCTAAGTATTGTGTCCCAACACAACGAAGCAAAGTACTCTATATAAATTAAATTAGGTACGATTTCCGTGCTCTTATCGTCTGTTCCTGGTTCTTGATTCGCAACTCTCGCTCTTTGAAGTCTCATTTCTGACTCCTTAGCGAAGGAGACCATGACCGAAGGAGAATTTAAAATTAAACAAGACTTACCTGTAAATTGAAGTTTGATAGTAATTCTCCGAGGAGTCACCCTCCCTATTGAAAATATGATGATTTATACATCTATTTATATGGGACCCTCCCTTGATGTTGCGAGAGCTGCTCACGCTGTGAAGACTAATTAGACATGCACGCATGCGCACATCTTATTTCTGACTCCTTAGCTCAGAACCATGACCTCGGAGAATTACTATCAAACTTCAACTTACAGGTAAGTCTCGTTTAATTTTAAATCTTTAGACAATCCTTAAAGGAGTTTCTTTCTCGTAATTGTAAAGGTAATCCAAGAAAATTCCATCTTAAGCTTCAAAAAGCTACTGGTATAGGCAAGGATAAGAAGCTATCTATTCCAAATATTTTCCAATATGGCAGCATGGCTACATCACCTGAAGAAAAAGCAAAGTTATTCAAGGACTTATTTCAAGAGTGCATATCTCCTCCAGTATACTTGGATCAACAAAGTCTCAATGATCATCAAAGCATCTGATCAATCAAAATTAGAACATTTCAAACTTTCTCATTCAGCTATACTTAGACGCAGACGTCCATAAGACAATTAGTAATTTCAATAACAATAAAGCTACTAGACCTGACCAATTGTCAACTTACGTTTCTTAAAATCTATACTTCCAAGTCTCACAGCCCCAATCACTGACTTGTACAATCATTTTATTACAATTGAAGAGATCACTTCTGAGTGGAAATATGGCTACATCTCACCAGTATGCAAGAAAAATGACCCAATGGATGCTACAAATTATCGCCCGGTTACCATCTTAAGCCATCTCTCAAATGGCTAAGAAAAATTCCTAGCCAATCAACTTAAACTTCATTTCAAAGGAATACTTCCACATGATATGCATGGTTTTATTTAACACCTTAGTACTGAGACAGCCATGTTGAAATTAGTTGAAGACTGCCGTATTGGATGCGATGAAAAGTTGAAGCCTGTAATTGTATCATTAGACCTATCAAAAGCTATGAATATGGTACACCATGATCTACTTTGTTCCAAGCTCAATGCGTATGGTATTGACAGTCCTGGCTGCAATATTCTGAGAAATCATCTCAGCAACAGGTATCAATCAGTAAAAATCGAGAACAAGCTATCCTCTACATTTGAGAGCCTTCGCGGAGTTTCACAAGGGTCAATACTAGGACCAATACTTTTTAACATCTATGTGATTGATTTTTCATACAGTGAATTGCAATCATCCATCGTGCGATATGCAGACGATACAAATATATATTTTTGTGGAAGAACTACAAGGGATGCCATAGCTACAATAAACAATGATTTATTGACTGTCATTAAATGGTTTGAAGTAAATTTTATGAAGTTGAATGCTTCCAAAACTCAATCAATGCAAGTAAAGGCTAACAATAGAAAATAGAAATAAGAGTAAAGATCATCAAATTGTGAACAATGACAGAATTAAAATGAACGGAACTGAAATACCTTGGTTCACAGAACTCTCTCTATTAGGAGTCAAATTAGATCAAGCCTTAACAATGAAGCCGTTCTTGAAGTCATGTAAGCAGAAGTTTAATATGTGCCTTGCACAGCTCAGACAACTGCGAGGGTGTTTGACACATTCCCTGTGCGAAAGGCTTTATTCCTGTTACTTGCGACCCAATCTAGAGTATTGTAATCTTCTCACAATCGGCATATCCAGATCCGAGGTAAATATTTTGAGCAAATATAAAAGAAAAGTGATGTAATCATTGATGTATAAAAGAGAAAATTCGCAATTGCTTTCTGAAACGAAATGTATTTCCCTAATTGTCCGAAAAACTGCAACTATGTCCATAAAGTATTGTCTACAGATTCAATTGTCTCGCTGAAAAGCTTATTTTCCCTTCAACAGAATAAATATACGGCTCTCCCAGACCTACGTCTCACTGCTCCAAAATGCAGACTAGAATCGACCCGGAGATCTGTTGGTTCAATCGGAGCTAGAATGTGGAGTTTTATCCCGAAACAGTTAAAGCACATGCACCGCATCCAATTCAGCACTGCAGTTCTGGATTTGGTTCTGAAATGGGAAAAAGAAGGCACACTAATGGACAAAACCTCAACTTAAATAAACGTTATATTTCTTTCTATCGTTCCAAAACTTGTAATTGTTCATAATTTTCAATTTGGCTCTTAATGCCCTTTTTCATTTTAATTAACCTAATTACTATAGAGTAGAAGTTAGTTTCAATTCATATGTAAGCTATTATAGTATAAATAAGTAGTTACTGTATTATTGGTGAATTATTTACACTCACCCATCGTAACAATGTAAACGAGAAGTATTTCTCATATTGAAAAACGATGTTAAATAAAATTGCACACACACACACATTTTCGTACTGTCATTGGAATGGGGTTATGTCATGCTAGAGTATATATATATCCTTGAATATTCCTTCAATTTCGGAAAGAAAGAGTGATACAGTACAACTCCTCGCCGATTTGCCGGTGTACACATTTTCACTATGTCCTTCAATACATATGCAAGAACTTGTGCTTACGAGGTGACTGACAATCACGATTGAAAATGTAACAAACATTATTAATTATTCATTTAGAAATAAAGTCCGTTACTTGGAGGTTCGCGCGACATACATTTATGTGTTGTGTATATTACAAAATATTGATACACAGATTATCATTTAAACTTTTCGTGTGTGATGCTACTTGCGCTGTAAAAATATCAATTGAATGATTATTGTAATAATGGTGATAATAATGATGATTGAGATAATATACAGATCGGAATACAGATTATTCGGATCGCTGGACCGTCTTACTTTATTCAGTCAATCCTTTATCCAGTGTTTTATCCATAATCTTTAGTTATTATCTTTGGTTCAAACAATATACCAATACCTCATGTCTTTGATCGAGGCATAAACCGTACAGACAGCACAGAAACTGTATCGCCATGCACATATAATACTTTATGACTTATGTCAGTAATAACGCAATATAGAAGTCGATAGAATTTTAGATAAATCACATCAACGTAAGTAGTTTAAATAAATAATGTGATAGAAATATGTTTATACTGAACAATGTAGCAGATACAAATTGAAAAACATTTTCAAGAGTTGCAAGTAGCAAATATACTTTCATATGTATATACAAAAATATTTGAAAAAATTTCTGTTCGGTATTTAAATTGGATGAAGAAATCGATATAGCAATTCATACTAATTAAATTAATTTTTAAACATTATTAGTTTATTTCATTTATCGATTTCACTTTCTAAATAATTCATGTCTAAAATAATATGAATGTAATCGATGTATTACAATTATACAATGAACAATCTACAATTAACTGCTGTAATGTTTTGGAAATCGACAGACAACGCTTGCACGGGAGCAGCGGGATCTGCAAAATATATTCACACAATAACCTAGTCGTCTAATGTTCGCCGGCCTTCCTAACCATCTCACTATATAGTAACTATGGGAAGACCTAGATAAGAAAACACGAATGATACTGGAACGCAGCAGAGAAGTGGGTCTTGAATTTAATCCAAAAAATTAAGCTGCGCAAAAAAGAAATATCATATGTTGGACATATATTAACCGGAAGTGGAATATCTGCTGATCCGGGTAAAATTGAAGCAATTAAGAATGCCACCACCTACCGATAAAGAAGGAGTAAGAAGACTACTAGGAACAGTAAATTACCTGGATAAGTTTATTGAAAATAAAACAGATATAGACAAGCTCCAATAAGCCACCTCACAAGACAAATCTCGTCTTTTGTTTGGGGCCCTTAGCAAAACAAGCATTTGAACAATTAAAGAATCGATTAACAAAGTCACCTGCATTGACATATTTTGCAAACGATAAACCAACAGAGTTAATCGTAGATGCAAGTGGTACTGGCCTTGGTGCTGTTTTGATGCAAGAGGGATGTCCAGTGGTATATGCCTCTAGAGCATTAACATCTTGTGAAAAACGATATGCCGAAATTAAACTTTAACTGTTGGCAATAGCTACTAAATTTCACTCATATTTATATGAAAGAACTGGTCAAGTAGCAACTGATCATCGACCACTTGAAGCGATATTTACATTTCCGTACTGCTGTAGAAAATGATCATGTGTCAAAATGCCTGCTTCAGTTTATTGTTAAGGGTTGGTCATCTGATCGAAGTCAAGGCAGACTGGGGATTTTGTCACATCACCAGTTCATCAGAATATCCCCAGTCAAATGGTGCCGCAGAACGTGCTGTCCAAACTGCCAAAAGAATATTGAAGAAGGCAGTTAAAGCAAATGAAGATGTATTTGAAATTTTTGCTGAAGCATAGAAACACTTCATTTGAAGACATTGGTTTTTCTTCAGTCCAATTACTAATGAGCCGACGTACTAGGACAATGATACCAACTCATCGTCAATTACTTGTACCTATCATGTAGCAGACAAAGAAAATGTAGCGAAGGCATTGCAATTACATCAAGAGAAAATGAAAGCCACATATGATATTACATGTAAGCCATTACCAGGTCTCTCATCTGGGGACTCAGTACGAATTCGCCCAGGAAATAAAAAGGAATGGAGACCTGCTGAAATACTTTCAAGGTCATATCTTGTTGAAGACAACTTAGGAATAGTCTTTACACGTAAGCGGAGACACATTCTAGCTTGTCCAAAAGATATGCCTATACAACCAATAATTCATCTTGAAGACAATAATGATGACCAATAAACAACAACTCACAACCAATCATCAGTTACGCCTCCAGAAAATGAAGTAGCATTGGATGCACCACGACGATCTCGTAGATCCACAAGTAAACCTAGCAGATTAATTGAAAACTGTTAAATGCTTAACTTTCAGTTAATATTGTTAAGAGAGATGTTATAAGTTGTGTAATCAATTAACATACAATAAATATTATATAAGTGAGGCTATAAAAAGAGCATGTTATATTATTATTATTATTATTATTAATAATAATAAATATTATCCAATAGCAGTAAAACAGTGCTCAATGTCTGTTGACAGAGCTGTAAATATAAATAGAGGAGTCAAAACATAGGAAACGATCACAAAGAAAACACGCACATTGCGATACAATAGGCTTTATCCCATTTAACAATAGCTGCGATTTATGTAAGTTTATATCAGAGGTGCCATGTATGTTTTTTATTATCTAGTTTTAACTGTCTGATGATCGCAATAAAGCGTGAAACTTCAAGTTACAGTAACAAAATGTGAGTCTTTGACTCCTCTATTTATATTATTATTATTATTATTATTATTATTATTATTATTATTATTATTATTATTATTATTATTATTATTATTATTATTATTATTATTATTATTATTATTATTATTATTATTATTATTATTATTATTATTATTATTATTATTATTATTATTATTATTATTATTATTATTATTATTATTATTATTATTATTATTATTATTATTATTATTATTATTATTATTATTATTATTATTATTATTATTATTATTATTATTATTATTATTATTATTATTATTATTATTATTATTATTATTATTATTATTATTATTATTATTATTATTATTATTATTATTATTATTATTATTATTATTATTATTATTATTATTATTATTATTATTATTATTATTATTATTATTATTATTATTATTATTATTATTATTATTATTATTATTATTATTATTATTATTATTATTATTATTATTATTATTATTATTATTATTATTATTATTATTATATTAATATTATTATCAAGTGATTATATAGACGGTGTCTGTAACTTGCGTATGTGCGTGCTTACGTGCTGCGTGCTTTTTCATGAAACACGTCATAATTTATCACCTTTTTGACTACGACCTCTGTTTACTATTTAATTAAGCGTCTCGATGTTATGAGGAAATCCTAGCTTGGGTAAATTTGGTGTTCGCTATCATGTCATAGTTGACGGAGACTTTTTATTCCAGACTGAGTTCCAGACCGCTTAATCAATTTATTAAGAGATGAAAAAAAGCCGTAGCAAAGGATTTCTAATAAACTGTTGAACGTGATTTGGCAGGAAATCCATCACACGAAAACGCAATTATTTGTAGGGGTGCGAAGGTTCTGAAGGTTCTTAATAAAGTCTGGAGTAAAGTCCCGTCAATTACGACATGACATCGACTGCCAAATTCAGCCAAGCCAGTACGTCTTCATAACATCGAGATGCTAAAAATCGCAAGCAGAGGTCTTAGTCAAAAAGATGATAAATTATGACGTATTTCCTAAAAAAGCACGCAGCACGCACGTACGCAAGTTACAGACACCGTTATATAGATTTCCGCATGGCGCACCAGTGAAGGCCTAATAAAACTGAAGGTGTGCCAGAAGCCAAAAACATGGTGTGCCCAATCACAGCCCACCTTGGTATCATCTGAAATTTTATTGAGTGCTGGTCGGTGGATAAGACACTAAAAATGTAAACAAACTTGCTTGAATCATTTTCAAAGTTTATATTTCGATCATTTATTCTGTCATATTGTCAATTTTTAATTATATATTTACGGAAAAATGGAATTTTGAATCATAGTAATGCTGTGTATTGGAGAATTGATCTTTAATTTAAATATTTCTTTGATTTTTATTATTAAAATCAAGATTCAAACCGACAGAAGTGCTTACAATTTCCATCAAAACATCGATCGTTTCGTCAAAACATGATGTTTTCTCCTTTTAGTTTGTATTATACGCCCACGAAAGGCCTTTATAGTGTTCATACAGTTCTTCGAGATAGTGTAATCTATTATTTCTATTTGTGTTACTCCAATTTGATCCAAAATAATACCGTAAACTTGATATTTTAGTTTTCTTCGACGGTTTGTTTACAAAATGTTGAAAGTCAAAATAGCTGAAATCAGCAAATTTCATTTTCTGTTCACACCTCGTTGTATTGTTCTTCGATGGGCCGACCAACCAACACCTGGCTGTAACTCACACCAAGGTGCGCTGTGATTGGGCACACCATATTTTTGGTTTCTGGCACACTTTTTAACCTTAAATTTTATTAGGCCCTCACTGGAGCGCCGCGTGGAAATGAGGGCCGCGATGGAATGAGGCTAGTGGTTTTCTTTCGTAAAAAAAAAGATGGCCACCATCGATTGTCAAAACGAGACATGACATGCCATTATCGAAAGGGAGACAACATCTTTTGAAATCATGAAGTAATTAGTAATTAATTACTTTTTTTGGGAAAGTAATTAGTAATTGTAATCAATTACTTTTTAGGCTGAAGTAATTAGTAATGTAATTAGTTACTTTTGAGGATTAAGCCTGGTTTCCATATAGCAAATTTGCCTGCGTCGTTGCCGGTGACATTTGCCTGGGTCAAAGCCGTAGACATTTAATGATCCTTTTTCTATTGTTTCGACCGGATATCATTAGTTTTGCCTGCGTCATTTCAAAGTTGATCTCACTCCAACTTTGAAATCAGTCAGGCAAGACAAGTGATATCCGGTCGAAACAATAGAAAAAGATCATTAAATGTCTACGGCTGTGACCCAGGCAAATGTCGCAGGCAACGACGCAGGCAAATTTGCTATATGGAAACCAGGCTTTAGTAATTTGTGATGTAGTTTATTACTTTCCTAAAGTAATTCTCACATCACTGTGTAATAGAGATCATCGATTCGCGCATAATTTATTATTCGCGTTGATTTTTCCCAAATATTTTGTTTCAGAATGATTGACGAACACTATATATCATGCAGTTTAGTACACGATTGTAGAAGGTATCCAGAGTCTTGTGATAAGGCAGGATACAAATTTAGCCCAAATTACGAGGAATTGATAGTGACTAAATAGTAAAATTATGAGTCAAACACTTGCAACCTACAAATATCAAATAATTAAGAGTTATTTATTTAGATCATATCCACAGCTGCGTTTTAGATTAATAAAGTGCTTATGAAATCTCACATGGAAATCTGCATAAGTGCATACAGCAAGTAAAGAAGTGTTACGATAACATATTCTTTCTCATCTGCTTGATTCACTACCATATGTTCTAGATATGTACCACCACAGTATAGCTGTATTCTATAAAATCTCCAAATCTATCCCTGTCTATAGTTGCAATGCATGCAAGTTCCTATGTATGATCGTAATATATACACATATTTAATCACATTTTTATAAAGTGTATAATTATATAATCCCCAAGTTGAATAGGAAATGCCAGCTCATTATTAGTGCTATAGATGTCCCAAGGAAATGTTGATATGAGTGACTATAGGTGGTATAATTCATGATAATCGTCTTCTTTTAGATTAATGACAATATAATATGCTATGTACAGTTGGTCAAATGTGAGGCAAACAAAACCCAAAGCCAAAACCAAAACAGTTCAATATTGAATAGTGTCAATGAGAGGGTTTTCTGCTTAACTGGAACTTGAATATACATCACCATACTACAATATGTTATATTATTGACATTGAATCTTATTTATATTCTATTGATGTTGTTTTTTGATTGGATTGGAGCTCATTTAAAAGTAAGAAATCTGTACATGCATCGTTTGAGAATAACTGTCCGTTATCAGTTGGTGTTGTAATAGCCTCTTCTGAACCACTGTCATGCGGAGTATACGCTTGATGTTCTTGTTCAGTAGCTTGCTTTGACGGCATACTCAATAGCATACCTTGCCGTCTGCGTTGTGCTGCCTTGCGACAAAAGAATTCATAGCAACAGTTTCTAAGCTGTCTTGTTAATAATATGTAGACAACAGGGTTTATACTCGATATAAACCATGGGATAATGTATAACAACCAATTATGCCAATCGCTTGTAATGGTTTTTTTCGCCAATAGCTCATACCAATGTGAACCAAAAAAGAAACCCCACCCAATTGTAAATGGTGCTACTATAACAATAATATTCAATGAAACTCGCAATTCCTTCAACTTCATACGATGAACACTGCTCGTACTCGCCGATTTGCTTCGTTCACCTTCATTCCTGTGTACAGATACACCTAATACTGCTCTCTCTAACGTTTTGGTGAACTTGATATTGCGTAGGGCGGTAAATAAAACCACGACGTAGCAAACCAAAATCGTAGCACATGGCAAGATAAAGCTAATCACAAAGGCCATTGCTAGAACAGTAAGTCGGTATCCTGAGTTTAAAATCCAAGCCCTCAGTATTGATAGACAAAATATAAGCACTGAGTATATCCAAACAAATGAAATGATTTTGAAAGCAGCACGGTCATGTATAATAGATGCATAACGTAACGGTCTAACTACCGCAATTGCTCTATCTGTACTAACTGCAGCCAAGTTGAAAATAGAAGCAGAACCAACGAAGATATCGAATGAAGGAAATAGAAACTTATTGACGTTTTCAGGAATAGATACTTCTGGCAGTAGCACATACCAAATAGATGATACCATAACGACCATTACCATTAAATCAGCAATTGCTAAACTACATATGAAATAGTTCGTAGGTATACGTAGCTTTCTATACTTGCATGTCATTAAAATTATCAATGAGTTTCCAAAGACACCCGGTAGAAAAAACAATCCGGCCAAGACGCACATCGCTTTGAAAAGTCCTGTCATTGGATCATTCGTAGTAGGAGAGGTTATATTCATTGACGATGTCGTAATATTTAACAGTGTCACCAATGCAGTCGTATTGGGTGTGGCACTTACAGCCATGTTAGTCTGTGCTATATTTAAGGTCATAACATATTGCTACTACATCGATTTAGTCTGACAGCTTCCCAATGTTCGACCCACTCACTGCAATGGGAAAACATTCATATTATAACTAAAATGAGATTGACATCATTAAAATTTGATTCACAAAAAGTAATGAAAATGACATTAGCAGGTGCTTTTTAAAGGACCTCATTAAACTGCCCGTCACAAGAGTCAATTTTACTTCAAGTATATATATATACAACTATTGTGCGCTGTAAGAGATCACCTTGGCACATTCTGCTATAGTCTAACTAACGACTGTTTACATTTCTATGCGCCATAACATAAATTATCGTCAAGAAAATATGATATAAATACTTGCCTCGCGCCAACAAAAACGTTAAGTTATAATAACGTATGGCGAAAACTCCAAAATAGGACATAAAATTACTAAAATCAATTGTAATACATGGACCATATAAATACGTTTAGCTATTTAAACATACCACTTTAATAGAAGTTTTCTGAACACTTAATATTACAATAAAATCTTTCAATCAAGAAAATGTAAAAGGCAGAGCCAGGTAGCTCAAATTAAGAAAGAAGATTGATTGTCTTACATAGTCCTGTTGATTTTAAAATAACAGTTGTTTGCAGTATATAGCTGGATAGATGTCAGAAAACAGCTGCGTACAGACTGTGCATTCTACTATTAAATAATTTATTAAAAAAACGGCATGAATGATAGCTAGACTGTATCTTGCCTTTGACGGTTGAAGTCTTCAAAAGATATTGTACAAACTATTGGGTTCGATTGAAAATGTAATTAAGATGTGGAAAGAAATCTCTTGCGGCGTAACATTTTGAATCAATGTCAACCAACGTTGATGACTGACTAAAATAGCCTCTCAGATTAACAACTATGCATATACTGTAAATACAGCTCTCATGTATATATATATAAATATATAGCCTGCGTCACTGGCCATATATTTTTAATGACCGCCAAGATCTGTACATGACGGCATCATTTTTAGTTACGGAGGAATGTTCTTAGATGCCCAAAATAAACACCAATTAAGTACCTTATGTTTTGCAAGCTGATGGTATTTAAGGCGAGAAAATTTGAGCAGATGAAAATTGACATCATCTCTTATTTGAATTACAGGGACAATTTCAGAAGAATTACACAGGTTGATTGCATTATGATTGCATTTAATCGAGAAAATAAAAATGTTATCAAAACAGTCAATTATTTAGTATTAAAAGTATGTTTTTTAGAACGCCTCACACACACTCATAAAACAAAACTAATCTTTCTCAAATGTACTAACCAAATTTTATCAACAAAATTCACAAACCTCATTGACAGATATCTTATGTCTATGAGAGCCTGTTTAATTTGTATGCCATTTGCTGGTGTCAAAAGTGATCCCAATCTTTATTCAAAACCATCAAATAAAAGAGCATGTTGGCAAAAATTTTATGGAAACGGCTTACGTCATATAGACCCATAAAACTAACATTTGTGACGTAAATTGAAGCTGTAGGACTTAGTTGGCATATTTCCATGCGCTTGCGCGCTTATAGAAGAAAAAAACAATGATAGCGTAAAAGGCTGAATTATATAAAAAAACAACATCGATTAGAAGAGATAACCTAACGTTTTAGTATTTACTATTATTTGAAGAAAACTATTATAAGTGCATCTATAAAGGTACTCTTCTGATTATATTTACGTACTAGCGAGTTGACATATTGCTATACGTATCAAGATTAATAAAATACTATTTTATACTCGCAAAGCATGTTTATATAGAATAGAAGATTACATTGAAACATTTTGAATTTAACATTATTATAGTATTCAATATTAATAGGATAGCTTTAAATTCAAACACGGAAACATTTTTGCAAACATGACGTTAAATATAACATCGTTAGAATGGAAAAGGGAATCCCATTTCACTCTCACAGCAATCAGTAGCCGCTAAAAACGATGTAGATATAACTGCAATAAATACTTAATCAACTTTCTATCATAATGGACATGATAATTCAAAATCAATATTACTATTAATCATATATATACAATCATTATATAGTTGTTATTACTAATATTAGTATTGATGATTTATTATCATTAAATTTACTATTATTATAATTTATTATAATTGTTATTATTATTACTGTTATTATTGTTACTGTTATTATTATTGTTGTTTAAATTGATATCAATAATGTTAAACGAGCTGGAAAATTGGAAATGCTCATTTTGGTAACGAATCAAAATAAAATAAAAACACACACGTCAAAATACTCTGCCCACGTGACATCACAATATCTTGATTTGATTTTGCATTTCCCTTGTTGCTAGACCACTATGGCTAGATACAGACGGAAGGATATATATGCTTGTTTGACTTCCACAAAATTAATTTCAATGTTTCAAAGTTGTTTTTAAAACGTTTTTGCTGACTGTTTTGTGATTATTACCTAAAAATACAGTGCCTGATAAAAATGATACGGAATGCTAGTGAATTAGATAATAAATTTATAAACCAATTCAAGTTATAATTCGATCGTTACTTGCCTATATCAGAAGAAGGATTAATATATCCATTAAACGTATAGTATTATTCTGACCTTTAACAGGCGTCTAGTAATTGAGGTGATAGTGTCTCTCTCTTATGGTATAGAGCTTCTCTCGGGTACCGAATGAGTCACTCGAGAATTATTAAGAAAAAATATGACCGTGATGACGTATTTTTAAAAGACCGTGACCCCGGGATGTATTGTTATAGAACATCAGCATAGTTGATATGAAATAGCCTACTGCATACTGTTTAAAGTAGTTGATTGTTATTGGCTATTCAGTATATCCTTCAGAATGGGCGTCCCTGGTAGCCCTGGTAACAAGACTTCCCTTTCAGTTACAGTCTGTATATCAAGGACAATTGTAAAACTGTTCGTGATAGTCAATCTGTCTGTGATGCATGATTTAATGCGTTGTATAATAGATATTATATCAAATGTTATTTCAATCTGTTATTGTTTTCAAATCGGTAATACAAAGTAAAATCATTCAAGTAAATAATAGTGCAGGTGTATTTCAAAATACTTGAAAAATGTAAACATATAATTCAATTCTACTTATATTGTGGAATATATATATATATATATATAGATATAATTACGTATGTATACTATATGAAAGATTTTTAATACAATTGTATATTATTGGAAGATTGATTAATGAATCTATTCTATATCGAAACAAGAGTTTAGGATAAATGAATAATTCAAAAACAAATAATGAATGAGCTGTCGGCAGAAAATACTAATAGAATAATCACTAAATCAAACTATATACATGATAACATGATACTGATGACGTAGATCATGCTGAAACAGAGTCATCTTTAACACAATAATATGCACAAACAGGGGTCAAAAAGTAGGGGTAGGGTTTAGTCCTGTCTACGGAAGCTGTCTACGAACACAATTTCCGAAATTCTTCTTTCTGAACTTTTTTGAATTTAAAATTTATTAAACTAAATTAATCTTAAAACTAAGTAGGACATCTCATATTTGTTAACCGCGGGCTCAATTACATCCGAATTCCATCAATTCTAAAGCTGTGTTGACCACTCCGTGTTTTACAATATATTAAAATTCATGCCATGATTACTTATTGCAAAACTGACCAGTTAGTCATTGATTAAAACAGTTATTGATCTCAGGCTCGATGAATATGGGCATAATGACCTTGACAGACATCGGTCATTATCAGCCGATATTCACCTCGCCTTCGATCAATAACTGTTTAATAATCGCCATCAACCATGGTATATTGCGGAGTGCCCAAGATAATGATCAAAATATAAATTTCTTGAATGGAATACCAATAAATATGCATAATCAATACGATTTTTTAATGTAAAGTAAATTTAAATAGACTCAATATAAATATTCTCAAAGGAGCAAAAAGAAGTGTAGAAATAATGAGATATCTGGTGATAAGTGTTCACAAGTGATAACAAAATAGTTGTTTTAATCGTTAAAATTTATATTTTGAAGCGACATTTCATCTGATTAAAAATTAAAATCGGCTTAAATTATTATTGAGAAGCATATTCGAGCGTGTACTTTTAATAATTTTCTACAGGAGTATCAACAACATCATTAAGAATTATTTTAAATTCATAATACAATTATTAAAACTAGAAAAAGGAAGAATTGATGTGATGAATACGATAATGATAAATACGTGACGCAACATTAGAAGATTGTATATTCATATGCACCTGTCCATGTAACTCATAAATCATTTGAACATAAATTATGTTTAGTTTACTATTAAAAACATTATGAATGCTCTGCTGATATTTTCACCTGTGGAAACAATAACAGTACTTTTTCCTACATGTGTAAAAATATATAAACTATGCTCGATAATTACTAAAGATATCATTTACTCATACAACTGAACCTTACTCCTATCAGTGTGTTATAAAAACAATTTGAACTCATACAAAGCATGGGCCTCCATAGCAACGGTAATTTAAATATAATACAGTAACAGTAATCTCAAAATAATGCTAGTGCTATTATTAAACTTGGCATATTTTGAGCCTATTTTTAATTTTTTATCAATCTAATCTTCATGCGTCTATCTTCGCATTTGGGAGAACAACACACTCTATCATATTATAGGGCACTCTATTGCGGATATATCGGCACATTATTTTGCTTACATTTTAAGATCACCGTATACTATCGTTGTACTATCCTGTGTATTATGAGGTCAGATGTGATTCTATCCTCTATTGAGAATGCCTAACTCTTCCTTGATTTCGATCTTGAGATGTTCTCGTGTAATTTGTTTAGATATGCAAACCCTTGGCAGATTGCTTATGATAATTAGAAATACTTTAACTAATATGATGGCAATGATTGACATTTCAAGTTTTGACTCAGGGTTACGTGAATCTTGACGTAAATGACGTTGCGTTTATCCTATTCATGCCGAGGGCTGATTTATATAGCTAATGCAGCTGAGCAAAACAACCTTTTCAATCATCTCAATAAGCGTTATAACCATCTAATTGGTATAAGGAAATCTGTATCAATAATCTCATATAGTGAAGAATAAGAACATACTTTGATATGTTATATTTATAAATGATTTATCCTCAATCATTCTATGTTAGCTACATTTAAATAAATACGATGATGATATTCTGGAGATCTTATACTGATTTGTTTCAAGTTGAAGTGTATGGATATTATATACATTAAGGGTCCACTTGAATATGCAGCACAGTACATACCTGTGTGGATCATTTCATTGTGCGAGGAACATTTGTCAAAACCAGCAACTGTTCTTCTGTTGGTTGTATATATACTAACGATTCCAGTGAACTACAGTATTATCCACATGGGGGCTTAGTTATATTGAAAACTCTAACATTTGCATTGTGGGATACTTCAATACTTGTCATGCAATTTATATCCTTAGCAACTATTAATCAGTATCAATATCATTTACGTTATCAGATTAATCACATGATATATATTTGACTTGCATCTAGATGGATTGCTATTGCTATACACGGTATTAACAACCAAAAAGGGAAATTGCGGCTCCCAAATTTAAGCTATACATCCTCGAGCTATGAATTCGGTTAGAATTCACGCCAAATGCATAGATCTTTTAATCAAGTATGATAATCACAAATCTAACGATATATTGATGCTATAAATTATCAGATGAACTCTACATTGATCATAATCTATCGTTTCGGTTCACGTCAAGCCGTCAGATCAATCCGAAAACAAATATAATGGAAGATCAGCCTTGATAAGCATGGAAACAATAATGTATAAGCTGTAGAAATTACCAATACTACAAGTACCCATGAACCAGCTAAGCAACAATTATACCTGCAATCTATACCTATAAAAGTCAAAGCCTGTGCCTTATATGTACCATGAAAGATTGAAACTAGCCATCCAAGTTGATGGAGGGGTGCAAAGTATTCTGCTCGAAGAAAAAGGGAATGCGATTGGTATTTTTGTCCAGAGTGAATGAGAATGAAGGGCGGAGCCTTGCTTTTCGAGAATGCGGGAAAAATTTTTAGAAATTCATTTTCTGTATATGCCGTTTAGCAGATATCTTGACAACAATATTTTGATTTTACGAAATGAAAATAAACTAAAGAATATACTAAAATGGGTTGCTTCTCTTGTCAAAACAGCAAATTACAACGAGTTGCGACTAATACGATTAATGTTACTACTTTAACTATTTTAAATATACCATTGTTAGAAGTACGCCGTGTAGTATTAGATTTGTGCATGCTATGTAAAATATTTATTTTGTGAATTAATAAATTAGAGAGAGTTTCGTGTGTAGGCAACAACTCTAACATTTATTTACCACAAGCTAAGACACATGTCCGTTATAATTTCTTTTTCCATGATATAACAATAAAAAAATAGAACTTTCTTCCTGAAGATTACAGTGAAGATTATCAATTTATCATATAACTGTAAATATACCAATGATTTCAAAAACAAACTTTTCATAATTAAGATTTGTTAACACTTAACAATCTTATAATCATAAATGATCTCATTAGCATTACATTTTAAGAAGAATAAGACATGTCCTGTATTGCATTTGGTTTCATCAGTTCTTGAGAAAGCCAAAAAGTGAAATTTTTATATTTAATACAAAACGGACAGTGATATATCCTCGCTATGTTATTCTTGTGTTAATCGAGCGTACATCGTTGTCTTCTTGACAGTGATTGGTTGAGTTTGGGAATGAAAAGGAGTTACTTAGTAACTTACTATACTGGATTGTCTGTACAGTTGGCAGCAAAGCCATTAAAAATGCATGACGGTATATTTTCGCAATTCTAGCAAGCAAGAAGCTGTTTTACCAAATACCCAACAAAATACACAATATTAATGTTTTATTGTGTTAACGTAATACACATGTTTAAAACTTTGATAAATATTTTGTAGCTCTTATTCTTGTGATAAAAAATTTCACCGGTTGTCGCGTCATTCAAAAACACATCAACATAGTTGAAAAATTAATTATTACTCAATTAAGTTATTCCTTGAAAGTTGTTGTATGGGAAGTCAGATTTATCGACTGCTATGCTTCAGTTAGTTTTGACCTCTAAATAAGTTTGGCTTGGTGTTCTGTTTTGAATAGCTAACAATGACAACAATACACTTTCTCAACAATATACCTTGAATATAAATAAAAATACCATGAAACAAAACCAGCCCAAATAAGCCCTAGCAACGCGGGGGACTCATTGCACTAGTTATATATAAACAACAAAGTTAGAAATTATGAGGCGATGATCTAGTATTGTTGGATAACGCAATTACAAGTTTTCCAGATCATGATTGCATGATGATGATGTGATGATGATGATGATGATGATTAGGAGGGATATACATATTTATTGCACACATACACTACACATATTGAAACGTAATTTAATATGGGATGCAGCATAAAACCTAGAGTAGTTCCAAGTTTATATAATAGATGCAGGTACACGACACACATTCTGACGCAAATATCTTTCTGGGTTCCTCAATCGTTCAAGTCTGCTACATCTTTCTTCCATTGTTCTTTTATTCGAACTATATGGCCTCCTCCATCATACAACCCTTCTTGAATTCTGGGAAGTAAATTTCTTCAAAATAGAATAGAATAGAATTTCTTCAATGTTGATCGATTTTTATGTTTATAAAATTTTGATGGTACTGTCATGTCGTAGAATAATAAATCAATCGCGTCGCAGAATCGTTAAAGTTGTGATCATTGGCATAATGAAAAATAGATTTAGGTAGGTTTCTCATGTTATAGACATTTAGAAATAACAGTATCCGCTTAAATAAGGGAGATACCAAGTCTGCAGGCTAGCTTATCCTATAGGATGGCAAAGTTTACACAACAAATAAAAATAGAAGGGTACTGTAACTATATTAATAACTTGTGACTATAATTGTGGCTAAATGGCATTCACTGCAAGCTACACTACATGAATAGCTTTCAATGGCAGCAAGCGTAATATATATACCAAATGGCACTAGTAGAGTAAAGTCAATATGCCAATGGCGCAGAAATTGAACGGCAGAATGGGTACTGTACGCTTCTCTGCTATGACATTATTAAAGACAACCCAGATTATCCGCGTACAATAGAATTCTTTCATTCGTTTCATTTGGGGTTTAAATGTAAATCATTTAGTTAACAATGGTATATGCTATAAAGGCATAATATCACATTTTACGTTGATACTGAATGGTGTGGAACTTTAAAAACTAGCAAGGCTTTGTTATGATTCTATATTAATTTTCCTTTTTGAATTAATTTAACAGAATTACATATTGATCTCTCTTTGTCTCGATATTGATTTGCAACATATATTCAATGTATAAACGGTATTCATACTAACCTCTTCTGATAATCTAACCACTCAAACAACGAACAAATTTCCCATCAGTTTCTTATTTCATTTAACTTAGAAACGTTATTACTCCATTGTGAGGACTGAACATTGATTGAGATGAGAGCATCCTCTTTGACTTTCTTAGTTCTATTGTGATTTAAATGGACAATTGCACGCTTGAAATGTGTTGTGAACAAATTCATTCCATGTTGGGTTTGAGGAACAGCGGACAACAAAAAATATCCAAAGCCAAATAAATTCTATTCGATTTCTACAACAATGCCGTACTGCGTCAAGATTGTTAGCATTCACAAGACATAATTAAAGTCCATTATTATATGTTGTTGTTATCTTAGTCATAGGTGAACAATTCAACAGAACAAATTCATAGTTAAAGTACAATCATTCTATTTTTCTTTCTTCTCGATATTTTAATTATCCCACTGTAGTTATAAATACCATCAGGTTCATTCATCATACAATTAGATTGTTATAAAACACTCTCTGCTGGCAAGCTATTAACTGCCATGTTGAAAGTTTGAACTTTCACTAATCTATTTTTGAAATACTCCCCAATGCTCATTTACTGATTTATCTAGACACAGACTTTTCCTAAATAATTCTGCACAATACATTTTATATAGTATAGTCAACTATATAGACAATGCTTGCAGCTACAAGACAAGCAAATAGAAATACCGACGTAAACATCTAACAATCATACATCGTTCATATTCATAATAAATTTATCTGCTATTCTACTGTACCATCCTACTCGATCAATTCTCAAAGAGATGCCATTACTTGAACAGAGTGTATTGAATCCTTGTATCCTGAAGGTCGGTATATAACTGAAGTGATTGTTTAAAAAGGAATGGGCAACAGTAAAATGTTTACACTAGCTGCGAATCTTCAAGCCATAATTGTCACACACCCCGCTTATTATAGTCATTATAGAAGAGTTGAATTCAATATTCAATAGTATGAAAAATTTTGGCAGCTTATTCTATAGCATAGTCTATTATTGTAAATATATTAAATCCTCTTCCGATCTGTTTCTATATAGTTTTTAACGACAACCGTATAGCAATTAATTTGATGCAAATGCACTTCAACGAATGCATATATGAGCTTTCTCAAATTGGCTATATCAGTGTGGCTATATTCTAGGGTGCTGCATGACAATACTTCCATGGGTCATTCATACGGTCTTTACAAAATACACCATACCACCAGGGTGATCAATCTTTTCTTTAAATAATTATCAAGGAACTCATTAGGAACCTGTGAAAAAGCTGTATTGGATAGTATACAAATAAAAGTAACGTATAAATGTTCTTCGTTGATGAATGAAACACAAACATTTAAATTCGATTGCATCTTCAAGATAGTTGCTGAATTCGATGAATTGTGCCTTCTACGGTTTTCCGTTTTATTATACAGTGCTCATAATAGGTAAACTTTTCGATAGATAATCACTTGCAGAGCTCTCAACCCTCCCACTTTCGGGGGGAGTCTCCCACATTTCAGGGTCTTCTCCCACCCTCCCACTTTGAGAACTTTCCTTTTTCTAGTAATTCCAATTTTCCTTTATATCATGTATGGAAATTTGTAATTTTGGTTTTGATAAAACTTTGGAACTGTAAATCCATTACAAAATGAAGGGCTGCGCACAAATTTCGAGAAACTTTAACAAATTTTGCTTACCTGTCATTTTAAATTGAATGACAGGTTAGTTTTTGATTGGACAAATTGTACTTATGTTTTGTCAAAATGGCGGAAAAAAGACTGTGAAGAAAATACGGGGGACGCCCCCAGATCCCCCTAAAGGGCCACCCCTTCTGAGTAGATACGACAAAACCTCCCCCTTAAAAATTATTTAAGGTTGAGAGCTCTGCACTTGGGTTATTAGCTTTTTGTGCTGCTGAAAAACCTAATGAGACTGCATATTATGTATTCTAAGTTATTTTACCAGTTGATCGAATATTTTAAACTATCTACAAAGTTGTTTACAACACATCCATCAACCAGACGATACTTTTCTTCTTCATCTAATTATACCTGTATATTTACTGCTATTTATCTTTACCAAGAGTGCGTGTGTGTGTGTATAATTTTATTTCGATTCGTAACCAAAATGAGCAAATGCTCGTTTATATTGATACGAATTTAAAAGTAAGTTATTAATTATAATATTGTAAATTAGTAGAAATAATGATAAGGATAATAGTATTAATAATATAATATAATTTTTATTTTTATTTTATTATTTATTATTATTATTATTATTTTTTATTTTTTATTTTTTCGTTTTTTTTTTCGTTTTTTGAACGAGATAAGTTCTATAATTATGCTAATTGTATTATATTTATGACGAGAATGCTAGTGTTTTTGATATTTATAACATTATAATCTAACTATCGACAGGTTATTGAATATAAACCAATAATTTATTTTCCATTCCAGGGATGTCAAATACGCAAGAGTTGACTCTTTGAATGTTCTTATTGCTTCCCCACGTATTACTTCCCGGATAAAGTTCCAGACTCTAGTACCTACTGCTACAATCGACCATTTCATCAGGGTTGTTCTGCAAATGGGTGGGATGAGTTTGTTTGGACGGCAAGATGACGTATATTTAGTGTTGGATATCTTGAAGAGGGAGTGTAAAAGTTTTGGAGTTTCTGTTATGAGTGATGGTGACAATGGAGCACACCAACATACAGTCTGAAATCATGTAAAATCTAAATTGTTGATTGTAACATTAGTGAAGGCACTCCGTTCGTATATACGTCCTATTGGTCTCTCTGTTGGTGATGATGAGAGTGAAAGGCTCGGTTGATGGTATTGGTATGGTATGATCGGGTTTGTGTGATATATGATATGTGATTTGTTATTGTGATCTAGAGTTATATATGATATGTGATTTATTATTGTGATCTAAAGATCAAGGAGGCGTGTATGTGTTAAATGACGTGTATGAACTGTAAAGGTGTATCTATAACTGCTGAATTATTTGTTTGGGGCTATTGTGACGTAATGCATTATAAGGAATAGCTGACTTCATGTAATAAGAGTTGTTGTGATATGTATGTTAAATTTAAATTATATAGTGGAATGGTTAACTGTGACGATGTGATGTAATTATGTTTGTATTTTATGCTGAACTGGATTATATGACGTTTTTGTATTAAATTACTATAGTTTCATTAGTTTAATCATATGGTTTATTAGAGCTGTTGTTAACAGAAAGTCATTTCGAATAGAGTAGCACGTTGACGTCATATATGTCAACAGCGGAACACAAATGATGATGGTTGAAATTGTTCCCGTCTTAATAGTTTAATGTTTAAATATGGTTTAGATTGGATATGTTTATTCCGTATCGTGTAAAATTGTTCCTGTCTTAAATGACTTTGTTTTGTATTTTTATGATTTGGACTTTAGCATTGACGTAAGTGGAATAAAGTATAAATATAGAGTAATTTAAGTTTTAGACATTGAGTTTGGAGTTGCGTCGTGGTGTTGTTTGCTGATAATAAAGTTACAACTAACGTAAAAGTGTGTCCTGTTTCTGTCTCCTCCCGCATCTGCCGATAACCAACTTACATTGATTTTCTGCCAAATTAATCATTATATTCTATATGAAACTCTTTCTGTCCTGTTTGTCATAATTTTGTGATTTTGTGTCCTGTTTGTCATGAAGTGTGCTATGCAAGATAGTACGCATGCGTTTATAATATTTAACACGTGACCTGACGTCAGACCAGACGAACCCGCTTTGACATGAGGCTCACCATCACTTTGCTATGTGAAATTTCATTAGGCCGTCATTGTAGTATCGTAGCATCTGCGTTGAGTTAAGGGCCGTTATGGAAGGAGGCTACCCATTTTGTTTTTCTGTTATCAAATTGTAACAACCGCTAGAAGGCGACTATACTGATGTTATGGTGAAGGACTCTATACTTGATCCCGCAATTTCGAATAGCAATTTGTTGATATTTGAATGGTAAGGTATGGGATGACCCGCTCAACTGCGATTAACTGATACACAAGTCGGAACGACCTCAAATTAACGAAGCTTTGAACTCAGGAATTGTTGTACCAATCTCAACTGTCAAGTTATACCAATAAAATAGACACATCAATTCAGATAAGCACACGTCTTTTTATGTTCTCCGATGTATTCAATAAATGTTGAGTACATCAATATAAAATAAAAATACTACTTCAAAGAACAACTTGAACATCAACTATTGATGAATATTACATTTACATGGATTTTTATACTTCTTCTAGGTTACGATGCAGTGTGTGTCTGTGTGTGTGTGTTATTTTATTTGAGTTCGTAGCCAAAATGAGTAAAATGCTCGTTTAATATTGATACGAATTTAACAGATAATATAATTAGCTGTAAAAATACTTACAGAAGTAATATAGTTATTGATGTAAATAAATAAGTAATAAATGATTAATAGTAATATATATATGTTAAATAATGATAATAATAGATATACCGCAAGTATTTTATTTTTTATTTTATGCTATTTTATTTATTTACTAAAGTTTACTTCTGGCAGCTGATTGACATAAACCAATAGCTGACTTTTCATTCCAGGCACATTAAATATGCGATAGCTGACTCTTTAAATGTTCTTGTCGTTTCTCCGCGCAATAATTCTGGGAAAACGTTCCAGACTCTGGTACCAACTGCCACAAAAGACCATTTCATCAGAGTCGTTCGACATACTGAGGAGATCAGTTTCTTTGGTCGGTTAGAAGATTCATTATGTGATGTTGGAAATGGTGAAGAGGGAGTGTAATAAGCTTGTGAATAAGGTTTGATAATTTTACAATTCTTCTGATGTGTAGACTTGGAAGATGGTGCTCAATTTCAGTATTACGTCGTGTTAGGTGATTTAGAATTTTCTTCTGAATTCTTTCTAGTTTTAATCTATCAGTTTGAGTGATTCCAAGTAAAAGAAGACTATACAATGTTCAAGTTGAGGACGGATGTATGTGATGTAAAGGGATTTTTCTAGGTTAAGATTCAATGATTTTTGACTTGTCTAATTTGGTATTAAAGAGACGGGCTTTTCTGATACAATTTTGGAGATGACATCTCATATTTACTTTGTGGTCAATATGAAAACCTAGAATCTTTATTTTTTCTAGCCAAGGCGGGAGCCAAGGTAAGGTGATACCGTCAATTGTGATGTTTTCATTATTTGTTCCACTAGTGCTGATTTAGTTGACGTCTGTGTTGGCTATGTAGATGCTGGATTTTGGGGAGTGCCTAATCATAAGGCATTGTGTTTTTGATCGCTTCTGCTTTAGAAAACTTTGTTCAAATCACTGAGGTATCTTTAGAATATCTTGATTCAGCTGTTGGACAGCAGTATGTTTTCTTTCGAGGTATGGTATAAGGTGGTATCATATGTGGTATCTGCGTATCGTATGAGAGAGAATTTCATCACGAAATGACAGGTCGGATACGTAGATAATGGACAGTAGTTGTGATAGTATTGAACCTTGTGAGACTCTTCGAAGGCAGGAGAAAGAAGTTGAAATTTGATTATCAATTTTGCTTGATTGTCATCTCCCATTTAGGTAGCTTTGATTAAATTGCAGCTTGCTAATTTGATTCCATAAGTTTTCAATTTCTCCAGCAGACGTTTATGATTCATCAAATCAAATGCTTTCGAGAGATCGAGAGAGACAATTGCAGCATAATTTTTGGCGTTGATGGCTGCTTTACAATCTTCAGCAAGCGTCAAGAGGGCCATTTCGGCGCTGTGCCCGCGTATAAAGTCAACCATATCAGGTGGAAAGATTGGGGTGAAGTGATTTTGGAGTTGAGTTGATAAGATTCTTTCGAATGCCTTGGAAATAGACTATGGAAATATGAGTAAAGAGAGAATTGGGCGATAGTTTTCCTTGTTTGATCGTTCTTTGTTAATATTGGTGATTCCATGTTTCCAATCTTTCGGTACTTCGTTAACAATTACTAAATGATTGAAGAGGTCGGTGATAGGAGAAGTGAGGCTAGGTAGAATTTTTTTAAGGAAGTTTGAAGAGATATAATTGTCAGCTCCAATTGCTTTGTTATTTTTGAGGTTTTTCATGATGTTGTATGCTTCATCGTCGGAGGTGTACTCAAAACAGAAGGATGCGTAAGAAAGATTCGTAATTTTTTAATGCTTGGATGATTGTTGAGGTACTCGTCAGTCCAATCTGAAGAAGGTGGAATACAGTAATTTTTATAATAGCTTCCAATTGGTTGTGCTTTTTCTTTAGCAGATGTGATCTGAAGCGCCAGTTGCGACTATGTTGCTACCCATGAAAAGTCTTGGATGGGATACAAGTACCACATCGAGTAAAGTTCCTGAAGATGGTCTTGTTTGGACCATTTATCACATTTGTAAAAGCGAAATTATCTATAAATTATTGTAGTGTATAGTAGCCATGATTTAGCTAAATTTGATTGCTGCTGATATTGCTATTTAGTATTGCTTCACATAGGGCAATGATGTTAAGTGAATGCTTATCGTTGAGATGGTCGATTTCATGTTGCTTTCCTCTAAGGCTATTGCAGTTCCAACTGATGATGTTCACAGCTCAATTTGGTCCAGGATTAAGATGAACATCACCATGACAACAGAGTAAAGTCAAAGTAAATGTTACAAAATATTGGTTGATTGATGTGGAGCATTTTAATATAGTAGTGAATGATGGTATAGTATTAATGGTTCCGGTAGATAGACCATTGAGAGGCTTTGTGAGATATTTTTGGAAAGGTGAGATGAAGAGACCTATTGCTATTCTAAATTGATGATTAATTGGCATGGCAGTATTTTTATTGAGTCTTATACTGAAATTGTTCTTAAATTATGCCATGGCAGATAGGCGTGAAGTTTGTGTTTTCTATGTTTCATGTCATATTTAACTGAAGGACAGTGGACAGTTTCCATCAAACTTGTGATGATGTTGATTGAGATTGGAAGTTATTGGACTTGCTGCATGCATGCAACACATTTATTTTTTGCAGTAACTTTCGCGCTATGGCCAAATCGGCAAAAGTGGAGGCAGCGTATTGGTTTTAAGTCTAGGTAGGTGCAGACATTCAGAATTCCATCTAGCTTTAGCCACATTCTATTTTCTGATAATTTAGAAAACGCTTCAGATGCCCGGTTCAGATGATAAATGCAGGGATACTCTTTGCTGATCAATATAGCATTTCTTCTTAACTGGGAACGTGTACAAATTAAGGATGTCGTTTTCGTCAGTGAAATTGTTCGGATTGTCCGATAATAGTGAGATCTTTTTTACTGTATCAGACATCCATTTGGGGACGCTTGGGATAATTGCAACTGGGTCTCGCTTTCTGATTTCTTTGTAGGTTATTTTCCCTTTGTCCAATGATAGTTTAACTTTATCAAGTTTCCATTGGGCTATTAAATTGATGTTGTTTTATCTTTCGTAGTTATTATTGAGCCTTCCACGTTTGCTTTGGATTTTTCAAGCTTTTTCGGTATGCTTTCTGAGGGTTCTTCAGAAAGAGGCCTTGTACATTTTGTCAAAAAAACTTACCTTTTGTATTATTAAAGGGGCAAAATTGACCGGCGACCGCTGCGAGCATAAGTTGAATTTATGCTTAGCGTAATTCAACCGTCTCGCTTTGAAACAATTGTTATACGCAGGCCTAACTTGTAATAAAATTCATGTCAACAATGAACATTGTGTTATAACAATAAGCGTGCACGTGATCCTAAGTGCGTAGCGCCTGCCGGTCATTTTTGCTCCTTTAACAATGGTCGAATTCTTCTTCGGAACTGTGGCCACTACCTGTGACAAAGAATTTGATTGGCACAGGAAAATCCATGTGCTTAAATCAAGAAAAAAATTTCTTGAAATAAGTGAAATTTTGCTTGAAATAAGAATAAATGAACTTGTCCACATAGGAAGCAAATATTCCTACCCTAGAACAAATTTGCTTGTTATATTTTCTTATTTTAAGCACAAATTCACTTGACATATTATTCTCTTTTCCAGCTTCAATTTCTTGAAATGAGCAAATTTTTGCTTAAAACAAGACCCTTTTTGCTTTCATTTCTGAAGATTGATGCTTGAAATAAGCAAACATTTTCTTGAAATAAGCATATATTTTCGTAAAATAAGCATATATTTTCTTGAATTAAGATATTTGCTAGCGCATTTGGAACTACAAATCAAATATTCTCATCAGATTCTTGAAACAAGAACATATTTTCTTGAATTAAGATATTTTTACGATTTCTTATCAAAATGTTGCACATATAGTCTAATCAAAATATTGTCTATACAATGTTGATCATCATATTACAGCACAATATTAATTTTAGATTAGATTAAACATTCAATTTAAATCAATTACGATCTATAATAAAGTCACACTGAAACCCTGACGAGAGCCAGCGCATCAATTCAATCGTAACAGAGTAATAGTTTGGATTCATCAGCTGGTCATTGAAAAAGATCAGTCCATCATAATAATACCCAAACGTCAATAATAATTCCAGAATACAACTGCATGTATAGATAATTGTAAAATAACAGCAGAGGATCCAAATGTTAAGAGAAAAGTTGTTGTATAGCTTGTAAGTAAATTTCATCCACTTTTTGTGTTATTACATCCAGCAAGTAAAATCATCAATATTCAACCACATGTAATGTTTGATGGTTTGTGAGCAGAGTGTAACATTTCTTTATCATATCAGTGTATTGATTGCTACAGTGTATTAAAGTATTGCTCGTCAATTTTGAGATCCAGGATTTTCACTCTGAAAAACAAATGCATATAACACTGATTAGATAAGTAATAAAAGATAAAATCTACATTAAGATGAAAATGACAACTAGCAAAACACAAAAACATGCAGATCTTATTCCAAGTTTCAAAAGAAGTAGGATAGATCCTAATTTATCAAATTAAAATTGTCACGAACCCTTGGTCAATATCACATATTATATTATGATACAAGCTTAAATCAGTAGCAAAAATGCAGTCAAATTCCAAAACCATTATTCTCTGCTGTGTATGTTGCTGTGTATGTTTTATCAGAAAATATTGATAGCGGTTCATAGACCTTCGGGCCCATGAAGTCCTATGAGCTGCTGACAGCAGCTGCACCTAAATTACACTCTTACATCATAACTGTTTACTTAGGAACAAAAAAAACAATCATAGCAAAAACAATCTCAAGAAAGCTTCTATACATATCTATGTAAATTTATGATTAACAATGCAACATTCTGTGCATTATGTTAATCATGCGATACACTATTTTTCACCAATAATAATACAGACAATGCACAATATTAACGGCAATACTCATGACATCCAACACTAGGCCTACTGACTGTTCTGGAACAGTGATGTGAGAAAATTTGAATATTTTCGCATTTGATAAACATTTTAACTTAATAACAACAATTAAGTAGGCTGTAGTTTTGATTTTAAAGGATTGTAACATAATCAAATCCCTGTCAATATCATAATTTTTCGAAATTTTTCAATTCCCATGCTAGACTGTGCAGATACACACTGGTATACAAGAATAAGCAGAAAAGATATATGGATATGTTTATAAAACATTTAAATAAAATTACAGCAGTGTATTATATTCTTGAACAAAATTTGATTGATAAGAAAACTTTTCAATTTCGGATTATTATTAAGCCGTAAATATTCTACAACACAATGGAATTGCAAGCGCAATTCCGATAACTGAAATCCCCGCACATATGCAACCTGGCTTTTAAAATCTATTGACTATTTTGTAGTCATGTCTTTTTTAAACAATTTCAGGTATGTGCAAATTTGGATAACTGCAATGAAAATTGTTGACAATTTTGACTAGCACAGCGGGTTCCACTGTACTCTGTGGGATTAAAAAATGAAGTTGCTTCAAATTAGTATTTAGTAGTTCATGGTTACAGTGACCAGGAAGAAAAACACCGGCAGTCGTAACAAGCTTAATTTTGATAACCTCAAATGTACACAGTTGACACAGTAGGAATGGATGTTTTTTAACAGTTTGTATGATTTCATATTATTTTTTTGACATGGAGGTAATATTACTTCCAGACGTAATATTATTTCTGTATAAAACGCTTCAAGTATTACATTGACAATTCACTGATATTAACTGTGGATTATGGATTAACAAATTGTGAAAGTAATCTAGAAGATTAAATTTTCTTTTCATAAAGAGGAAATATCTCATCTTCATTCATAACAAACACGGCAAAAATCCGTAAATACAGAGATGTAACTGAAAAGGTTACGTCAATTGTTACAAATGAAGAAGGAAAGCCATAATTTCACTAAATCATTGCAAAGATATTTATTGCATTGACTCTGGGTTGTTATTTCAAAACACATGTACAGTTTTCTGGTAATAAAAAAGAGAATTGTTGTGAATCGAAAAGACAGACCATTACTAATTTATGAAAATCAATTATATTCCTATTTCGTAAAATCCGGGCATCGTGGAACATCATTCCCTGTCTTTTTATCTGTAGGCCTATTATGAGACATTTAACAATAAAACATTAATAGGCTTAACATCTATCTCAACGTAGAATTCAGGATATCTGATTTAAGCGAAAATTTGTAAAAAAGGAGAATCTGATTAGAATTCTATAGGCTATGGGTACTAGACTGGTCCAAAAAACATGAAAGTTTGAAATGTTATCGAGCCCATCGATTTTATGATCGATGAAATGGTATCGGGCAAACGCAAATACGTCATCTTTGTGAAAACATGTTCTAAATTTTGCTTACATGGCTGTGGAGGTAATGATCTGAACAATCTGAATTTATTAATTTAAATTTTTGAATCTTTATCATTGCCTTAAAACTATGGGGTTGAATACGATGCATAAAAAAATGTGGCTTCCGCTGTGAAAAAGGATTATTCTATAAGTGTCTGCTGTGTGCTGTCAATCTTTCAATCTAAAATATTTCTGTGAAAGGTGTCGCCGCCGTTGATATCATAGTTTGAAGAAAGTTTGTAACTCGAGAAGGTCATTCTGTTGAACGGTGGCTGTTTTATAGACACAATATGTCGTTAACTTGTTATTAAAATGTTCATTCTTGCTACGGCCGCTTTACTCAGATAGCAGAAATATTACTCAGAAAGCTGTTCATTTTGTTTAACTCAGTTAAAATTTATAACAGAACTAGCTGCCATTTGGGAAATAAAACTTTGGAAACAAAGCCTTTGACATTGTTCAACTTGATCTACGGAGGTAATTACTTGAATCTCAAAATGTTTGAAAACTTTTAAAGAGCTATATCCCTTGCTACGTGACAAAGAAATAATTCGATGTCTTCATAAATTCAAGCTTGAACCTTTAACTGCTCACATGTGACTTCCGAAAATGTATTCGTAAAATTCTTCGTGGATTACTGAACTTTATCATCGTTCGACGTTTGGAACAGTTGATCGCTTGTGCTTCACCGTTCTCCGTGGCCCAAAATTTATTAGATGTTTTATAAATTCGAATATAAATTAATGAATATGAATATGAATATATATAGGAATCGACATACGAATATATGCGATATCTTTGTTTGATTTCCAACGTTTTATTCGAAACTTTATTTAAACTTTATTGGATATTTTGTTTATCTAAATAATAGCGACCGTAACAATAATGAATATCTCAATAACAACATCAATATGATCTGAATCTATCAAACAGCCACCGTTCAACAGAATGACCTTCTCAAGTTACAAACTTTCTTCAAACTACGATATCAACGACGGTGACACCTTTCACGGAAATATTTTTAGATTGACAGCAGACACTTTATAGATTAATCCTTTTTTACAGCAGAAGCCACGTTTTTTTATGCATCGTATTCAACCCCATAGTTTTAAGGCAATGATAAAGATTCAAACATTTAAATTAATAAATTCAGATTATTCAGATCATTACCTCCACGGCCATGTGAGCAAATTTTAGAATATGTTTTCACAAAGATGACGTATTAGCGTTTGAAAAACATCAGCGTTTTCCCCATTAACTTTACGTATTAATTTAGAGGGGCCTTGGGACCCCATTTCCCAATGTCAAATCACAATAAAATGTGTGCACAACTTATTTTCAAAGCATTCTGAACAAGAAAATCGATGGGCCCAATACTATTTCAAACTTTCATGTTTTTTGGACCAGTCTAGTGGGTACATAATCTTTTGCGATTTCAGAAGCTTTGGAATCCTGAAATGGAGTGAAAGAGGGTTGAACTCGTAAATCTCTTTTTACAAAAAAAATGAGAAACGCAATTTTCAATTTCTGAAATAACTACTTGGAAGTTTAGGAATCCTGAATTACAAACGTAGTACAGTTAAATATATACCATGCCTACCTATTTTAATTGGGTTGCATAGTCAGGCAAATGCTGACAAAACAATAGCCATGAATGTTTTTCAAATTCCCATCCAGCAAATTTCTATAGTTTGTATAGAAAAACACAACAAACAAGTTAAGATAATAAACCTATGCAGACAGTAGAATATCAAGATGCAAATCGTAGGAGAATATGTGATGTTTTGACAATGACTATAGGTTTAGAGGCTGAGAACTCTTCAGATAGAATGTATTACAACTAATGATTACAATAAATCAGATATGTTTTGAAAAATATCAGCAACACCAATTAGGAATAGCTATTACAGAAAGATTCAGTATAGCCTCAATTCAATACAGAAAATGTTGAAGGTCATATAATAATCTGCTTTGTAGCTGTAAGTGGATCACAAACTGCGCGTAAGTGGGTCACATCGTAACTTCCTTGCTTTTTCTAAGTTGAATAAAGGCATTTAATAAATTCGATTGTACTTTCAAGATATCATGTCTAAATAAAACGATGACCAGGATATTTTATGTTTTTCAGTCTGATTGGGGAACATGGCAGATTGCAGTAAGTGGGTTACGGCTTGTAAACTCATTCTAATCTACTTGATTTTTCATATCTGTTAAATTATTTTGAATAATAATGTCCCCCTTATCATTTTAAACAACTGGTAACAAAAATGAAGCCAAATGTTAAAAGAATTTAAAAGCCCTGAAAGAAAACACTCTCAAACTTGTAAGTGGGTCACGATGGAATTGCCCTAGGCTACAAACAAACTTGAGCCAAACACAACATTTGCAGCACATAATTAATACTTTTTTACTGTCAGATATAAACATAAGAAAACTTTAAATGCTTGGAAAGTATAGAAATATAACAAGCATATTAGATTAGCCCAATTCGAACAGTCAGGCTGAGTTAGTCTGCTGATCTGAACTGATTGGTCGACAAAAATATCAGGAATCTTACGATCTTTTGAAAAGAAATTTGACGCTGGGGCAGCTTACAAAATAGACATAAACTACTTGCCAATACCGCAGCATATCTTTAATAACGATGTGTTTATTTATCTAGAAGGCCTGTTATCCTATGCTTTCGAATTAAGATGGTGGATTAGCTAGCAATGATATCTTCCAAGTTCAATAGCCTAGTATAGTATTGCAGCAGTGCCATAGCAGCAACATAAGTCTTGTTGATATAAAGAAGCAATTGAAAGAAAACAGCAAATAAACTTACCTATAACATTTCCACTTCTCAGAAAAATGGATGAGAGAGAGTACGATGTCGTAAAATACGTATTGACCATGACCGCCAAAACATTTCACCGAATCTCGCATGTTCAGACCAAGCAGAAAAACAAACCATATTTCGTTTTGAACGGTAAAGTTAAAGAATTCGTTCCAGTGATAAGTTGTTGTGATATCGCAGTACATCATTTTATTACTTTCATCGTAGGCTAAACGTTCCTTATGTATCGGGGAAACAAATACTTGTGTAGATGAATTCAGTTTGTAAAACCATAGTAAAACAGTAAAAATCGTAAACTGACTGAGCTTTTCGTTTTCACACTTTTTCAAATTGGGGTCTGGATGCAAGAACGCTCGGGATTGGCTGTAAAGAAACTTCAGAAGGTGCCGAATATCGAGCAGCCTGCATGCAGACCAAAAATACAATTCAGTGTTCCCTTTACGTCTGCTTGTAGGCTCAATAGCGTCATAGCGATTTTTAAACTTTACGAATATTATAAAGCGTCTATAGAAAGCTTCCCAATATTTTCCATGTCAGAGACATTGTAGAAATTCTCCCGAATGGATTCGAATAAATTATTTTGTGACTATTGATTTGTTTATAAGAAACAGGCATTGTTTAATATAAAATCTATACACATAGCACATAATTGGAATTTCAGCTAATCATTAAAGTTTATCAACATAAATCATATCTATCTATTTCCTATAGGCTAAACTAACTAACTACCATGAGAAATTTTGCTAAATATTGTTGAGTAGTTTTGAATTTATGAGCAAATACCATTGTGAATTATCATGTTGATATTAACAAAATCAGTACCCTTAGCATAATTGGAATTTCAGCTAATTATTGAATTTTTTCAAAATAAATCATATTTTTTATTTCACATAAGCTAAACTAACTACCATGAGTAATTTTGTCAAATAATATGGAGAAGCTTTGAATTTGTTAGCAATTAGCAGTGTGAATTATCGTGTTGATATTAACTAAATCGATACCCTTAACATAATTGGAATTTCAAGTAATCATTAAATTTTTTCAACATCAATCATATTATCTATTTCACATAGGCTAAACTAACTATCATAAGCAATTTCGCTGAATAATGTTGAGAATTTTTGAATTTATTAGCAAATAGCATTGTGTATTATCGTGTTGATATTAACAAAATCAGTACCTTAGCATAATTGGAATTTCAGCTAATTATTTAATTTTTTCAAAATAAATCATGTTTTTTATTTCACATAAGCTAAACTAACTACCATGAGTAATTTTGTCAAATAATATGGAGAATTTTTGAATTTATTAGCAATTAGCATTGTGAATTATCATGTTGATATTAACTGAATTGATACCCTTAACATAATTGGAATTTCAGCTAATCATTAAATTTTTTCAACATCAATCATATTATCTATTTCACATAGGCTAAACTAACTACCATAAGCAGTTTCGCTGAATAATGTTGAGAAGCTTTGAATTTATTAGCAATTAGCATTGTGAATTATCGTGATGATATTAACAAAACCAGTACCCTTACCATAATTGGAATTCCAGCTAATTATTGAATTTTTTCAAAATAAATCATATTATCTATTTCACATAAGCTAAACTAACTACCATTAGTAATTTTGTCAAACAATATTGAGAATTTTTGAATTTATTAGCAAATAGCATTGTGAATTATCGTGTTGATATTTACAAAATCAGTACCCTTAGCATAATTGGAATTTCAGCTAATTATTGAATATTTTCAAAATAAATCACATTTTCTATTTCACATAAGCTAAAGTAACTACAATGAGTAATTTTGTCAAATAATATGGAGAAGCTTTGAATTTATTAGCAATTAGCAGTGTGAATTATCATGTTGATATTAACTGAATTGATACCCTTAACATAATTGGAATATCAGCTAATCATTAAATTTTTTCAACATCAATCATATTATCTATTTCACATAGGCTAAACTAACTACCATAAGCAGTTTCGCTGAATAATGTTGAGAAGCTTTGAATTTATTAGCAATTAGCATTGTGAATTATCGTGATGATATTAACAAAATCAGTACCCTTACCATAATTGGAATTCCAGCTAATTATTGAATTTTTTCAAAATAAATCATATTATCTATTTCACATAAGCTAAACTAACTACCATGAGTAGTAGTTTTGACAAATAATCTTGAGAAATTTGAATTTATTAGCAAATAGCATTGTGAATTATCATGTTGATATTAACAAATTCAGTATCCTTAGCATAATTGGAAATTCAGCTAATTATTGAATTTTTTTAAATAAATCACATTCTCTATTTCACATAAGCTAAACTAACTACCATTAGTAATTTTGTCAAACAATATTGAGAATTTTTGAATTTATTAGCAAATAGCATTGTGAATTATCGTGTTGATATTTACAAAATCAGTACCCTTAGCATAATTGGAATTTCAGCTAATTATTGAATATTTTCAAAATAAATCACATTTTCTATTTCACATAAGCTAAACTAACTGCCATGAGTAATTTTGTCAAATAATATTGAGAAGCTTTGAATTTATTAGCAATTAGCATTGTGAATTATCGTGATGATATTTACAAAATCAGTACCCTTACCATAATTGGAATTCCAGCTAATTATTGAATTTTTTCAAAATAAATCATATTATCTATTTCACATAAGCTAAACTAGCTACCATGAGTAGTAGTTTTGACAAATAATCTTGAGAAATTTGAATTTATTAGCAAATAGCATTGTGAATTATCATGTTGATATTAACAAAATCAGTACCCTTAGCATAATTGGAATTTCAGCTAATTATTGAATTTTTTTAAATAAATCACATTCTCTATTTCATATAAGCTAAACTAACTACCATTAGTAATTTTGTCAAACAATATTGAGAATTTTTGAATTTATTAGCAAATAGCATTGTGAATTATCGTGTTGATATTTACAAAATCAGTACCCTTAGCATAGTTGGAATTTCAGCTAATTATTGAATATTTTCAAAATAAATCACATTTTCTATTTCACATAAGCTTAACTAACTGCCATGAGTAATTTTGTCAAATAATATTGAGAAGCTTTGAATTTATTAGCAATTAGCATTGTGAATTATCGTGATGATATTAACAAAATCAGTACCCTTACCATAATTGGAATTCCAGCTAATTATTGAATTTTTTCAAAATAAATCATATTATCTATTTCACATAAGCTAAACTAACTACCATGAGTAGTTTTGACAAATAATCTTGAGAAGTTTGAATTTATTAGCAAATAGCATTGTGAATTATCATGTTGATATTAACAAAATCAGTACCCTTAGCATAATTGGAATTTCAGCTAATTATTTAATTTTTTCAAAATAAATCATATTTTCTATTTCACTTAAGCTAAACTAACTACCATGAGTAATTTTGTCAAACAATATTGAGAATGTTTGAATTTATTAGCAAATAACATTGTGAATTATCGTGTTGATATTAGCAAAATCAGTACCCTAAGCATAATTAGAACTTCAGCTGATCATTAAATTTTTTAACATAAGTTATATTATCTATTTCACATAGGCTAACTACAATGAGTAGTTTTGTTAAATAATTATCAAAAGTTTTGATCTTATGAGCAAAAAGCATTGTGAATTTTCGTGATGATATTTTGTGAACTATTCTGGATTGCTAGATTAACTTGGGCTAAATCTGTTATCTAAGACGTAAGATAATAGAAATTTCAATCAATTATAAAAGTTTGCTGTATATTATAATTTCTACTTCAAGATCCATTATCTATCTGTTAAACAGTGTAGACTATTGAATTTATGAGCCAAGAGCACAAAACAGTATGAATTTATAGGGCTAATTATAACAGAATTGATACTCTACATTTTTATAAATCAAATACATGACAACAAGCAAATTTAAACTAGGCTAGCAAATTTCAATAATTCAAGCAATTTTAGTCTAGCGTAGAAAAATTTTCTTGATTCAAGAAAATATATGCTTTATGAAATATTCACACCACTTATTTTCTTGTTTTAAGAAAATGTGTTGCTTAAAACAAGATTAAAAGCCTACCCTAGCAAATGGATTTTCCTGTGTGACAAAGAATTTGATTGGCATGGCAGCTAATCCGCTCAATAAATTTGGTGATAATTTAAATTTTTATTTCTTCTTTCATTTCCTCGATTGATCCTTTTAGTTTATCACTGCATTTGCATTTATCTGGGCCTTCATAATCCATTGTACTCTGTCTATTTATTTTCTTATTTCCCATATCACTACTAATTAATCATAAACCAAACAATAACCTACAGTTAACTGCTGTTATTAATTTGATGTCGATGATCGTCTAATATAAGCAAATACGTTAATATAAGTCTTTGTCGACGAGAATTAATATGTAGCATGTAGCTTTACTGGGTTCTTTAAGTCAAATGTGAAGTATAAATGTGATAGAAGTATAAATTCCAGCAACAACAAAGAAATATACGGTTATGGTGGTGGTGATATCCGTTAAAAGTGCTAGTACAATATGATAGAGCAAGCTACAAGCATATGATCTTTGAATATCGCTATCAAAGTATTAAAGTATCAAAGAGGTTACTTCAACTGATGAATACACATATTGAATTATAGAGGTATAAGAATAAGGTGTAGTGCGCTAGCCACGTGACATCCCCGGTCGCCAATTGCTTAATACTCATGATTAAATTATATAATAATAAAAAATCTCATTTCAGCTGGCCAATACCACTGACAGTAGTTTTCATTTGGGTGCTGTTATTCGCAACTTTTGTTATCAAATTTACAATGTAAGATATGAAGTGATTTTGATTACACGGGGATGATAGTAAATATAGTGAATTAAAAATATAGTTTCCTTTAAAAGTTACAAAATAGCTGTTAATTATTGTTATTTTTTATTTAAAGAATTTATATAGGATATGTGCCATTTTGCATATTGCTTTTTTTAAATCGGGTCATCATTCCATGGCATTATCATCGTCATCATTTATTTAGAAACCTAACAAGTTTTACAATAACTTAACCCAATAACCCAAGGAATATTTGCATTTGCCAAGGATCATTTTCGTTGTTTTATTTTGGAGACTTTGAATGATTCTCATTAACGCTTTATTGTTTTTGTCTCCTCAGACAGTGCTGTCATATTCTAGTATTGACATATTATTATTGTCTGTACATAAGGTTTTCCGGATTGAAATAATCGTAAATGCTTTTATTCTATGGAATATACAGAGCCTTTGTTGTACTTTGTTAGTTATTCTTCTTACACGGTCTTGCCAAGTTATAGTTTCGTTAATAATTATACCTAAGTATATAATTTTTTAAACATTTTGTATGCATTATGTTCCGACCTTCAATTGCATGTTTGCAAATTGCTTATTTTTCTTCTGCTTCCAATTGCCATAAATTTATAGATTTTACAATGTTTTGCCCCGGGATTTAGCTGAAAACTTATGTTGTAAATCAACAATTAACTTATTTTGTAGTTGAATAGGCGATTTTGATGCTCTGTAAAATGCCATGTCATTAGCAACATAATAATTGCGTTTTTCTAGGTCATTACGCCCCATTAGGTCCCTACACAAATGACGTTATACTTAAAAGTGAGGTTGTTGCAAAAATGTTCTATTTATGTCGCCAAAGATAAATAATGCATTGGCTTTAGATATTTACTATTAAATAAAATACTCCTTTATCTGAATTGAATTGTTCTGCATTAAAGGGTGACTTGTATTTCGGGTTGAATTGAAGAGTTTTCGCATTTGCGAATTAAATATTTTTCAGAATAATTTTGAATTAAATTGAATAGTTGTAGGATTCCATTGAATATATTTTGGATTGAATTGAATCATAATTAATTGTCGGATTGGATCGAATATATTTCGGATTGAGCTGAAATTTTTGGTTTCAATTCGAATAAGTCGAGCAATTCCAAGTTTAATTGAATAATTGTAGCATATTAAATTGAATATTTTTTGGATTGAATCTTTTTTATTCAATTTGAATAAGTCGAATCGTTTCAGGTTAGTTGAAGACTTTTCGTATTGAATTGAATATTTTTTGCGAGAATTGAATTAAATATTTTTTGGATTGAATCGAATACTTTTCGCATTGAATTGAGTAATTGCCGGACTGAACTGAATCCTTCCGGGTTCAATTCGAATATATTTCGGATTGAATTGATTATTTTAACATCAAGTTTACGGGATTATTTTGGATCAAATTGGAGTAACAAATATAGAACTAATAGATTACCTCATCTCGAAGTACTGTATGGACATTATGAAGACCTTTTGTGGGCATAGCATACAAAATAAAAGGAGAAAACGTCATGTTTTGATGGAAATATCGTCATCGTTGGAAAATTCTAAGCATTTCAGTCGTTTTGAAACTTGATTTAAATAATGAAATCAAAGAAATATTTAAAATTAAAGATCAATTCTCTAATATACAGCATTATTCTAATTCAAAATTCCATTTCTCCGTAAATAACTAAATATATAATTAAAAATTGACAATATGACAGAATAAACGATCGAAATATAAACTTTAAGAATGATTCAAGCAAGTTTGTTTACATTTTCAGGTTTTTATTCACCAACCAGCGCTCGATAAAACTTCACGTGATACCAAGGTGCACTGTGATTTGGCACACCATATTTTTGGTTTCTGTACAGTTTTTGACCTTTAGTTTTATCGTAGTTTTATTAGGCCCTCACAGGAGCGTCGCGCGGAAATGAGGGTAGAGACGAATGGTCACCCTATACAGTCTCTGACGTCACATCTCCAAAACGAGGTCACTATTAAGATTGAAATCTTTCTATATCTGGACTTCTGGAGTCAAATCCGAAATAATATTTGAAAGATCTTGTCGAACTGTCATGGCGATAAAACAGTTTTTCTAACAACTGTCACCAACTTTGACTTTATTTACAATCAAATTTTTATTACATATTTTGCAATTTTAGTAGTGCTACTTTATTGAACCTTGCATCAACATTGTGGATATTAAGTTTTATATGATGTACAAGTAATTATTTATTTGGAACAGTTTTTCACATCCTGGAAGCCAAACTTCATCCTCCTTCCTGTCAAGGCCGTTTTCATACCAGCTCAAACATCAAAGCTATGCCTTATATATGGTGTTATACGTTTGATAAGTATTCAAGCAATTGTAACAAAATGAACAGTGTTTACATTTCACTTTTGTTTTGAAATAAATTGATTCGTGAATCGTGATCCCCACAAAAAAGATGGCGTGTTTAAGTTTTGACATAAATCAAACAAGTATCAAATTATGAATCAGATATTTTCGAGTAAATATGTTAGTTCAGTTTTTCTCACTATCGATTGTTATTGGAGAGAAGTAACACCGTGTTGTCATAGGCATTGCCTGTTATTTGGTCACCTATGACATCCAAATTAAATTTCTTCCGCTTTCTTTTCAAAAAGTTATGGTAAAATAATGGCGCCAAAAGGCGCGCTTTCTCGAACTGAATGCTCACTCATTATTATAGTTCCTTGCAATCATGGATATGATCCTATAAATTACCTGGGTAGTATAGTAATAAAGCCGAAAACATTATTTGTAGCAATTAGAGATAATATCTTGCTATAATAGACTTGAAAATAGGCCAATCTGTTACGTCGCTTTCTAAATTCTGTCTTCATAATCAGTCTTACAAATAAGTTAAATAGTAAATACGTAGCATCAGTACAGCAAAATATCCCATTTTACAAAACTTAAATCCATCGACAACAAAAACAAGTAATCTATTTAATAATTATTCCAAATCAATTGGCGGTATGCTGACAAAATAAAATGAAGGATATTTGTTAAAATTGTGGACCGCCATGTCAGTCAGTCAAATAGTTTGATTGAGTTGTGAGTGAATTCGGATTTGATGAGATTCAAAGGAAATACAATCCAAAGGGTAGTCTCGTTTTGGAGATGTGACGTCAGAGACTGTATGGGGTGACCATTCGTCTCTACCGGAAATGAGGGCCGTGATGGAATGAGGCTAGCCTGACGCGCGATTTCCTTTTTCCATCAAACAACATGGCGGATTAAGGTCTAAGGTGTTTCAAATTAGGCCTACTGGTGATTTCTGTTCAATTCTAAGAAAGAATGGCACATCGAGGTATATTTGATAAATTAAAGAGAGACTTTGAAAGAGCACCTTTCTTTTGCACGTATTTATGCTCGAAGCCTATGCCATCATATTCGTCCAACTCAATCAAGTATCAATTGAACGTGAAAGGAATTGATCATGATCTATCTGCACCACTCAACGATTTGGATGCTGATCAATTAGCTAAAACCAGTTCATTACTAATGACTAGTGCTTTAGATGTAGAGTGGAATGATAAAATGGAAGAAGGAGTGTATGGTAACGTTAGAACCTTGCACCGTGAACAATTTACAATAGAGACAGTCCCTTTAGGCTGTGGAGCAGAACAAAACAATGGAGATATTGTCACCCATCTTGAAATTCTTGAACAGGTTCAAAATGACTTTGATTTATGCAAACTTGAAAATGACAATGGTGGTGATTATGAATTATCTGACGATGAAAGTGATTATGATTATGAATTTGGTGATATCAAAGCTGAAATAGATGAACTTATCATCAGATACACAGGAAGTGCAATTGTTAGCTATTGCCCAGATGCAAAACCAAATACTAAAATTATACCTGGAAAGTTTGCAACTTTGTTTGTTTTTCTTCAATCAGAGTTCACGGGTGGAGATTTAATTGTGAATCGTGATACGCTATCACAGCGTTTTGTGCTTTCAGAAAATAGTGAAGCAGCAGTGCAAGCAGTTGCATTTTATTCAGATTCAATGTATACATTTACACCAATCAAGTCAGGGTGTTGTTTATATTTAGCTTATTGTTTGTGTAATGAAAAAGCCACATTCCCAAAACCTATGGATTGGACTTCACTTCATTGTGATGCAGTAGCAGGACTGAACCTTGCTAATAATGAGGCAAAGGAAATTGTTATTTTATTGAACTTAAAACAAAAATCTTATTGGAAATTGAGTTTTGAAAATCTCAATCCTATTGATGCTACAACTGTGTCATGCTTACAGCGTGCATGCACTGCACTTAATCCCTCACCACATCTATTCTTAGCAAATTTTCAACGCATCAAGGATGAAAATTTTAAAGAAGATCAACTGACCAATTTCTTGTTGCCTGGTGATGTTGTATCAACTGATTTATCAAAGTTAAAGATTGATTATGGCGGTTTTAGTGGCAGTATCAAAGATTGTCATGGTAGATGGAATCGCCAATCAGATTCAAATGATTATGAAGACATGTTAAGTAAAAGAAGAACGTATATGTATGGTGCTGTTGTCATTATTCCGGACAGGATATTTCTAGAAACTCAATTACGCGCATCTAGCAGTGAGTGCTTCTACAAATTATCATCAAGATTGTATGATGGACATCATAAGACTGATTTTAAGGTGAAAGAAGAATGTAAACAATTATGTGAGGGGTTAATTAGAAAGGTAGCAACCAAGCAAGATCATCCTACTTTGGACAACATGGAATATTATGTTACTGTGGATATGGTTGTTTCTCTCCTGAATTCAATAATACTCTTGGAAGATAAGCAATGTGCTGAAAAATACTTTGAAAGTATACTTTCAAATCCTGCCTCAATTCCTTATTTGACTGAATTTTTTGTTCAAGCATCAGTGGCATGTAATCTGTTTGGTACAGAAGTGTTTACTGGACCATTGCAATCAATCAAAATAGACTTTATTAAAACAGGATATACAAGAGACTTTATGAAATTAATTGGCTGTATTATATTAAAATGTGAATGCTTAGAGTTGATACCAACAATGGAAACATATTTTGAAACGTTTTTGTTAAATAATGATATGCATCAGTATCAGTACTGCACTTATGTTTTACAAGCAATCTCTGAAGATTTTGCATGTTTATCAGTTTCTAACTCAATGACAATCCAGAGAATAAAAGTTATGATTGATCATCTGCTTGAGCTCTGTATTTATACAATAGATCATAATTGGATTAAAAAATACAAAGATCGGTTTTGGGAAATGTCACCAATTAGTCATGAGGCCTTAATATCACTGTACTGTGCTGCATATTTAATGGACAACTGCGAAATTATTACTCAGTTTTGTTTAAAATCTGTTGCATCTCCTGATTGTATGTCTTTGACACGTGAGAAATTTCTTGATCAGACATTACCAATGTTCAGTTCATCCAGTAGTGCTACTTTTTATGCATTCATGCGATCAAAAAGAACATATTCCCCATAATGGCAATTAATCAAGTTTGATAAAAATTCTCTATCGAAAATTCATTTCAACAAGTCTTTATAATGTATATAATATATCGTATCTACGTAAATTGAAGTGGTGATGCAGTAATTTATTTTACAATGGAATCCAGGTTTTTATTTATAATATTTTAATGTAACTGTACACCTTAAATAAATAAGATGCACCTAAAAATTATATTATAGCTTGAAATAGACAAACGTATTGTATTTAAAAGGAAAATAAGTTTGATCGAACGGAATCTTATTGAGTATTCTAATTTAAATTGAAAACAAGATGATTTTTACAACACTTTGAAAGGGTCAATGAAAGGGAAATTACCCTTATCGGAGGATTTGATCTACAGGCCGTTAAATATGACTATACGTCTCTCTTGTATCTGAGCTAATCTCATCCCAAGGTTATCACTTATACCAGTACCTTTCAGCATTTCCATGTCACTGTTGAACTTGTAACTGGTGATCTATCGAGTAATGAGTTTGTAACAGAAAATTAAAAATTGTTGCAGATTCTGCATGTTTCATGATTAATTAAAGACATTTGCAGATGTCAATCACATGTCACTGTATTTAATATAACAATTAAAGATGGTCTTTTGAAATATAATACGGGTCTAATCCTCCCAAAAAGCAATTAACCAATATATCAGTTGGTTGAGCCCTTATATATGCATGTATTATTCTTATATATGCCAGTTAATTTAATTGACCTAATATTGACAAAAATATATCATATCATGCAAAGTATGATATATACCAAAGTGCATACTTGTTATATAAAACATCACATTATAATACAGTAAAAAATATATAGCTGCTTTATATTTTTAAAATGCATTATAACTATTAATAATCTGCCTTCATATCACCTATGAAACTTTGCATGAATTGAGGTAACATCTTTTTATAAACGAGACAATAATAAACTGGTATTTCCATAGCAATGAAGAGTAAACAGGAAAATGATTGTAATGGATTATCATAAAATGGTGCCAGCACCAAATAGATAGAAACCAAAAGAATAAAGACAGGAATCAATATATATACCTACACGGAAATTAACAGAGAATGAAATTAAACAGCGCATAATAAGTGTAATCGATAATGTACATGCTTTCTGGAATATACATCAAATCAAGAAAGGTATAAACCAGCCACCTGCTGCATATGATATAGTCCAACATATAAATAAAAGTAGACGATGACATTCTCCCATGGCAGTGGCTTCTGGCACGAAGCCCGCGTCCCCACCCTCTTCTGGTACTGACAATGGAAACGGAACCTGACTTTGCAATAGAAGATAGATCAACCGATGAAATGGACAAAATTTGAAAACGTTCGTCACATTGAATGGAGGGCTTTTATATATAATTATACCATAAATTTTCATGATGTTTTAATTGCGTTTTATCTAATTTTAACACGATGAAAGTGCCGTTGAAATGGACGTTTAGATGGTTTTTAAATCATGAAATAACAATTAAATCATCGTATAAACGTCATTCATTCGTCGAAAATGAATGTTACCGATGAGGTATTAAATAGTTCGAATCGAAACGTTTCAATTAATAATAATTAATGATACAGTACGTAGTTGGCATATTGTCCCTTATCCATGAAATGAATAAGCTATAAACATATACAATAAGGAAGTGGTTTGAACCTTTTTGCAGATAACAACAGTAATATTAAATAAAATGACTGAAAAAAGTATGCTTTATACGGCCTAGCAATGTCTTGCTCTCTATAACTATAGGTAAAAGGTGTACTCACTTTGTACGGCCTTTGAAGGTTCTCTATATCGAAGGTATAATAACGCTGAGATTTTCTAACCGGGAAATGTCCAAGTTGCAAAGGTGAAATAATTGATGAGAACCTCAAAGCTGGTTGTATCTGGTATCAGCATAAGCCACGCAATGAATGCCTACAAACATGCGATATAATTTTCTTCTGTATGATATTCTGTGAAAGATTCCGCATCACGTTTTATCAAAATATAAGATTTTTGTTTACTATACTCAAGATATATAACACCATTTATAAAAATAGAAGGAAAGAGTGGACCAATAGCAAATCATTGAGGAATACCACAGCAAGTTTCCAATTGGAATTCAGAGGATTAATTATTTACTTGATTCAAGTGTGATATTGTATAGTACAGTGGTACGGTGCAATGTACATCATACTTTTAAAGTGAGTCTAATCGATTTTAGTTTAAAAGATTTACTTACACATCCATTGTAGATCTGGCAATCTCGACGAACGATGAAAACGATGCATCATTTGTCATCTTAATCGATGAATATGAATGCTCATTGAAGGGAATGACTCTATGTGATGAAATAAGCACGTATATGAGGTATACAACAGCGAAGTGTAGAGTCACTAAATTAATTTATTATAAAGATCCTCAATGAGGAACTATAATGAGTGGCTATACTGGATATTAAATCAGGTCCTACAGCAACTTTTATAAGGCCCTTTTTATTTACCTTTATGTTTATCGTCTCTGACTTAGTAGAACTTTTATAGTAGAGAATTCCTCCACAAGATTACTAATAAACATATTTACACTCTTACACAATCCTTTATTGGATTACAAACTAGGTTTTCAGTGTACAGGAATTTTGTAAAACTGAATAATCTTTCGAATTCTGTTCTAGTTATTTCAACAAGAAAGTTTGTAGATAAGTTAGGACGTTGATTGATAGACTTTTCGAACGATAAAAGAGCACGAAGTTTTCTGCTATAAAGATTAAGTATATGTATACAAAGAACAAATGCCATATCTATTGTGGGCACTATCAACAAACCAGATGGCATGTACGAAATTTTCAATTTATCATAAGTTTTAACTTGGTTTAATTTAGTTAAATAATGTATGTTTAATTTTTAATAAGTTTAAATAAATATTGTCAAGATGGAAAAAAAACTCAGACTGAGCTTAAAAGGAAGCAGTGGGCGTGGAGTAGTCACAACATCTGGAGAGCTCGATACATTTCGAACGAAATGGATCGAAAAGGATAACGAAGAAGTTCGATAACAAAAATCCTTAGTAAAACTTTGATCGCCATCAAACACAATGAGACAAATGAATTAGACGATGCAACACGTCAGACGAAATCGAAAGAATGGCTAAACGACAAGGATTTTCAGAGGGTTTTAAAATCGTGCAAATGTTACCGTCGTTTGATCAAGGGTTAGGCCCTGTTTACAAGGAGGGGATGATTCTCATCCCTCCCTATTAGGATCTTCCTACCTGATTTTTATTTCAGTTTACATGGAAAGAGGATCTTCCTAGCAGCTAGGATCATCCGATTGCTCAAGTAGGAGGATCCTACCTACTAGGAAGATCCTCTGGAACCCATGGCTGCACAAAGAAATTAATTTAGTAAAAACTTCCCAGCGTTGCTATACTAGGAGAGTTTGTAAACGAATGCGTTTGTACTATGAGAGCTACGCTCATCGCTTACAGATTTTTCAGCTAGGGTCAATGGAATTAAGAAGAGTAAAAGCTGATATTACGATGTTATTCAAATTCACCCTGAATTTAGTAGACTTAAATATGGATAAATTTTCAGTTAAATATGACCTATCAAAGTACACTTTACGTGGACATCATCTTAACTCGAAAGCATTAAAAATGCCACGCTTTGATACTACCAATCATCTGTTCTGTCACCGTGTAATACCATAATGGAATGTCTTGTTTATAGATATTGTTAGCACTAAAGCCTTTTTAAAAACAAGATAGATAATATTGATTTATCATGTTTTTGCAAAGTATTTTAATAGTATAATCATGTAGCGGTTAAATAACATTTTTATAACTTTAATGCCGTTTTGAACTTGTTTGCTTTCAAATTTTGATTTTATTTGATTTGATTTATTCGTCATATAAAATATAACAGGCAAATACAAGGGATTAAATTCACAAATATTTCACAAATATTTGAGTTTAGAAAAAGCTAATCAAGTTCTTCCCAGTCTTCTTCGAAAACTTGCCACCATTCAGTTGCAATTATTACTATTAATATTATTATTAAGATCATTTCCGAAATTAAAGTTTGGCTCGACTACCATTTTGGTAGTTTGATTTTGTTGATCCTGCACGCTCAACGACCAATCAAATTGCTAGGAATCATTCGATGGTTTTAAAATTATGGGTTCATGCATGGGTTGCCAGGCATTATCGCAAAACTCCTGCACGAGAGATGTTGGGAGACACGAGTGAAGCGTAATGAATTATTCTAGCTTCCCGAGTGTCAGGCAAAATTAGTTATTATGTATAATAGAAACAGGAATCATTTGATGTGGTTTTAGAATTAATAATCCGATTAATAATAATAATTAATTTTGACTCGTGTCTCCCAATATCACTAGCGCAGAAATTTTGCGATGAATTATGGCAGCCCGTGCATGAACCCTTAATTCAAAACCATGTTCGAAGCCTATCCTCATTCTATGCTGGCTATCGATTCCACGCGACGATATATTGATGGCCATGATTGCGCACATCAGTTCGAATCTATATATACAACAAACAAAAGCTTGTGTATTCTCAGGCTACGATTACACTATACTGTTTAGCTATCCGAGAAGAGTTATTTGCATACCGGTTAGGCCTTTCAATTAGACTACACGCTTGCTAACTTGTACGCTCCATTCGCCAGTGCCGAGTCAAAATGACCCAACATTGAAAGTGGGATGAAAAGCGCTCGGATGTGAATCCAGAGCAAAGCAGCATAGTTTAGTCAGTTGGCTCAGATAGCTTTGATCTCCAGTGTCTCAGTTTAATAAATTTAGCCTCGAAAATAAGTCGAAATGGCTCCATGACATACTTGGTTGCCATGATTACTCTTTTGTATTGACGTCCTCTGGATAACAGAGCAGTGGACGCCTTTAGTGTAATCATTAACCAATCCGGTATGATTTTGACTCTGATTGCGCAATACCTACCCGGTGATTCTTAAAAGCGGCATTATTGACCGGCGATCATTTTTTTGAAAAAAATACATTTTCTTCAAAACCTCATTTTTAAACACCAGGTGACATCACCAATTCTGTTTTGAGTTTTCATAGCGATGAAATCCGGTAACTGGAATATATCACGAGGAGTGTTTCGATGGCAGAAAAACTATAAAGAACTGTTTTGTGAATTGCTAATACCGTTTACCATGCAAAGATGTAATATGGAATAAAGCATTTTGTTGAAACCTAGCATAATGTAGATAATTGAGCGCATTTGATACTGTTTTTTTGTTTACAAATCTATGAATGTGATATTTCTTGCAAGTAAGAAACATTTCGAATCTAGCTTCATTTTGACAACATCAAATCAACTTCTTATATGTCTGTATTTCAATTACATTGACATTACTGAACCTCGATCGAAACAAAATAAACATCATATGTGATTTCTGGGTGTTTGGATATTATGGTTTGCTACAAATTTGATTCCAACTGAATTTAATTACTGACGGTTGCCCAGTCGTTCGTTTGTCTGCGTTTCGAACCACAATGTTTTGGTAAGAAATATTCTGATAAAATTTCAGACTTGTTCACTTGGAATGATGATTTTGAGGACATATATATCTTTCGTATTTAAAACCCTGATTGTCATCATCTTTATATTCAGCTCGATTGCTTTGCTTGTGTATTTCAAAAAAAAATGTTACAATATTGGAAGATTCGATTTAGAATTCACGGCTCAAATATCATCAACTCACTGAAATAACATGACGTAAATAAAAAAGCTACGAGATCAGATTTCAAAAAATTCCATGCAAAGGCTGCCGGTTTTGTTTGACCCTTTAATTAAGTTTCAATTTATAAATTGTCAGTAATTACCATGCAGTTTATTCATTGAATTCCTGTGGTGAATGTTTGCTTTTTCAGTGAGACTATTCAATTGCACAGATCTTGAAGTTTCGATAAACTATTCTTTGTTTCCAGAGGTTCTTGATTGAACCTCTACAGAAATCACTCTAACAATTGTACTTGCTATATTATTATTTTGATTTGCAGATAATTATGCAGTATATATACATGTTCCATATTATACATGAACTTGCTTATAGAAGGTCAGCCACGTTTTGAATTTTACATTGCATATGTTGTTGTTATCAAAACGTTTTACTTTAAATCTTGCTGTATACGATGATGCTGATGTTTTGTCATGCTAAATCTTATTTATCATCCATTTCGAGGGATCGTTTCACTGTAGGAGATAAATCACCAATCATCTGTAGTTTGTAGGTTAGCCAATCTGCGATTACGAATAAATGAGATAATATCAATTCAATTAAATAGAGATACATTATACGAGGGCTAATTACCATCTTAATTAACTGTAGCTAAATTGCAGCTACACAAGATGTGAGAGTGAGATGATGATAGGTGTAGAAGAAATCAACAGGTGCATTGCAAAAAAACAACATAATGACACAAGTAGATTCAAAAATCGAATACAGTAATAATAAAAATGTCAAAAGCATCAATCAATCAAACCCTTCCAAGCTTGGCGCTCTTCATTTAATTCAATGCAAGGGAGATGTGGAAAGCATCATACAATAACTAACTATATAGCTGCAGCGAGAAATGGTTTCAAAGTTTTGTAAGTCTCATTTTGCACCCCGAGTTCAAAAATTCAAACTTAAGCCCTTTCCAAATGAATTCAACATTTGCCAGAAATTTGCCAGCATTTTTGTAGCACCGGCGATCGATGTTGTGGAAATGCTGGCCTCCTTTGGTCATGTCGCCAATGAATTTCGGTGTTATATTTTGCGATGGAAATGCTAGCACCTCCAGTCACTTTGAAATGATAAAAAGTTTGACAACATTCTACTGTTCTTGTCAGTCTTGTGATAATACTGTCTTCACCAGCTTTTTGCCAGCATTTGAAATATTGAATTTCAAGAATGAAAAGACGCCTCTCAGATTGATCAATGATTACGTAATTATTATAGATGAACAGTTTGGAATTTCTTGCAATGCATTCGCTTGAAATTTTGATTTATGATTTCATTCACTTCAGAGTTTGTTACTAGGTAACTCGCTCCACACCTTTGGTCCATAAAAAAAGTAGATTGAGCACAACTATGTTTTGTGAAGTGGCAGTGTTAGCAGATTTTCTTATCTCAGAGTCGAGAGAGAAATATACAATACAAATCATGGAGTCTGTTTTTGCATGTTTTTCTGAAATTTTCTAGTGAATTTTTATTTCAACGATGAAAGGCACATTAACAACGCCTTTCCCAGGCGAATTTGAGAAATTTCCCATTGAATTTGAGAATTTCCAACTAATTTCAGAAATATCCAATTCAATTTCAGAAATTTCCAACTGAATTCCCAATAGTGAACTTAGCGAAGGCCGAGGGAGCCCGGAGATTGACGGTGATGGGCGAGTAATTATTATAAAATATCTAATGCCTAAAATAGTAGGCGAGAAAATGTCTAATATCCAATAAACATACAACGTCGTCAGAAGAAATCACAATGTCGTAAATCAGGCGTTATTGCGACGTCTACGGTCGGTCGGACTTGCGACTAATCAAGAACGTATGAAAGGGGTCGCACATGCAGTAACTAAATAGGACTGACGTACGACGTTGTGAAGACGTCCTGAAGATATCTTCTGTTTCACATGTAGCAAAGAAGAAATGTTACGATTCAGCAGAGAGAGAAGGAGAACAGCAAAACGAAATCAAACAAAATAATAGATCTAATAACGACGAAGATGATTTTCTGTTTTAGATATCTCTTTCCAGCATCAATGAATTGGCCACAGCATTTGGCCATCAAGGGCGATCGATGTTGTGAATATTCTGGCTTCATTGGCCATCCTGCAGCATTTACACAACATCGCAGGGTGGTAAATGAATTTTCAAAACATTGGCACGAAATTTGAGTCAAATCCTGCCAAAATTTTGGCTTCATTTCGCCATCTTAAGAATTTTGAAGCACAATCTGCTTGTGAATTGAATACAACCTTTGTCTCTATTCTAAAAGACTGATTTGGCAATATGCAAATTCCGATTATTTTATTCTCAAGACCATATTTTCAGTTAGAGGACATGCAATGGAATACAGCTGGTGAAAGGCATTTCTTTAGTCGAAATCATGGCTGCGGAGGGTCAATCGCCTCTTTAAAACAAAGATTATTATAACGAAGAATAATTAAGACAGTATATATAGACCGGTTAAAGTGTTTTTTTAGCTGCAAAGATAAAATCACATTTAATCTTCACTGTTTCTATTTACGGCTCTGTAATGTCATATTTCATGATTGATTCACATTATGATCTCAAACACGACTCGAAATTGTCCTATAGCATATGAATTCTTTGTATATTTAAGATATCGCAGAGTGTTTGAGACCATAAAAAACGAATTTCAAATGGCATTACAGCGCCATAAATGGGATGGTAAGTAAGAAGAAATGTTTTTCTATACCTATAGGTAGATAGTTATAAAAAATCTTGATTAAAACGACATGATTATACTCGATTATTCTGCTTTATTAATTTGTGGTTTTAAGAGGCGATTTTGTCTCTTCCAAGTCATGATTTCGAGTTAAGTGCCCAGCTACAAATGCCTTACAATTATGGGCCTAAAAGTTAGACTTCGCGGAATTGTTTAGCTGTTTATTTTTAAAATGCGTTGTAATTAATAATGACAAGCCTTGATCTCACCTATGAAACGTTGCATGAATTGAGGTAACATCTTTTTATAAACGAGACAATAATAAACTGGTATTCCCATAGCAATGAAAAAAAGTAATGTGGACGGTGTCGCCCTACCGAAGGCACCCGTACCACTCCTCTATTTCTAGAGGAGTGGCTCTTTTCGCTAAGAGCAATGATGTTAAACGCTCCTTAGATCTCAGCCGCGACACTGCAGATCAATTTCAACAGATTTCATGGCAGATAGGCCTTGATTGTCAATGCGCAACGATGCGCCGCAGCTACTCACAATGCAATTCCTTCTGAACCATTCCATCCGCCATCCTTAGATGGTACTCATTTGATGTTACAGATAAAGTCAAGGCTGAGTTGACCTCAGGGGGATTTGAACCACAGTCGATCAGATATGACACGATCTGAAGTTCGGTTGCTCTGCCAACTGAGCTAATCACCCCTGAAGAATAGCAATGAAGAGTAAACAGAAGAATGATTGTAATGGATTATCATAAAATGGTGCCACCACCAAATAGATAGAAACCAAAAGAACAAAGACAGGAATCAATATGAACACCTATATATATTATACAGAACACACAGAGAATTAATGAAATGATTAAATGGCTTTGTTAATCAGTGGTATCTATGTACTGAAATTTCCTGAATTGAACATAGGTGATTAACATAAGATAATGCTTTCAATACCTGTAAATTCTTTTACCATATCACATAATTGCAATAATGATCTTGTGCTACATACGATAGCCTCAGTCCTCAGCTAAACCCACCAAGACGCCTATCAAATCATGATTTATCTCACATAATATCCTGGGGGTGGACTATAGATCTATACTTTTGGTATACGGGAATTTTCCAATGTTAAAGGGTATAGTGCGTTTGAAAATTTTGCGATGATAATCTTTTGCGTTTCATATTTTTGGATTTTTGGTCACCTTCTTCCTCTATTCATGATTTATTTTGTTTTATTTCACGATAACGAATACTTTGTAAAATATGATTTGAGGTATCTTTTCATGATCTGAAACATTTTGATGGTTATTCTGCCAAAGTTCTATAATGATCCCTCAACAACAATAACATAAGATAATCTATAACCAACCCATACGGGCACCTGCAGCATAGTTGTCATATATTCCATCAGACTATACTCCACAGATTGAAGATCAGCAGATAGTAGATTGTACTCACTTTGTACGGTCTTTCAAGGTCTGGTTCTCTATAACGAAGGTATAACAACGCTGAAATGGTTACACCGTAAAATGTCCAGGCAGCGAAACTAAAATAATTGATGAGAACCTCAAAATTGGATGAATCAGGTATTAGCATAATCAACGCAATGAACGCCTACACATAAATGAAAATGTCAAATCATAATTAGACTTGAAAAGTATCATTAATTCATACTTCTATAATGACCATCATCCCATTTCGAAATATTCATGACGTGGATTGCCAGACAAGCGTAAAGTTTTTTAATTGGGATTAAATGTAAATTCCAAAAAGAAGAGAAATGAGCATCGGAAACCTCATTTTATCCCCCAGGCATAAACCTTGAAATTTGGAAGAAATCGGAGTACAGTATAGTATTTAAGCTGATCGTCTTGCAAGGGAAGGATTATCGCAGGGGAGAAATTTCCTGAGAACTGGACGGTACCGTGCGGTAATGTTTTGTTCGAATCTAAATTATTGCGATAGCTGCATGTGAAGAAAGTCAATTATTATCAGGAGGCTGAATTACCAGGACACGAATATACAATTAAAATGAAGAAAAACGTTAACATTACATTCAAAAGCATTGCTGGCAGAGGTGTTCGTCTTTTGGTTTGAATCATTGATAATATTTTTGGCAGATGTCCTTCACGGGCAGATACATAACCAACCCTATTTAGAAAAATAAATAAAGAGGAGTGTGAAGTTAATCTATGGATGATGTATGCCTTACACTTTGCATTCCAGTATGTGATCTCTATTTAATTTAGGAATATGCCTCTGTCAGTGGTATTAATCTTTGCGCAATCCTGTAACGATACGCATTCTCAAAGTAACGATCGCATTGTACAGCTGACAGCAAGATAGCATAGGAATACGTTAGGCTATTTGTCTCAATCGCGGTCTTGATATCACCATCATCATATTTATGGCACATAATATTCCGGAATGTCTAAGAGAAAATTTAATTATCGAAAAGATATTCCGCAGAGATCATACTGGCAAGATCTTAAATAAATAATTTACTATCTAACCTTGAGAAAGTAAATGCCGAGCCATTGGCTGCACCAAACGTTGAGCACGCCACCAAGCAAGGAATAATCCATGCCATTACACCAAACAAGCGACTAGCAAGAGTCTACAGAAGCAATTTGAACATGTCACTTGCAATCACAAATACGAGACAAACAAATTAACAAAATGCATAACAAAACTAAAAGGATGTTAAATTTTTAGGAATATAAATGCTTTCTGACAGCTTTAACTGGAAAATATTCAAAATCATATCATTATTGCAGTGTTATTTACAATGATCAAAATAAACGTCCACGGAAGAGGCAGAAAAGCATCCCAAATGTACCCAAGCACGAATACATACACATCCATATACATATAATATAGGCAAACCTAACATTGATATTTTGTTACAACAGTAATCCATTATTACCACTGCTACAGCTCCTGATGCTGCGATTTCAATATTTGTTAACACTGTCAGGTAAGCTATGTTGACAAGCACATAGCAACCAGTAACTAAGGGTATACCAATCATTATTGCTAATGGAAGATCTCTGAAAAGAGAAAAGGAAGTAATATTTTGAAGCCCACAGGTAATAATGAGGGTCTATTTTCATAAGCAATTTGGCTGCTGAATTGGTATAAATCCATTGTTCCGTACATATTCATATGATATAATTTCTTCTTCATATGTGAACTTATATTCTCAATTATATATAGATTAAATTAGAATAAGAGTCAAAGATGGGACGAATGCTAGATTATCAGGTCATTTACCCAACCAATTGTGTCGCGTTCCATGGATGGCGTTGTTGCTGCTATACTTTCCAGATTCATATCAGAATTTTAAAGCGACAACAAAAGTTTTCCTCAGTTGCGCAGACTATATTAACCAAAAGGTTTGATTTCCATCCCGTTTACATACCTCGTTGGGTTTTTAAGTTCTTCTGTAACATAATTCAGATTGTTCCTAAATGAAGTAATAGTTATAACATTTATAGCTGGTTTCTCTAACATTGTTGACAATAAGCCTCTTTCGAGATCCCTGTCAATCTTCTTTTTTATAATTTTTATTATTTCTTACTATTTATTTCCTTCAATTTCAGTTCTTCCCCGTAGAAAAGCATGGCATAGTAATAACAATATTGTATAATTAAATCCTACCACATAGACAATTCCCAATTCCGAAGAGGCTAATGGATATATTAACACTATAAGTGGTAGATAATCCAACTTACCATCCATCGTATGCCCATAAACCACCGTAGAAAGCATAGCCAATGCTGGAGACACTGGTTGAAGTACCCTCGAAGGCATTAGAAAAATTTTCATCGAAACCTATAAAGCAAGTATGAAATGCACCGAAATTTTAATGTCACTTTCGCCACAAATTCTCTGCAAAATTTAATGATTGGATTCCACTGAAGCATGTCCTTGTCATAATGACCAGCAAATAGCTTTGAAAATGAAAAATATATGTAAAAAGGATTATAAGATTCCATGTATACAACCATACCTTCGATTACGATGTCAATTATGCAGGGGGTATCAGCTGATATAGCTTGTTCAATGCTACTGGGCGATTACCTGTATATAAACTCTTCTAAGCTATCATATTTGGAGCGTTCCAAAGTACTGTATATAAGAATGGCTTATACTTTCACTGCCCTTGAAAACTGTCGAGTAGATATACCCCCTCTACCGTGAGCTGGACCTTGGGCGCCCTTCGCCTGCCACATACCTTGTATAAGTCTAACAATACCAGTAAGGATTAGTAATGCTATAGCAAATAGTTTAGCACCAGTAAATACCACTTGCACTCTTGTAGCCCATTTTACACTAGCACAATTGACGAATGCTATGATACCTTTAAATGAAAACGGGACACTCTCGGTTGATATGATAGATTAAGATAATAATTAAATAATATTATAGGCTTTTACTGGAAATTGAAATGTTATGTTTATTGTGAAAGATGAAAGTGTAATATTTTGAAAAGCGGTCATGTTTGAGAGGGGATTATTAAACATTATCTGAATCAGTTTATCTTAATCAAACGATGCTCAACAATGATCACGTACAATAGTGTAAATAAGTCGCCAGTCGGGGCACGGAGCATCTTATAAAATATACTATTTCAAACAAATATCAATCCGGAGGGTTCTATATCTTTTGTTACAGCATTTAATGTCCCGATAAAATTATATTTATATCGAAAGCATCATTGCTATCAATTAGGTATAGATACAATATATTGCATGCTGTACTTTTCTTTGAAAATGGAAATTTGTTTGCCTTTCAAGTGATGAGCATTTCAAAAACACTAGAATAAGGTGTTTACAATTTTGACATGGTCTGATAGCTTGCATCTTCAAGTAATGAAACAAAACAAACCTATCACTGTGATTCCTCAATAGATAGAATTCACTGATATACGAATAATTTAAGAATCTAGATGCTAACTGGTATACCTATTGCCAATGCTGCTATGATCTTTTTCAAGGGTTGTAGAGATGGATCATGTCCACAGCCAGGGAAGAAAGGTTCAATCACATATTCAGCAAAGGCTAGACACATGGCAGCTAACGATGCTGGCATTGTAACGAAAATGGCGGTCCAAGAAAACAGAAAACCAGCCCACCCTCCATATACATAAGACAGGTAGGTCCTCTCTCCACCTGATTTTGGAATACACGTTCCTAGTTCAGCATAACATAATGCTCCACATATCGCAATGACACCGCAGCCAGACCATACCACGAGTGCCATTCCTACTGAATTTGCTTGCTTAAAAACAGCCCTGGGAGAAGCAAATATTCCAGAGCCTATCATCACACCCACAATAAGAGAGATGCAACCAACTATCCCTACTTGTCTCTTTAACTGTACTTTCTCTTTTCCTTCCAGAAGAAAATCTTCATTAAATCCAACTTCCGAAGGGGCATCTTTGGGATATTTATTTCTCATATGTTCTTTATCAGATATTAAACCGTCTTCTTCCAGCGGAATATCTTGTTTATCAGCAATTCCCATGGTGGACCAATGTGTAAAATGGAATACGGATGACTTAAACTTTGTATTACAACAGCGACGTATACCTCATAAATGTTGTATAATTATATCAGCCCGGGTATATCAGGGTAGAGTAATTGTAAAATACAACGGACGACATTTGAACTAGCCTCTTAGCATGAAAACAATAGATATTCAGTTAAATCGATCATAGCATATCTTTGTGTTGTTATCGATGACTTCACACATTGTATTACAGTCATTCAGTCATACATAACTTTTAATCTCATAATTTTACATTGCAAACTGACCTCAGGCATGACCAAAACCTTCAAACCATGCAATGATTCCAATTCTGCAGCATCGTTTGTTACTTATAACCTGTATTATGTGAATACAATTTCAATAGACTGTAATTAACGTATAATATCACCTATGTATGTAGTAGCAGTATGTAGACGGTCACATTATATAGGAATGTGATGTTCCTCTTTCACCTAATAGCTAGCCTGTTTGCTGCACAAAGAACGCCGCAAATCACGGTCAAACATTGCTGACAAAGAAACTGTAAATAAGACAATTCATGGTCAAATATAATTCAATAGTTGCTATAGTGGCTCCCAACTATCATTCACAGTGCAAACTCTCGAATACCTTTCTCATAATCCACCTAGAATAATTTGGGATACCTATAGTTAAAGGGGTTATTAACTAAAACAAGTTCAATTGCATATTTCAATTACCTGTTTTCCTCGGGGTTTTGCCTTGACTCACTGATTAATGTAGATTACGAAAGAAACAATTTCGATCGAAAGTCACTAAATTCAATTTATTAATTAATTAATTATATAGTGAGTCCCCTATCTATAGTTATAATATATGTTTTGACATTTATTGAGGCATTCGATCAGTTTTAGTGATCAATGTATGATGAGGGATGGGAATTTGTATGTGTATCAGCCACATTTATGCACATCTGTTTGAGTTATCGCGAGCTGAAAACTTAACGGCCAAAAACGAGCAATCGAACATCGGTACTCTACGCGCTTACAACTGCATAAGCTGCGATGCACGGCAGTAACAATGGGAGATATGAGAGTAATGATGACATTCGCAATGAAAAGTTGAATGGACTATTCCATTGATGATACTGAAATTGAAAATTGGGTCTTAATGAAAATATGGAGGAATCGTAACTCATATTACCCAGATTCTGGACAAATAATGTTCGAAACCTCCAAATATACTTCTGCAGGAACTTCTCATTCAGTTCGTTAATCGCGAGGGTAATATTTTCAAAATATGTTTTGTCAATCATTTTCATTTTCAAAAATTTGAGTAACAATTAGACCAAATGTGTTCTTTATATGGACCCAATCCCATGCTTGTGTTCAACTTCTTGATAAGTCTAACAATTAAGATTTGCAGTATAGTATCAACGAGATGTAATATACTTTTCACTTCAACACTGCTTATCAACCTATATATAACAACTTCAACTCAACATGCTGTAGTATTCATAATAATTAGCATAATTAGTTATTAGTCTCTTTTGTATGTAACCTCGTAATCGTGTAGTATAAATAGCTTTGTAATCATTTAGTTTAGATAGAGTGTTATTCAAGCAGTGTTATATGCTGTATGTTATTAATTATATCTTTGACTTTATACAATTGACTACTTATTGTTGTTACCATTCTCTGGCTAGAGTTAATACAGAACTCTACATTGGCGCAGTGGATAGGATTTTCTTCATATTTGTGAGAATGGCTACTTTTCGCGGTCGATTGCCACCCGAATTTGACCCTGGACAACGTAACGCTTATGACCGCTTTACAAAATGGAAGGCAACATTTTCAAATTATATGCTTGCAACAGACCTTGATGAAAAGTCAGAAGAAAAGAAACTGGCTATATTATACAACGTGGCTGGAGATGATTTCAGAAGATTTGCTAAAAAAAATTGTCAATTTGGACAACTGGTTGAAAACTCGACAAACGTGCTTACCGAAATTGAACGAATATTGAAACCTCAAAGACGGAACCTGGAATATCGGTGTCGATTGTTAGATTTGAAACAAACACATGATGAAACAATACATGAATTTCTACAGCAATTACGAGCATTGTATCAGGAATCTGGTTATACAGACAGAAATCTCACAGGTGAACTATTAATTCGTGATCTACTGATTAGAGGCATTAAAAACGACGACGCGAAACGCCTCGTTTTACAACAAGATATTGATAATTTAGAAATTGATCAATGTATGCGTTTAATATCTACTTTCGAAACGGTAAGCGATACCGTTTTAACGCCATCTACATCCGATACAAACGCAGTCATAGATGATTGTAAATATTGCGGTAAAAATCATGTAAGAGGTAAATGTCCTGCATATCGTAAAACGTGTTCAAAATGTGGTCGATTAAATCATTTTAATTCTGTTTGTCTATCAAAATCAAAAGTGTCGTCACACTCGCGTGATAGATTTGATAACCGTGATGCATCTACATCAAGTAAAAATAAATATGATAATAAGAAATCTGATAAACGTAATAGCAAGTCGAAATCTAAATCCCGCTCAGAAAGAGCGGCAGCAGTAGTTTATTCCGATTCTGATTCGTCTGACACGCCTTCAGATAGTTCTTTTGCCGTCCATTCTAACACTCCCGGCAAGAGGGCATATGTTGATTTATGGGCGTTTGATAAAAAAATAACGTTTCTTATCGATCCTGGCAGTACGTCTACTATGATACCGTTTAATATTTTAAAATATGCCAAGGATCTTACGCAACCAACTGATAAATTTGTAAAACCATGGAATAGCAAAGCTATTCGTATTACCGCCGAGGGCACCGTTGGTTTATCCGCTTCACCAAATCATAGCCCGCTCAAAATTACAGCGAAATGTACTGATAATATGACGTGTCCATTACTTAGTTATTCTGATTATTTAAATTTAGGTGGTCAGCCGTTGACTTTACCAAAAGAATATTTTGTACAAATTAATGAGACTACATTGTTAGGAAGTATTGGCACGGCTACACTACAAATGAAACCTAATGCTCAACCTGCTGTACAGGGCGCTCGAAAGCTACCTTTCAGGTTACATGAATCCGTTTCAAATGAGCTTGATCGTTTAGAAAATTTAGGAATAATCGAGCGTGTATTAAAGCCTAGTAAATGGTTATCGCCAATTGTTGTAGCTAAGAGAAAAAATAATAAAATTCGAATTTGTGGCGATTTTCGTAAATTGAATGAATCTATACAACGTGAACGGTTTGTTATTCCAACCGCTGATTCATTTTTTGCTAAACTAAACGGAGCAAAGCTCTTTTCTATTCTCGATTTAGAAAGCGGTTTTCATCAATTAAAATTAGATGAATCATCTTCAGATTTGACAACAATAGCGACACACCGTGGTAATTATCGGTATTTACGCTTACCGTTCGGTGTTAGTTCGGCACCGGAAATATTTCAAAGAACAATGACCGATCATTTGTCTGATCTTAATGGTTGTATGGTGTATATAGACGATATATTGGTATATGGTAAGGACAAAGCTGAACACGATTTAAATTTATCTGCTGTTAAAGAACGTCTCAATTCTATTGGTGCAAAGTTGAATAAAAGTAAATGTAAGTTTGCACAACGTGAGCTATTATATCTAGGACATACAATTTCAGACGAGGGTATTTCACCAGATCAACAGAAGATTGTAGAAGCATTATCACTTTCTGCACCTACTACAATTGCTGAAGCCCGTAGAGTGTTAGGGATGTTGAATTATTTACAGAAATTTCTTCCCAATCTCTCAACTAATGTGAAATCTATCAGAGACATCATCAAAGGACAGTTTGATAATGAAGCAGTAAACAGTGCCTGGAAACATGTTAAGGTGGCACTTGCAGAAGCAGCTAAAACTACATTTTCATTTTACGATTGTAACGCTCGTACAGCTATTTTGTGTGACGCAAGTCCTTATGGCTTAGGCGCTGTACTTATGCAGTTTATTAACAACAATTGGACTCCGGTGTTAACAGCTAGTCGTTCGTTAACATCTACTGAGCAGAAATACTCACAAATGGAACGCGAGTTGTTAGCTATAGTCTTTGGCGCAACACGTTTCCGGCAATTTATATTAGGGGGAACAGTTGAATTTTGGACAGACCATAAGCCCCTAGAATCAATATGGTTGAAACCATTTGAAGCAATTCCACCTCGCCTTCAACGTATGATGTTACGATTGCAACAATATGGATCAAATATTATTTATAAACCGGCGAAAGAAAATATGAATACTTTGCCTGATACGTTATCACGTTCACCATCTATTAAGAACACTCCTGAGCTGAGTGTTAATGATTATAGCGAAATTTGTTCGATAGCTATTGACGATTTTGAACACTTTTTAGATCCTAATTTTGTTACATTAAGAGACGTAGAGCTAGAAACAGCTGCTAGTAATGCCCTGACACGTGTCATCGAAGCAATAGAATATAATAATTGGTCTAGTATTCCGGAAGTTTTAGAATCATATTTTAAAGAACGTTTTGATTTATCTGTTTTGCAGAAGCCACGAGTACTCATGCGTGGTACTCAAGTAGTTATTCCGTCTAGTTTACGTGAACGTTTAATCAAACTAGCACATGATAGTCATCTTGGACTTAAAACAACACTGTCTCAACTTTCATCTGTCTGGTGGCCTGGTCTTTCTGCAGAGGTAAAGTCTACAATAGCTTCCTGTGAGACATGCAGAGAAGTTTCTCAACGATGGCCTGAGTTGGAATTGAAGCCATCAGAAGTTCTACCACCCTGGCATACTTTGGCGACGGACATTTTCCATGTTGATGGTAAGCCATTTTCCACCTCTCATTCGTTTTCATCAAGAACGGACGTGTTTCGGCGCGCGGTTTCTGTTTGAAGTTTTATTGGCCTTTACGCGCACTTTTATTAGTTGCTGCGGTAGCCAGAAAATTACCATCATTCCACCTCCCCAATTAAAACTTAAGCCAAGGTTTTGTCGACGAGGTTTCCGTTCTCAGAAAGCACTTGCTGCAAGAAGAAAGCGTAACTCCGAACATCGTAATAGAAACAGAAATCGTCACAAACCGAAGGCTTCAAGTTTTATTGGATCAGAACTGCGATCTCGCAATCGAGTTCCAAATGGAGATAGCACATTATCTCCTTCAGCGAAAAGACCCTCTACGCCTAATCGTATTGCTACGTTCAACTCCAGAACCCTGAAGTGTCCGTGGCGACAGAAAGAGTTAGCTACACTCACACGTAAGTTAAATTTTTTGTTTGTTGCTGTTCAGGAACATCGTATTATTCACGATGAACCTATTCGTTATGTTGATTTAGATAATAAATGTACATTTATTACATCGTCTGCTGAATGTTATGGTGTTGGTGGTATAGGTTTTATGTGTAATCCGTGTGTTGATGTTCGTTATGTTCGTGTAAAGTCTCATTCATCCCGTATTTTAGAATTGTCTGTTAAATTATTTGATCGTATCGTACATGTTTTCTCTGTTTACTCTCCCACTGCTGTCAGACAGATCGAGGCCTCCCTTTTCTATGCTCAGTTATCTTCAATCTTAGTTAAAATACCATCCCGTGATGCTATTATGTTGTGTGGTGATTTTAATGCGTGTTACCCCTTGTCATTAAACCCTGTAGGACGTAATTTAAATGATAATTCCCCTTATTTAATTGATCTTATTAATATCTATGACCTTACTCCGTTAAATTCTTTGTATCGTAAACCTCTGTCAAGACGTGCTACTTTCTTTGGTCCGAAAGGCCGGAAAGAACGTCTTGATTATATTCTCACTAATTGTCCACGTTTATTTTACGATTGTGATACTATAGCACCATTTGCTATTCCATCTGATCATCGCCTTGTTTTCTCTTGCATGAAACAACGCATCCGGTACTGCAAAGGAAAGGCGGGGTCATCCCTTTGTTGGGAAAGTCTGGCAGAGTTTTCACAAGCGTTTAACGACTGTCTTGAGAATTCTCTTGTTGGACAACCCACAAGAGGTGATTTCTCCATTCTTTCCTCAGCCATCATCAAAGCAGCCGAGACCATTTTACCGCGGAAGAAAAGACAATGGTCACGCGTCTCTTGGGACAGTGACGCAATGATCACACAGGTAAGATATGAATTGAAACTTGCCAAAAAAACAATTACGTGATTGTTCTCCTACTATACACAATATCAGTCTTTTACAATCTATTGTTGATCAAAAAACAATAGATCTCGCTGCCGCTCATAACGCCCTAATCGAGCGTGAATTAAACGCTATAATTTTAGCGGTAAAAACGGCTAGTAATAGTAATAAGCATTGTATAGCATGGAAAGAGATAAGGCGTCTTAAGAACCCATCCCACAAGCCCTTATTAGTTGAAGCGTATGATTCTGTCGAGGCAAATAGTATGATTCGTAATTATTTTTATGATTTATATAATCCCCCATCCTGTCTACTATCGTTAAATAAATTAGCTCCACCGCCTAACTTCTCCCCTCCTGATATGTCCAATTATAATACTTCTCCTGTTACTAATGACGAATTATGCTCTATTCTATTTTCTATGAAACCCCTTGCGTCTCCTGGACCAGATGGAATCCCCACCCTGGCACTTCGAGAACCTCTTGTACAAAATGAGCTACTTACCATCATAAATGCCGTTTTGTCAGGGGAGCAACAAGTACCGGGTCAATGGCGAAGATCTGCTGTCATCACCGTCAACAAGAACACGTCTAGAAACCTAGACCAACAGAGGGGTATCACTTTAAGTTGTACTGCAGGAAAAGCTAATAATAAGATTCTACATACAAGGCTGGCGTCAGTAATTGACCCATATTTAAGATACAATCAAAATGGTGGCAGGAATAGCCGGTCAACCTTAGGCCAAATTCTATCAGCTAGGATATTGTTAGAAGGCTGTAGGACTCATCAAAAAGACATTGTTGCAATTTTTATTGACTTCAAAAAGGCCTTTGACTCTGTGTTAAGATGCAGAATCCCAGAAATATTAGATTTCTATAATGTACCTATTGTTCTTATCGATGCTATTATGTCCTTTTATTCTTCTACTTCGGCTTTTGTTAGAACTCACTATGGTGATACTGATGATTTCCCGACAGCTTGTGGCGTACTACAGGGTGACACATTGTCCCCTTTTTTATTTACACTATTTATCGATTATGTTTTTCGTATTTCATGTCCTGACTCTTCCGGTTTTATCCTTGATCGTCGTAGGTCTTCACGTCATCCAGAGCGCAGCGTATCGGACCTCTCATTCGTTGACGATATTGCTATCTTAACAAATAGCATATCTGAAGCACAACAGCTTCTTGATGAAGTTGAACGGGTTGGTAAAACGGTAGGCTTGACAATTAACACGACTAAGACGAAATTTATTGCTTTAGGCATAAAACAGGCACACCTTGCTACATCTAATGGTGACATAGAACGTGTAGATTCGTTCAAGTACCTAGGTTCTGTACTTCCCTCTTCTTCAGATGATTTAACACAACGTAGAGGCCAGGCTTGGGCAGCCATTAGAGGTCTGAATAAATTCTGGGCGTCCGATGTCAACACTGACGTTAAGTTAAGACTGTTCAGACACACGATAGAACCTGTTCTATTATATGCTTCTGAAACGTGGGTTCTATCAACCTCACTATTGACCCGACTTGACTCAGCTTATGACGCCATGCTTCGGCATGCTTTAGGAGTACATTGGCCCAACTTACTGTCTACTGCTAAACTTAGGAAACTTTCCCCTTCTGCCTCTGCTATTGCTCACCAACGTCAGATGTCTTTTTTAGGTCACATCGAAAGATCAAAGACGTATGCCCCTCAACCGCTGCATGACATCCTTCATTGGCAACCGAAGGAGATGCTTCGACGGGGCTATGGTAGAGTAGTATCTTTTCATAATGTTTTGTATCGTGAATTGTGTTATTTAAAAGTTTCTTTGTCAGCTATGTCTGACCGTGTTTTGTGGCGTTCTTTATGTAGCAAATATGTAAGGCGTAAGAGGGACGGCACATTCCTATAATGTGACTGTCTATACTACTACTACTATGGTAAGCCATATTTATCTGTCGTTGATTACGGTTCACGTTATCCTGAAGTGTTTCCACTAAAACATGAGAAAACACCTGAAGTAATTGATGCATTAGAAGCTATATTTTGTCGCCATGGACCTTGTCTTGAACTAATGTCAGACAATGGATCCCAATTCACCTCAAAAAAGTTCAAACGATTTTGCAAAAGTTGGGGTGTGGTGTTACGTAATTCACCTCCCCGTTACCCTCGTTCTAATGGAATGGTAGAACGATTTCATAGGACATTTAAATATCGATGGACAAGAACAGATGACCTTACACGAACACAGCGTTTACGTCATGTGCTATTTACAATAAGATCCACAGTACATCGTATGATTGGTACATCTCCTCTACATGCTCTAATGGGACGTAAACCTGTTACACCAATTCCTGCGGTGTCATCAAGCAAACCTGTCAATGTAAATCATCAAATTAAAGCTAAAGCAGCTATGAAACTATTTCATGATCAACAAAAACTTGTATCAAATTTACCAACTCCAAATGAAGGAGAAAGAGTAATATTACGTGATGGAGGAGGAGATATAATTCGTGGTAATGTTATATCGTCGTCACCTCGTCGTACTACCGTTGAAACAGAATCTGGTGGAACATTAGTTCGCGCTCGTTCTCACGTGAGAACAACATCTCGTTTAACTCGGTCAGGTCGCATAAGTAAACCACCTGTAAGATTTGACCCGTCTAATCCAGACACTCATTAAAGGGATTCGTATTTATTCAAAGCGATTCTATTAAATCGGATTTTACGATTAATCATCAATTATCAATTCAACTTATTATTATTTAATTCTAACTATTCAATTATCGTTTATTCGTTTTTAATATTCTTTAGAAGAAATAGCGAGTGTAGTATTCATAATAATTAGCATAATTAGTTATTAGTCTCTTTTGTATGTAACCTCGTAATCGTGTAGTATAAATAGCTTTGTAATCATTTAGTTTAGATAGAGTGTTATTCAAGCAGTGTTATATGCTGTATGTTATTAATTATATCTTTGACTTTATACAATTGACTACTTATTGTTGTTACCATTCTCTGGCTAGAGTTAATACAGAACTCTACAATGCACTATAAGAGGAAGTAAATATAGCGTTTATACTCACTAGCATTATATATACGAGCCAATGAACCGAAATTCTATTTTCACTTCACTCTGAATAAACATTTTCACTTGATACATCCTGGTATGTCAAACATCCCCTTTCTGACAGCCAGGATTAACGATATGTTCTTGTGGTCCACAAGGCTATAAGTATGGTGTCCATATCAGCGTTATTTTCATTAAGGCCCAGTAATGGTCAGTACAGTGTATAAATTACCCACATAAATGCGAGTCAACATTGTTAACGGTTTTCATTGCATTTATCCAAATATGGGGGTTTGAAATTAGTGTATAATGTATAATGTGTTTGTCTTCAAAGCCATGACTGCAGATAAGCAGAAACTACGAATTCACATATCTCGATGAATTGCATTAATACACATGGCTGAAACGAAAAAGAAGCGCGATATTTCTTTACAACTTGCTACCAAGAAAGTGGTAATGATAAGAACAATCAGTACGCTGAATTTGGCGCTAATACCACGCAGATCAAACATCGTCTATGGCCAAGGTATCAAGAAAACAGATAGTTGCATACTAACATTCTCTTTCATATACAAAGATAGAATTAAAGATAGAATTTTGGAAATTTAAATATATATACGTCATATGTGAAACTTTATATATATCAGCTGCAGATCGTACAACTCATGCCATTAAAATATATCCATGCAATTTATGAATTTATAAATAACGTTAATAAATAATGTAGCATATTGTTCATATTTTTCTTCTTGTTGTTGAGAGGGAAAGTCGATATGTCTTCACACAGATGGTACTACATATATGTATTCGATGTTCGACACGTGCTATAATATATGATTTAATTTTATTATTTGGAATCAATTTCTACAGATCCTTCAGCTGGGGGAGATAAATCACCAATCATTTGGAGCTGATACGTTAACCAATCTGTCGTTGTTAATAAACAAAAGAACGTCACAATACAATTAGGTGATGTTTTAACATATATTTTACTGTCAAACAAAGATTGGTTTCTGTAATATTACTTCAAACATATTGCACGCTAAATGTGAGCTTATGCATACTTATTAATATAATGGAACATTCATATTTCCTTTCAGACCACGCCCTATACAACGCACATCCAAAATGCGCGATGTTGGACTTATTCTAACGTCAGCCTCAAAGTTTTCAAGCCATTGTTCAGCTATAATGGCAAAGGAAATACTAGAGCATACATACTTAGTTTTAAAATGTTTTACATCCAAATTTTCCAATCGCTCTATAAATTTCATGAATGCATTCATTGCATATGTACGACCATTACTTGAAACTGATTCCCCGATATGGAGTCTGGCACTAATCAAAGTCATTGATCTTGTTGAAAGGTACAACGCCGCTTCACTAAGATACATATAGTGTGCCAGCGTTGCACATTAAATTTAATGGTTATCATCATCGCCTACAACTGCTAAACATTGATTCTCTAGAACCTAGGAGAATCATAGCTGATTTGCACATATTATTTGAAATTGTAAACAGAATAGTTGTCATTCCAACCACTTTATGTGAGTTTAGAAACATCAATCGTCAAGTTCGTGGTCACGGTAAGCAGTTAATACCTCGTTTTGTACCATTAAATAATATCGTAGCTACTTCTTCCTTTTTTGGTGTTATCCCTTTGTGGAACTCCCGTCCTGAAAATATTGTTTTACCGTCTTAATTTTCAAGTTTAAAAAGTAATCTGGAGATTTGAGATTTTCAAATAATTGTAAACATTATCATTATGTGACATTATTATGCTGCATGTCTTAAGTGACATTTTTTGTAGCATTTATCAAATCAAATCAAAGAATATGCTTTCATTCTAGTAGATACATATAACTGTTTGCATTGAAATCTCAATTTAAAGGGCCCATATATTGTAGCTAAGCTATTATGAGCTATAAAAACTCAGCCTTGATCTCACCTATGAAACGTTGCATGAATTGAGGTAACATCTTTTTATAAACGAGACAATAATAAACTGGTATTCCCATAGCAATGAAGAGTAAACAGAAGAATGATTGTAATGGATTATCATAAAATGGTGCCACCACCAAATAGATAGAAACCAAAAGAACAAAGACGGGAATCAATATGAATACCTATATATATTATACAGAACACACAGAGAATTAATGAAATGATTAAATGGCTTTGTTAATCAGTGGTATCTATGTACTGAAATTTCCTGAATTGAACATAGGTGATTAACTTATAAGGTAATGCTTTCAAAACCTTTAAATTTTTGTACCATATCACATAATTGCAATAATGATCTTGTGCTACATACGATAGTCTCAGTCCTCAGCTAAACCCACCAAGACGCCTTATCGAATCATGACTTATCTCATATAATATCCTGGGGGTGGGATATAGTTTCATTCTTGGTATATGGGAACGTTCAAATATTAAAAGAGAATGAAAATACGTAGAGAACGACATTAAACAGTTTAAAATCATTGGCATCAGTGTATCGATATGCGCACTATGAATGTTCTCTAGGGGCACAAAATCAAGAAATTTAATTGATCTCCTATGTCACAATAGTGATTGTATATATTCTATCAATTTGATTGGTTTAAAGCTGATACGAATGATGAGAATTTTGGAATTTATCACGAATTTTCAAATCGTAACTCCGAACTTTTTCTTTAAAAGTTTTAAATTTCCTGAGAAAATTCAGAAAATTCCCAGAATGTCCCGAGCGGTCACGTCGGGTGAATATTTGTCTTCATGTACCTCTCGTGCATCAAAAAGTTGTGGATCATAGGTAAATATGTGTAACTTATTATGCACATGCATATCATCATGATATCATATATATATATATATATATATATATATATATACTGCTGCTATATATATACTGTATACTTATAGTCTATATATATACAGCAGTTATAGACAATAACTTGCTCCATGGTCATTAGCACTCATCGATCATGTAGTGTAATTGTTGTTAAGCAGATCTAGTCAATTTGAAATATACATCAAAGATGTTGCTATTTGGCATCTGTTATTGCATCATGATATGCACATATGCAGATTTCGTTAACTAATTGTTTTTATATCAAGATCCAAATTGAGTATAGGTCAGTGCATTCATAGTGTGGGTAATATTTTATTTCAAGAATGATTGTTTTGCAGCGGAACCCGCAATTCGGATAATTGAAATCCCAGTTCAAATGCAACCTTGTTTTAAAATTATATTGACTATTTTGTACTCATGTTTTGTTAAACAATTTCGGATGAATGCAAATTCAGATAACTGCAATGAAAATTGTTTACAATTTTGAAGTGCACTTGAGCGGATTGCACTTTAGGCTATGGCTAAACGGCGTATTTCGAAGCGTAAATAATGCATTAAATACGCCTGAATTATTTTCGCTCAAAATACGCCTTTTAGCCATAGCCTTATACGAGAAGAATTGATTGAGGATGTTTAGCATGAGATGGGTGAAGTTGAAAGCTTTCATTTATTTATTTATGAAATTAAAGAAGGATGTACTCACTTTGTACGGTCTTTCAAGGTTTGGTTCTTTGTAACGAAGGTATAACAGCGCTGAGATGGTTACACCGTAAAATGTCCAGGCAGCGAAACTAAAATAATTGATGAGAACTTCGAAGTTGGTTGAATCGGGTATCAGCATCAGCCATGCTATAAATGCCTGAAATCAAACATTAAGCCATTATAGAAATAGAGTTCACGTGCCCATAACTCCAACTTTCGTATAAAGGTATATGCAGTATTCGGTTATAAAGCATTGTTACTTCTCATTTGCAGCTGCAATTTATATTGTTTGATGGCATTAGCAATGTTCAAAATACAGCAGTATCTAACACGATTGGAGTGCATAAAGTCTTGGTAATCCTGAGATGAGAGCTATATGAGAATACTAGAATGAAACCGGGAACAGATAATATATTTTATTTAAGCAATCATTTCAAAATTGAGTCTGATATTACATATACTGCAGTGGCACCACACTTTTTAAAGAGACGTGTTTTAATTTCTCCTCATATTTATTGGCTGCAATATCAATAAATTTGAATCAAACATAATACTATGGAAAGATCTCTTTTGCAGGTCAAGAACGAATGAAGGATGCCATCAATGGTTTTTAGACCTTAACATGGTATTGAAAATCTGACGATTACTGAATAGAGCCTTTTCACTGGTGCCCAATGAGTCCCTTGAAAGTTTTTTTTGAAAGAACAGATTTATAACCTGGTAGTGTTTTCGAAAAGACCGTGAGTCCGTGACCCTATACGATGTGACAACACCCTATATGCGAGTATGGTATAAAATCACTGCAACTGGTATACATTCACCTATAGAGCCTCAATGAAGTCTTCAAATGTAAATTATGCATGTCCGTGTATAGTGACTATGTGTAACTCTATATGTATACGTGTACGTGTGTACATGTATATGTATGTACGTGTATGTGTAATGTATAAATGAATTGTGTAACATGATCATCGAAGTAATATAAGTACAGTACGCTTATTATTTTCTCCTCGATAGTCTAAGAAATGAATTGTTTACATTGAAAAGCATCGCTGGTAGAGGTGTTCGTCTTTTAGTTTGTATCATTGATAATATCTTTGGCATATGTCCCTCACGGGCAGACACATATATAAGCCTAGTTAAAAGAGAAAGACAGTCAGATTAAGCTATCATAACTATAACCTATACGTACATACTTTACAGAGTATCAATTCTTTGTAGTTCCTATACCTTGAACACGTGAATGCAGACCCATTGGCTGCACCAAATGTTGAACACGCCACCAAAATAGGGATAACCCATGCCATAACACCATACAAGCGATTAGCAAGGGTCTATACAGGAAAAAGGAAACGCATTGTGTTAAATGACAGATCAGACTAGTTTGGGAGCTGAGATTCTGGAAAAGAGAACAGATTGGCTGAATAGCTATATTTTTGTAAAATCGTTTTGTAAAGATTAATAACAAGCACAAGAAGAATTTCAACATAGTAACAATTTCATTTGACCAACACCAAACTAACTCTAATTAAATACTGCGTGCTCAAACATCATAGTGAGTTCAGCATCGAGATTATATATAGATTAATTATACAACAGAATAGAGGGAGTACTAATTACATGAATTATACTAAAATAGATGGTGACATCACAATTTTTATATATAGTGGAAGAAGCTTTTTGTGCATTTGTATAGTGGATTAGAAATTAATCAGCCTCGTCTACGTCAGACAGCCAACTCAGCGATATAGCTGTTCCTCCCCTCTTTTCTGTCTATTACTTTACTTTTATACCATTAATTATTTAAGTAAACATTCAATGCCTTACCACTGCTACAGCTCCTGATGTTGCAATTTCAACTTGTGTTAATACTGTCAAGTAAGCGATATTAACAAGCACATAGCAACCAGTAACTAAGGGTATACCAACCATTATTGCTAATGGAAGATCTCTAAAATTTAAAATAGATATAAAAGCTTACGCATAACTATTTGCAATTTGTGTATATTACGACATGATTCATAACCATCGATCATCGTAATTAAGCCAACTTGATGTGAAGATCTCATTTTAGTTTATGGGGTTTGGATATGGAAGCTTTTTTAGTTACTAAATCTTTTCTGTATTTATATATTGATGGCTCTGATCAAATGTAATCAAACTGAGGTCTACCAGAAAATAATTCTACCGTTTCAGGATTTGATTATAGGTGCCCATATATGGCTTTGTTATACTTGTATGCTATTCAGTACATAAACATACCTCATAGGGTTTTTTAGTTCTTCTGTAACATAATTCAAGTTGTTCCTGAAAGTAATCAATAATATTCGAATCTGATTGTATTCATCTTATACGTGAAAGACAAATGACAATCATACTAAGATTTGTATATAAGTTCAAAATTAAATTATAATTTACCATCCATCGTAAGCCCATAAACCACCATAGAAAGCATAGCCAATGCTGGAGACACTGGTTGAAGTACCCTCGAAGGCATTAGAAAAATTATCATCGAAACCTATAAAGCAAGTAAGAAATGCACCGAAATTTTAATGTCACTTTCTCCACAAATTCTCTACAAAATTTAATGATTGGATTCCACTGAAGCATGTCCTTGTCATAATGACCAGCAAATAGCTTTGAAAATGAAAAATATATGTAAAAAGGATTATAAGATTCCATATATACAACCATACCTTCGATTACGATGTCAATTATGCAGGGGGTATCAGCTGATATAGCTTGTTCAATGCTACTGGGCGATTACCTGTATATAAACTCTTCTAAGCTATCATATTTGGAGCGTTCCAAAGTACTGTATATAAGAATGGCTTATACTTTCACTGCCCTTGAAAACTGTCGAGTAGATATACCCCCTCTACCGTGAGCTGGACCTTGGGCGCCCTTCGCCTGCCACATACCTTGTATAAGTCTAACAATACCAGTAAGGATTAGTAATGCTATAGCAAATAGTTTAGCACCAGTAAATACCACTTGCACTCTTGTAGCCCATTTTACACTAGCACAGTTGACGAATGCTACGATACCTGGATAATAATAATTCAAAGGGATGCATGATCAAACATAATTATGCTGAAAACTTTAGGGTCAAAATATCAGCTCTGCTTTGATTAAAGTTTAGGAGCTAAACTGGCTTGCATTTTCGATGTTTTAAAACTTTAAAGTATCGGGAAGTGTATATATACACTGCAATGAATGTGGATTGCGGGGCCATCCTATCCATAAGTTATTACTAATTAGTTGAGGAGTGTGGATGGGGCATCAACTGTCAAAGTATATACGTACATGTTTTCCCCTTTCTTTAATTGTACATCTTTGGAAATGGAAATACCCAGTATAGATGCACGAATAGATGCTATTACTTATCAGGCTATTAGCATGATGCATGAAATATCCGCGAAGAACATTTCCAATTTTACAGATTTTGTAGATACAATATTCTACTTAAATGCTGATTTTATACTTGCTTTGCATAATAGAGCGCGTAAATAATATCAACTACCTAGCTGTACAATATGTATATCGATACTTGTGTGTATTTATCTTATATTTCGTACAGAAATACTATTTGCACTGTGTCTATATTTCCGTACTTAACATTCTTCATGCTAGTAAATAGAATGCAGAAATTATGTTTAAGGAAAGAAGTCCCGTGGCATATATCATGGTAGAACTTATAAAGTTGGGAAATATTGCTTATATGGTAATTCTTGCATATATGTGTGTGCAATAGTGAGGCTCTCCTCTATATGGGTTTCAATATTTCATATTCTTGATATTAGTCAATTTTGACAAAATTGTTCACATTGTATTTCATGTCAAATGAGAATTTATGTGAAAAATTGAATTGTCAATTTTTCTTTCAAAAATTAAATGAGATGAAATGAAATGATATATTGAAATCTTTCAAAGTATTTCATACCGAAGGTATCTACGTAATAAATTAAATTATCAAATATTTATTTTTGAAATTGAAGACATTGTAAATTGTATGAAATGAACTTGAATATTCAAATAATTCGTATTTCATTTGTTTGACTTGATTAGGTCCAATATTTCAAGCCCTAGATCCCCAACAAGCGCCCTGCTCAAACCCTTCAATATTCTATCGGGGATAGTGCAAGTACGGTATAGTTCTTGATTTAATAGATGATTCAATTTCATACAAAGGATAAGAAACAGTAAGCAATATTGCATGAGTACTAAATCACGAGATTTTTAGACCAAAATTCCAATATAAGTTTTTGGCTTCATTTAGCCTCATTCGATAATTCAAGGATTCAATGATAATAAGGCATGTCTATATCTAGCGTCATATTTTTCATCACCAAGACACGGAATGAGCTTACTGCATGCATTCATTTTTCCTCAAATTTTATATTTAATAGTCCATATTTATGAAATTGGAAATCATCTTATAGACTCCCAGGTATGGATATGATAAAACTAATTCTCTTTTGTCTTATGAATGCACACATGCTGTAATCTATAATACGTGTTACACAGCTTAATACAATATAGAAGGGGGCCTCACGCTATGAAATATTCCAAAGAGTGACACAGTCCTATGTTTGATTTTTTTTTGTCATTTGAAATAAAGAATAATCTATTGTCAATTCCAATCCATCAAACAGTTTAATATCAACTAAAAAGACAATTATCATTTATCATGATCAGAACACACGTGTTTTTCGAATCCAAACGCCCAGGGGGATATGATTCAATAATTTTCGTACACGGCGTAGTAGACACGTTCAAATATTGAAGGGACATTTGAACAAATTTCTAATAAAAATGTTAAGGAATTCTTTGCCATGAAAAATATTTGAGGTATAGTTTTTGATTTTGGTAACTTTTTCCTTTTTTGAGCGATTATAATTTTGAATAAAAGTTTTTCTCTTCTTTTTTTTACGGTAACAAATTATGAAAATGTCCTTTGTAAAAAATTATTTAGAGGCATCTTTATGAGTTCTGAACAAGTCCTGAGCCTAGCGATACCGTAGAGGCGCAATTTGTACTCCCTTGTAGCTGTACAGTGTACAATCATATCAACACTGGAAGCATTTCAAAAGATGATATATATTACACGTTGACATAGCCTTTCTACAATATTGTATGAAATGACTTATAGGCTATTATTTCAAATGTTATTAATTTTATAAGAATATATATCAACATGAATGGATCGAACTGCTCTTCTCCCCCTCGCCTGTATTGATATATACACGCTTGCTTCGGTCTGTGAAACATGTTGATGAGAACTTTTAGTTGATCTTGTACACTGAGTAGTCATGGTCCGATGATCATTTATTCAGAATAACCTAGCTGATAAACATACCATAGTAATCATCGATCCGAGAGTTTTATCCATTACAGCGAGAAATAAGTTGCTATAAGAATGAATTGTGAAATAAATATTGTGATTTATTCAAAAAGGTCAAACAAAGGACTTGGCGTGCGTAAAAAATCTTGACGCAAAGGAGGATTAATTCAGGTCTAAAATGTAAGATTGTGTAAAATAATGCATTCAAGTCATTCAAGTCAAAAACTAGTGATAAATCATTCTAACATTCTCAATATATTGCATCATACAGATAAAGTTTTAGAAAATTAATGGCTGATCAACAGTACTGTCCTACCTATTCCAAGTGCTGCTATAATCTTTTTCAAATGCTGTAGAGATTGATCTTGTCCACATCCAGGGAAAAAAGGTTCAATCACGTATTCAGCACAGGCTAAACAAACAGCAGCTAGCACAGATGGCTTCATAACTAAAATTGCTGTCCAAGAATAAAGGAATGCAGCACATCCCCCAAATATGTAGGCAAGATAGGACCTCTCTCCTCCTGATGCTGGTATACACGTTCCTAGTTCAGCATAACATAATGCTCCACATATCGCAATGACACCGCAGCCAGACCATACCACGAGTGCCATTCCTACTGAATTTGCTTGCATAAAAACAGCCCTGGGAGAAGCAAAGATTCCAGAGCCTATCATTACACCCACGATAAGAGAGATGCAACCAACTATCCCTACTTGTCTCTTTAATTGTACTTTCTCTTTTCCTTCCAGCAGAGAATCTTCATTAAATCCAATTCCAGGGACATCTTTGAGATTTTCACTTTTTAAGGGTTCTTTATCTGATTTTAGGTTCTTTTCTTCAAGGGGAATATCTTGCTTTTTGTCATAATGACCCATCCTGAAGTAAGATTTATATAGGAAAGGATGGTTTTGCTTTGATGTGAATCAAAATGGGAGCAGCATCCTTGATATGGTTGATGTAAACCTGAGTTGTGATTTTAAAAATGGGCAGACATGGTTACTGTTGTCTAGTATAGCGGCAGACAAAAGATTTCGTCAGATTAACCAATCATAGTCTATCTTTGTATTTTTCTCAATGAATCCACGTGTCATGGATGAGGCAACACGTGATTTGATTGGTTTTAGCCATCATAACATTTGACGGTACAACAGATGTATTTGTTTATATACATGTGACAACTTTGACCGTTGTTAAGAAAAGTTAAAACTATTGACTTATTCAATTGCTCCTTTCACATCAGTTGGCTTTCAGTAAATACACTACCTAAATCACTATTTTATTTGAATATATGTATATTTGGCAAAATAAGCAATTTGTAACAACATAATGTATTATTTTATCAAGATCAACAATTCGATCTCCACTAGTGATCATTTTCAAGATAACAAAAACATTTTTACAATTACTTATATTTATAACAACATGAAAACAATTACATTAGAAATATTAATAATGGAAGATTTATTTTTAAATATTTTCAAAAACGTTTTACTATTTTAAAAAATGTTTCCATTGTTAATATTTCCACTGTGATTGTTTCCAAATAGTTATAAATATAAGTACTTGTAAAAATTTGTTTTTTTAAAGCAAAAGATAGCGACAAAAAACTACAAGTTATGTCTAAAAACTAAACTAAAAAACTGTAGTTTTTTGTCGCTATCTTTTGCTTTAAAATGTTTTACAAAGAAACTTTAATTAAAAATTTGTTTAGTTATCTTAAAAATAATCACTAGTGGTCAATTATGACTTGCTCATGTATTCATAGCCGGGGGGAGAGGGGTAACTCAAGAAATTTCAGGGACGGAGGGAGTGCCAATTTGAATTCAGAAATTTGCCTCCAAAATTTCGTTTTTCCAAAATTGATGCCTCAAATATTTTAATCAGGCCAAAATGTATACCCCAAATATTTTTTAGCGACGCGTATTTAAAAATTCATTGGTTTACATTAAAACGTTTTACTCATTGAAAAACAACGACCTTAAATATTTTGAAAATTCTGAAGGTAACCTCAATAATTGGCACGTCCCCGTATACCAACCATTAGGAGTTGTCCCCGGGCTTCACATTCCTCGATAGCTTGCTTCCTTCCTTACTTGCAGACCAGACAGTAGGCTCACTGTGAAATAGTGCTGAATATATGAGATCGTTTAATGGTTATCTATACCTATGTGTGTCATTGTAAACTTTACCAATTCACGGGGATAAGTAAAGAAGAATCTAAGATGACCAGCAACCTCAACGAGCAACCTTGTTTGAAAAAAGTTTGAAAAATGCGTGCGAATTTCAAACTCGATTTTATGCAATTACGTAGATTACTTTTTTTACTCTTTTACGCATTATGTAGTTCGTTGGGACTGCATATATTCTGCATCGGTCAAGTTCAAGTTTATCTCCTCATTTAATTATCTACCAAGTGTATCAATCCTTTATTTATACCACTGACTTTTTTTATTGAAGTGTATCAACTACACGCGCGTGTGATCGATGAAACACTAGAATGTTGACTATATATGAAGGCTGATCAAAAGTTCAAAACGACCTACAAAGACTGCTCGTCATTTTAATTAAACTCTTTTTAAGACGGCATAATCATGTATTTGTGTGCTATATTGATCAGTAATGGGAACGAGGCAAGTTATCCCGCGAGAAATTGGATTGAATATTGGACATGATGTTGCCAAGCAACAAAGAGGTCAATCATCTGCAGGTCTTCATCACAGTCCCATGTGATTCTTATTCATCTACAAATTACAAGACGGCTCTTCTCTGTTTTGCTGCTCATATTGTATAATAACGGAATGCATTTTGATAGCATTTGTTAAAATAATGTGATGATGCCAATTATCGGGAAAATCAGTCAATTACCGTATCGGAGCCATTATGAATCGTTTTTGGTATATAGGAATAAATTCAAGCACCAATCCGATTGGAAAGTAGTAAGTATATAATCTTTTATTGTTTCAAACTTCAGAGTAGATTATTATTTCAATTAAAAATTGAATGCGTATTTCTGGAATTGTAATTCATGATTCATTATCTAGCCTCGATTAAATGTGTATATTAATATCACATAGAATTTACTGTGATTTATCAAGGCTATCAACATCAAGGCAATAATATGCTGATTACTTCATTTGTCTAGTTTTAATTGGTGATTCTCGGAAATCAAGCCGAGTCGACATCGGCTACGATCTTGCTGCGATCACATCTACGATGTCGAGACCTACTAATGCGCATGCGTCAAACCAACTCATCAAAATTTATCAACATCTTTATACAAACTTATTGAAAACAATTTTTTGTTTTTTACTGCTCTCATTACTGGCTTTATTGCTGTTTAAAACGTCAGATTCGAAAAGAAGATTACTGAGAAATACATAAAGTCATACGATTTCCATGTGGAGGCTTGTTTTGGAATCGAATTAAACATGGGCACAAGGAGTTTAACGGATATATTTCGTAACTTTCGTAATGTTGCCCTTCATAACAGCCATACTGCTGTTGAGTACAAAGATGCAACTACGGTATGTTAAACTTTTAATCTATACAGCAAGTCGTTCTAAACCAGATTTATTCAAATAACAACAATACAAAATCGATTGTATATGCATAATTGCGAAATTTATCAATCATTTCTGTTGTCAACTTGCCTAATTTCACACGCATTTTTAGTACCATATGATTATCTCAAATTCTGATTGTCAAACAAACTGTCACATATTTTAGTCTGATTTACCCTCACAGTCTTAGTCACAGAAATATTCTAAAAAATCCTACATGACTGCTATCTATGATGTTTTAACATACATTTATAGGATCTTATTGGAAAACATCATATATTAAATTTATCATATATATATCCAGAAGAAATTTATTTAGAAAGAAAATGTGGCAATCAGGTTTTAATTTGTAGAAAACAGTTTAATTTTAATTGAATACAAATTACAAAGAAAGCTGCAAAGATATTCACGAAAAAGATGAAAAAGAAGTCACTTCGTTGCCCACTTTGTTGTGTAGACAGGAAACCTATTTCTATCCTACAAAACTTACCATAATCCTTTATTTTTATTCAGCTAATTCCAGAATTTCCAGGATTGTCCTTTGGACATCTAATGTTAAATTATTTTTTGTTTTACTCTTGATCTACGTGAATTGTGTCCTGCTCATTTTGTATTAATTTCTTTGGTTGGAAAATAATTGGAAAATTCAATTAATCAGTCGATTATTATGGCTTATCGGCGGCTAGCTAATAAGAAGCGAACATTGATGAATTTTGTCATCATCTCACCCCTAATTACGATTTTGTGTGGGATGAGGTACTGTACATAGCGTTCTTCACATGTTATAAATCAAATTGTAGCCAATCAGAGTCATAGCTTGTATCGCATGCGCACACCTCGGCACAAGCCTTAGCATTCCAAGGCGTGCAATAGATCGTACGCCTACTTACCAATAAAAAATATCTAACAATTTTTTTTTAGATTTTCTTTACTACTAGGTCTATAATTCGTTTTATAAGATTTTGTTGGTACTTTCTTTCCCATTTTCGAAATATCAATGTGAAGCTTTATTAAAGTATGATTAAAGCATACAAAACATTTATTTTCTCAACTCCTTCTACACTATTGTTAAAAAATTATCACCTTTCAATTTCCCGCTTTCATTAAAATCAACCAAGTGAATAATTGTGAAATGAGATCGTCAGGCAGGAATGTTTTCAAAATTATGCTGTTTTAATATTACATCATAAAAGAAGAATTTCTTGCTAGAGTAGCTTGTTTTTGTTGCAAATCTAATTAAATAGAGTTCACACATTTATTTATTTAAGACAACCTACGCAATCGGTCATGGCTAGATCAGGGGTAACTCAAAGACATTTGATATTGCTGATTTTATTTGTATTGATTTGTAGCAATGCATGCAAAATGTGAGTGAAAAGTAATCTATTAACAATTCGGAAACATAAATAATAAATGACCTACACACTAGTCAAACCAAATAACCACTCCACCAGCGCCGACTAAAATTGAGTCACTTGAGTAAAATAAAAAAACTATTTAAACACAACCAGGCTGTAGCACATGACCAACCTTAACAGACCAGACTCCCAATGGACAAGGCAGCGAGTGAAAAATAAAAGTAAGTAATGTAGACGGTGTCGCACTACCGAAGGCACCCGTACCACTCCTCTATTTCTAGATGAGTGGCTTTTTTCGCTGAGAGCAATGATTTTAAACGCTCTTTGTTGATCTCAGCCGCAACACGGTAGATCAATTTCAACAGATTTCATGGCAGATAGGTCTCGATTGTCAATGCGCAACGATGCGCCGCAGCTACTCACAATGCAATTCCCTCTGGACCATTCCATCCGCCATCCTCAGATGGTACTCATTTGATGTTTCAGATAAAGTCAAGGCTGAGTTGACCTTAGGGGATTTGAACCACGGTCGATTAGATATGATCCGATCTGAAGTTCGGTTGCTCTGCCATCTGAGCTAATCCTCCAGCGAGTGAAACACATGATTGAATTGCAGTAGGTCTTCTTGGAACACAAACATGTAAATTCTGTTTCAGCCGATTTTCAAAATACTTTTTCGTTAAATTTCGTTATTGTCTCGCCTCTATTTTTATTTTCATTGACAATTATGTTCATGACGATGCTAACAAATATTATTTCTCAAACTGTGCATTCAGGGTAGGCCTATCATTCTGGTGATTCATTAGACTCTGTCATAATGTGTCAACAGAAACCCTAACCTTGTTTTATCACAATGATTTGATTGTTCTAGAATGTTAACATGAAGTTCATAATTCTAATTCTCTGCAGTATTATGTTAACATACCACAGGATGACACTGCTGCTCTTGTACAGAATTCAAGTGACATAGAACGTGATGCGACAACTGGAGGCAGAGGAATTTTCTCTTTGCCACCAGAATGGTATGTAAATAACATCCTACTTACACGTTTTAAGGGATTGTATACTCCAAAATGCTCTGTACAGTTCATAGTATTTCTACCAAATACAAATTAAACATTTCAAGTTTTTCTATTTCAAAATAATATAATCAACTTAAGCAAATCGTCAAATCAATGGTTGCAAATATATTTGCTATTATCACACAGGACAAAATTAAAAGAAAAATAGGTTTTCCAAGTTGATCAATTCAAAGAAATATTTCTTTGTAAACTGTGTAGAAAAATGCAGCATATCTGTTAGTAACCTAGGTATACAACTTCATTATCTTATTAAAAAATCCTGTAGCCCTATAATTTTACAACTATTGCTTATTTGTGTAGTATGCTTGACCACAATTAGCAGTACTCCAAAACCTAATTTGTTCTTCCTTTTTTATTGCTAGGGTTGATTCTCTAGACGAGGTATGTTTATGTGCAGACATCTATCTGTGAATCTGTTTGTGTGTGTAAACTGTTGACGTTAGAATATTGGCACCTTGATGGGTTCTCTTGGTCATTTGTTCAGTCCTTTACATTTATACTCTGAGGCATTTTAAACGGAAATAGTCACATCTATACCGTGACATTTGTGTATTGTGGTCACTTCAGTATTTAAGATAAAATGTTGAGTTCTTTAACATTGGCGACAAAAGTAGGGATTCTGGAATCCTAGATTACGGAAGGTTAGAGCAGATTCAAAAGATAATTGGTAGGCCTATTTTCATGATTTATTGGTCAAACTTCAACAAACAATTTCAGAAAAAAGATGGTAAAATGCCTCTAGGATTCCAGAAGGTTGAACCTTTTGTGGGACCCTGTTCTTGGCTAGTGGTATTCTCTGGAATAAACGCGGTGTATAAATACCACCTTTCTATCCATTGCTGCTGGCTGGGCTGGTATAAGTAAACCTCACTGTACAACACTATTTTTGAACTTCATGCGGCATCCTTCAAACTCTACTCCATTCTGTCAATTCAAGATGTGTAAAATTAATCTGACATTTCTGTTTCCTCTTTTAGTTCCAATATGATCTATCAAAGATCAAATTACGAAGTAAGTCTTGATAATGATTTTTCCCACCGAACATTAACATTTCCATCATGCTAGGTTGCTTATTAGTAATGGATAAAACAATAGGATGTTTCATTTTTTTAAATTGTCAAGTATTCTGTGTCATATGCTGAATTCCTTTGTACAATAGGAAATAAAGTTGAATCCATATTTTGTGAGAAAGTCTAGCAGTCATCATCATCATCATCATCATCATCATTTATTCAGAACCTTTAAGTTATCCATAACTTTTTATCAAGGACAGTAATGCAAACACCCCAATTGCATAATCTGCACAGTCACTATACAATGCAACATTCCTCAACACGTTTTACAGTTTTAAAATGGTTGTTGTTTAGCTGAGCTATGTTTTGTTTTGCAGTGAGGGATCTATCTGTACGGCATGATAAGCATCTTAATCGACCGTCAATGGATGACTCAGTCGATGAAGAACACACAATAGATATAACAACACAAGAAATTACGCAGGTGTGTAGCCACATTAATTGTTAGTCACCTCTATGCATCACATGGTGATAATTATAGTCAAACCTGTTATAACGGTCACCTCTACACAGTGGTTACCTGTCTATTGTGGTCACGCTTGCAATGTCTAAAATACTATTTTCTATTGAATCAAACCTATATATAAAGGCTACCTGTCTATAGCAGAGCCATCTATTTACAAGAGTTGGGACACGCTTTCATGTGCCGCTATTGGCGCCAGGTTTCCTGTTTTAAGCGAAGCGCGCGGAAAAATACAACTTTTATCAGTGAAAACAAACATAGGCTATTAAATTATTAATTGTTGTGTTAATAGGCACAACAGTAATCGAAAAAAAAGTATTGTTTACTATTCCAACTGGGGACAAGAATTAGAAAAAGTTGTCTTTGACTGCAAAGAATAAGCGTAAGAGCGTAAGAGATACTCTTTTAACTCTACAAACTCCTTGTCCATTTAGCAATTCCAATAGCATTGATCTGATTTACTCTTGAGCAATATGCTGATGAGATCAATAACATAGTAATCATTGAAGTAAATTTGTATTCTAATTTTGAGAGTCCAGCAAATAAATATGGAGAAAGACAACTCATAAATGGTTATATTACTCTTACTAAACAATCGCAAACCATTTCACAGAGTTCCAAAATGGCTGAAAAAACACAATATTCTCTTGCACATGCGCACTGCTGTTGAAAACGTGCTCGGGTCCAGGCCAAAAAACATAAATGGCATCAGTGTCCCAACTCTTGTAAATAGATGGCTCTGGTCTATAGTGGTCCATGTATCTACCTCTTGATAGCTGGCTGTTATATACAGGTTTCAGTGTACATGACATCACTGGAGTGAAATTGGATTTTTCCAGATGGGGATTGTCCAGATACCACATTGGGGTTGAAGACTGATATTATGAAAATTGTTCAAAGCTGTTTTACTTTTCTAACATCTTGATGGTTAAAATGAGCATAATTCCACTGTCATGAATATTTTGTGATGCTTATTCAAATGTTTTCGTTTGTTGATGTATATTAAATTATTTGAATATCACCCTTGATACACAGTAAAAACGACTGCTTTACTGGGGCATTTTTCAGTCAACATTTCATATCATGTCAAAATGAATGTTTCTTTTACAGTACAGTAAATAGTCTGAGTAAAACCTGTATATAACAGCCAGCTATGAGGGGTAGATAAATTGGCAATTATATGCAGGTGGCCATTATATACAGTGTTGATTCAATAGAAAATACTATTGTAGACATTGAAGAATGACCATTATAGACAGGTGGCCGCTACATAGAGGTGACCGTTATAACAGGTTTGACTGCATAACTGAAATCAAATTTTTACGGCCATTACTCCATGTTTCGCTGGCAGTAGCCTGCATGTTATAGTAGACTGAAACCTATCTTGGCGAAAGTGTTAAGTCTGCGCACTGCTCAGAAAAAGCCATTTTGCTGACACTGACCAGCCTTGAGAAAACCTTGACCCAATCAAAATGTGTGTATTTTATCACGTGATAGTAACCCCGCATTAGCCAATTAGATGACTCAAGGTAAATTGCACTGTCTGTTCACGTGATTTGGATCGTATGTTTAGATGGTTTTTGCGATAAACGCACTGGAAACCAAAACGTGAAGGAATGGGCTACTAAATGTTGCTGCCGTATTTGTTGATTTTAAATCAATTTAAGATTTTAATGATAAATGTTTAAATATTAGTTCAAGTGTTGCTCCTATTACTTGGACAGTATCGTTGACATCAACAGTAAAAAGCAAGTTAAATTTATGTTTTTGTAAGGCAAGCATTTAGCATGTTTTCATTGAAAAACCTTACAGCAAATTTTAAGCCAAATATTTTCATGTTATGATAAAGAATGTAAATCAAGATGTTTTATATGGAAATGATGGCTTTTAGATAAATATGGAGCCTAATGGCTTGTGTAAAGCGTGTTACGGCGGTAACACCATTATAGCCACAGCGAGTATTTTGGGTTGTTGTTTGTAAAATAACAATTTATGGTTCTGAAATGGTTTTCAGATTAATAGATTTCACAATAAATGCTAACGCTAATGAATGTATTTTGACAACGTTTCGACTTTCACAAAAAGCCATTATCAAGTCTAAAAAATTATGGGTGCAGATTAACTATTTATACTAAAATGATAAAGTTATACAATTTTCATATCTTACCATATAAGGATAAGAATTACTTTATTTATTTTTATTTTTAAGTTTCTTAGGACCATAACAATGATTTTATTGAAGCCGATTGCGTATTCAGGGAAGGCTTCATTTCACGAATGAACAACATTTCAAAAACTTTGCAATCGAATTTAGTTTTGCATTGTTGTAAAACTGAAAACGATTCGTGAAGATTGTCCGTGTTCCCATGGTGATGTTCTTTCACATGTTTTCCGATCACTTTGGATTTGTGCTCAGCTATGCGTTTATGGAGATGTCGGCAGGTGTCCGTTTGTGTAAGTTTTTGAAATGTTGTTCATTCGTGAAATGAAGCCTTCCCTGATTACGCAATCGGATTCAATAAAATCATTGTTATGGTCCTAAGAGACTTGAAAATGAAAATAAATAAAATAATTCTTATCCTTATATGGTAAGATATGAAAATTGTATAACTTTATCATTTTAGTATATATAGTTAATCTGCACCCATAATTTTTTAGACTTGATAATTGCTTTTTGTGAAAGTCGAAACGTTGTCAAAATACATTCATTAGCGTTAGCATTTATTGTGAAATGAAATGGTTTTGTAATGAAATGGTTTTATAATTATGACATACAAACAACAAAGTGATGATTCATGTACACGCCAACCACAGCAATGGCGTATAATAGCTAGCAAGGAAACAAACTATACCTTGAGGATTCTCCTGTATAGACGGTAGTTTTGCCGAAGAAGATCATAATAACCAGTGCAGAAAGAGCCCTGTATTTTTTAAACTATACTAGTTACCCCGAAATAATGCTTTGCTGAATGTATAATATTAAACTACATGCTTGCTGATGTAGCACACAAAGAATGTTATCATGAAATTGATGCAATACTGCTGCATCTGGGGTTTAGTTTCCTTAATAAAAACATTCGTTTTGCACTGTTGTAATTTATGTTTGAATTAACTCCATTTTAGTGTCCCCTTGGGGTGCTTTCTGATTCGTCTGCTTTCATATTTTCAAATGAGTGATCTATTGCAAAATTGCATACAAACCAGTAACAATAAATAATTGAAATCTACCAGTAAACATAATAAAATGACAAAAAATATTGGGAAGTATGATCAGCTTTTCAGTATGTTGACTGTTGTTTTGGTACGTCACGGGTCATAACCACATGGGGTGTAAACAATCGATAAAAAAACTGAGACCGGAAATGAAGGTTTTTACAAGGAAACGCAAGTCTAGCGCAGTGCCAGCAAAACGGCTTTTTCTGGGCAGTGCCCAGATTTTCGCCAAGATAGGATTTAGTCTGCACGCAGGCTAGCCGACAGGGGATTTGTAGTTTAGTTTTGCCCAACAAAATGGGTTGGCATATGCACATTTGGGAGCTTCACTACTTCAATACCCTCAAAATTGCACAATGTTTTGTACACAACCCCAAGGATTTATGGCAGTGTAAAGGTTTCTTTATCCATGTAGAACTGCTGAGAAAAAATAGACATGTATATTAACAAGATATTATAATAGAACCAAGATAGTCTAACTCAGATTTGTGTTTTTGAGAGTTTTGAACAGGCCATAATGTTATCTTACCTTTTTGTAAATCAACCAAATAAATTGTATTTAACATCCTCAAGCATTGAATAATTTAAATTTAAAAACGACGTCTTTGTCCGACATCAATAACATCCTAAAAGTCTATCTTTGTTGACCCATTATCGATCATTTTCAAACATTTTGATCTGTTTTGCCACGGCAAAATTACTGAGAATTGGCCTCAAAAGCTATTTTAAGATCATCTCGTTTCGATGCAAAAAAATTACCGGGGCTCAGATTATCAAACAAACAAACTTACTTTCTTGTGAAAAGTAAAACATTTATTAAACATTGCTGATATTCAATATGTTTGAAATGTCGCGCGTGGCAAAAAATCAAACAGAACCGGGTTTCATGATTCCATCTGAACCGCGCGAAAAAATGTTTCACTTTTCACATGAAAGTAAATTTGTTTGTTTGATAATCTGAGCCCCGGTAATTTTTTTGCATCGAAACGAGATGATCTTAAAATAGCTTTTGAGGCCAATTCTCAGTGATTTTGCAGTGGCAAAATAGATCAAAATGTTTGGAAATGATCGATATTGGGTCAACAAAGATAGACTTTTGAGGGTGTTATTGATGTCGGACAAAGAATTAATCCTATAATTTAAATTTGAATTATTCAATGCTTGAGAATGTTAAATACAATTTATTTGGTTGATTTAGACAAAGGTAAGATAATATTATGGTCAGTTTAAAACTCTTTAAAACCCAAATCTGAGTTAGACTATCTTGGTTCTATTATAATATCTTGATATTAATAATTGTTCCATCAAGCAGGATAGGGTATGTCAAAGAAGGATATCCTGAATTTGGTAAAACTCAATATTGATATTATATTCTAGGTGAATAATTGAAACATTGATATTTTTTTTTCTTTCAAGCAAAATTTCTACCAACAACTTTGTACTTCTACCATGCACTTATTTACACATTAAGAATCTGATGTGTTAGCACAGAGAGCAAAGTACTATATCTCAATTGAATTATTTGCAGGGGCATGATAAAATGCATATTAGAAATAAATTTACTTTCATGAGTAGCTGCTGAGTCTTTAATGTAAAGCTGCTCTTATTAAATTTTGATAATGAGAAATTAAAAAGAAGTCAGCTTTAAAAAGGTATTGAAATGTAACAGGGAAAATTGTTGCGTTTTTAAAATTTGGCGGATTTAAACAATCAGGAAAGATTAATAGTAAAAGTTAAATTGTATTTTTGCTGGGAAGTTACAATTAAAACATTTCATGAATAGTTCAGGAATTCATGAACTGATTTTCAAAGGCGATACTTTATGAGACAATAATGTTCACTTGAGCATCTGCTTCACTTGCATTGACTTACATTCACACACAAATCGTGCTACAAAAGATATGTTTACGGTATTGCTCTCTATGCAACACTACTAATCCATTGCAATGTTTCACATCATGCTCTTATTTTTGAAATATTTCTGTTCTTATTAATAGTATCTTTTAATTTGAATAGATGTTTCATCAATGTCATCGATCCATTCAAAGAATACAATCGAAAGGCAAAAATGGGAAAAAAGAGGAACAATTGTTGCTCCGCAATGTTGTCTCATCGCATGCAGCTCAACTGCAGGAATTGTCACAAGTCTTTCGCAAGGGCCAATCAAATTATCTGAAGCGTAAGTAATTTGATGCAAATCCAGCAGCATATTAATTATAAAGGTAGCCTGACGCAGGGTCCGACAAAAGTGGGGATCCTGGGATCCTAGATCCTTGAAGGCTAGACAAAATTAAGAAGAAAATTGATGTTTTTAATGATTTTCTGTTCAAACCTCAAGAAAATTCAGAAGAAAAAGTTTAAATGCCTCTAGGATTCCAGAAGGCCTTTTGTCAGACCCTGCCCCTGACGTATTGAGAATGGAGCAAGCAAAACATATCTGTATTTGAAATTCTTAAAAACGTGAACAGCATGACAGAAACACTCAAACTGGTTTCAGTTTTAAATTGAAACATTGCGTGATATGACTAAGTTGTGCTTGTTTTGAATATTTGTTTAAAATCTGTAATCCATTGTGATAAATCTATTTGACTTCCTGCTTTCTAGACTTTCATAATTGTAGGACTAATTATCAATTAATATATATTCGAGGTCAGTGCAGTTTCATTGATGTTTTATTTTGATAGGTTTGAAGAACCGAGAAGAGTCTGAACGTCACTTCTTTGATGATTCATATGGGGCTAGCAATGGAGAAGCAAATCTGTTCTCATTAACTGATGACCCGTCAGAAGATCTGTATGACAAGGTATGCATAAACATTGTGTATACTGTATCGAACTAATAGCAAGCACTTGCATCTATATGTCATCTGCAATTAAGGAGGCTGTAGAAGGAAAAGTTCCAAATGTCTTTTTCTGGGAGAAGAATTTACATTACTGTACAGCCAAACTTGCTTAAAATCCCCCTCTACTTCGGCTACAAATTGGTACATTAATCGATCCGGGATACTAAGCAAGGTAGGATTATGAGAGTTGGTATAATGGTAAATAGAAATCACGTTTTATGTGGGGATATTAAGCAAGGTGCGGCATCAAAAGAGGGGATATTAACGAGTTTGACTGTATCTATTATGCTCATATTGATTAACCTTGCAATGGTAGGCATATTTGAATTTGTGTTTGTTATTGAAATCAATTATTTTGTGCGTATCTCATGTGTATTTTAGTATAAAATTTGTCAATCTCACATCAAACGTCAGTGGCAACAACTTTCTAATCTTATTTACTCAACATTTCAGATAACGTCAGTAATCTATATCCATTTTCAAGAGTTTAAATTGTTTAAATTTTAGTTATTGACTTATTTAATTTTTTTTCTTGATTCAAATGTGTTAACACATGGAATTGATTGGCTACTTCATCAATAGTGTGATTGTGTTGCTTTATGTACTTGTAAATTGTAGAAGATGCGGAACTGCGTGTTTTAATTCCCTTGTGTACATGAGAATTTTGAAAAATGGAAGCAGAAAGTTACCCGAAACATTGAAAAAAATAAAATGTGAAAACTGATGCCACTGACTTTTAATAAGAAATGTTTTAAAAAGTAGCTTTTCAAGCAATCATGTGAAAAAAGGTTTCTGCAATATATCAAGGTTTTGCACAAGGGATGGTAAATGACTAATCGTTGTGATACACTGAAAAGGCGAAAATCACAGAGCGTCAGGCAAGTGGTTTTCAGCCTTCCAATTTTGTCATGAAATAATCGGCATACCCATATGAACCCAACATTTCACAGGTGTTTATAATTATATTGATATATAATAGAAAACTAGATGTTGTATTTGGAGAACAAAACAAATATTGGGCAATTTCGTAAATGATTTTTAAAAGTTCAAGGGACTTGAATGAGGATTGACTTTAGTTTAGATTAGACATTAGTTATTATATTTATTTAATTAACAGAATATTGGTATTACTTTACCTTGAATCACTTTCAATATGCAGGATGTACTTGTGTGCACTTTTTCATAAACAATTCAGACAATATAACGAACTTATAATATTGAAGGAGAAGTTGAGTTTCTACTGAGCAAGCCAACTATTCAATGGATTTCAACTCCACGCTAAGAGATGAAACTTGTTACTTGTGTTTTGGAATTTATTAACATCATACTCTCCCATGGAGTATTTTCAGTTTTTCTTCAAATTCAATATTTTTAAGGAGTTGTGAAAATTATTTGATATACCATTTAGTGTATGGTCTATATGTAGCGTATTTATATGTGAATGATGGATAATCAAACCTGTAGTTCTGAATGGTGTGACTACAGCAATTTGCTTATTATATAATCTAGGGTTTCACGACAGCGCAACTCCAAACAGTAGAAGATAATACAGCAATTGTAGAGCAAAGAGAAAAGGAAATACAGCATATTGTACGGTCGATATCAGATCTTAACGAGATCTTTAAAGATTTAGCTGTAATGATAGTTGACCAGGTAAATTGATTCATATCTTGTTACAACAAACAGATGATAGGGAACTATAAACAGCGCTCGTGAACATATTAAGTTTGAAGTAAATCAGGTCCAATGTTTGTAGTGCTATTAAATGTGTCTTCCTCTATTACATCACTCGTTCTACATTCAAACATCCTAGCATGTGTATCAAAGTCTTGACTTCAATATAACTTAACTATTATTGCAAGAAGTAACACTTTGTTATAAAAGTGTTTTTGAAAACTCCTGATCAAATTGGAAGTTCTCATTCGTGATATCAATTTTGAATTGTAAGCTTGTTTGTGTTGTCGAACCTAGTTTTGCTATGGCGATTTGGTGTCAAACTGTAAGCCAATGAGATTGATTGAATCATTTTCTTTATAATACAAGGATTTTAGCTGTTTCATATTTTTCAAAATGTAGTAAAATCTGATTTTTTGTTGTTGTTGCCAGGGTACAATTTTAGATCGTATTGATTACAATGTAGAACAAGCATCAGTACAAGTGGAAAAAGGTTTACAGCAACTACAAAAGGTACGTCAGTCACAGAAGTAAAATTAAACTAGCATACACCTAATTGAATGTAGTAATATTTTAATAATTACCTGGTGGAAGCTGTAGCATGAATAGGGTTTGCGTTATTGTAGGTATGATCTGTCAATGAGTTTGATAGAGAATGGTTAGCAGACCATGTACTGCCTTATTTACTCAATAAACTGTGTTATTATTATTTGTTTTAATTTAAATTTGAGGTTTTATTGTTTTACATGGCATAGCCATTTGTGCTATATTGGAGCCTCTGGTTCTGTTTTGAGTCTCTTCTTTGAAATTTGTTGCAATTTTTTTTTGTTATGATATTTTCAGGGTGAGAAATATCAAAAGAGATCACGTAAAATGCTATTTATTATGGTCCTAGCATTGCTGCTTATTATCATGTTAGTTGTTCTTGTCATTACAAAATCGAAATCGAAATAGTAATCGTTATTTGTTTTTTTGAAATAATGAATTATAAATTTATTGTGAAGTTTGATGCTGGCATGATTCCAAATCAATTGTAAATAGTATCTTTATTTTGTGTAATGTACGAAAGAAAGAAAATAATTCAAAACAGATCAATTGTTTGTGATGGTATCTATTGTCGTAATTATCTTTTTCCTTACAGACATACGATATAGTATACGATCATGAGATATGATCTACCTTCACAGTGTCCAAATAACATTAACATAATTTTATATTTTCTCTTAACAAACATTAACAATTAATGCTACTGGTTTATAAATTCTACAATTTGACTTAATTTCAATAAAAATATACAGTATGCAAATATAATTCATCTAAAACTACACATGGTTCAAAATCATTTTTTTCTTTTTCCACGTGTTGGTTCTTTTCCCCAGCTACAAAAACAACACATAATTCGTACATTAAGTTTACATGATGAAATGGCCTGGGTAAATTGAAATGATGTCACTCACTACACTGAATATAAATTAAAAAGAAATCCAAATACAGTACCGTGTATTGGTAATTTGGTACTTTAAATTGTGTTGCTGTTTGTTTACACATGGGCTGATAAGCTAACAGAAGCGACTCTATCACAGTGCCGATATAGATACATAATAATGGGCCAATTTTCGTAAACAGTTGATGAAAAAAGTTCATGAAAATTGGGCCATTTAACGTTCATGAACTGTTCATGGAAGTTTGTAAATTTCATGAACTGTCCATGAAGAGTACATAAAACTTGGGTCATTTAATGTTCACAAAGTAGCTTATGAGAACTGTTCATGGAGGTTTGTAAAATTTATAAACTGTTCAATAACAGTTCAGCAGGTTCATGAACTCAGCAGATCTTTCCAAGAGGATTTCAATTTAAAGGCAAAAATCACTCGTCTTTTGTGTGCTAACAAGCAATAGTTCATAGGAAATTGTGAGCCAATTGCCTAGTAGTGTTTTACCCTAACTCTACGTAGAGTCTATGAGGGTAATTGGTCGGTGAGTTTAGTTTTAAATTAGTGAACATATCTCTCTTTGCTCCAGCAATCATCTGTTTATTAATTGTTGCTCGAACACAAATAAATTTTTTCATCATTTTAAATTTGTCAACGATGGCAAACTACTACTTCATAGAAAAACTACAAATTATCAAATTATTTGCAACATCTTCGGATCAACATGTCTGCTCAATATTGATGTGGTCTTGTCTCAGTTCTTATTGTTGTCTTACGAAGAAAAAGGATTCTACAAAAGAATGAATTGTTATTGCATAAGCAATAAGCATATATAAGTATATAAGTATATAGGGTAAAAAATTGGCTTTTTAGTTTCCAGTAGAATCCCCCTATTGGCAGAGAAAACTGCTCTGGACATACATACATACATTTACACAGAATTTGGCATTTATAGGTATAGATAGTCATTGTTATAAGTTGAAGATTCCAAATGAGTTTGAATATTGTAACCATTACTAAAATGGTATGCTTTCCAGTATATCTGTCATTCGAATAGTATTCCCACTCAACCTATATTAAATTCCCATCAACTATGCAATAAAACATGCGGAAATTCCAAGGGGAAAGCACAACTGTTTCATAATATCACCATTAGTAGTAGTATTACTATAGACAGTCACATTAAAGGAATGTGCTGTCCCTCTTACACCTAACGTATTTGCTACACCAAGAACGCTGATACCAAACTATTAGACTACTGGGCAATCTCAATACATGCAACAACTCCCAAATGTTCAACATTCCTTAAGATCTGAATGAGGCTGTTACCACAGAGTCCCTGCTGCTCCCATGAGAACAGTTTATGACTGTTAAATTACCCAGTTTTCAAGAAAAAGTCAGTGAAAACCACGCCATTTGATGCTCATGAACTCAACAAATTCTTTCACAGAGGCAGATAAGTGACAAATAATTTAGAAATCAAAATGATTGTACGTGTTTGCCTCATTCCTACAAGGCAAATACAGCATTTGTAACTAGCAACGCCAATTGAGAAAACAAACCCAATCAATTTGAAAACTTACTTGAAGAGTTTATCGATCATCCGACTATCGTCACATTCTTTGTCATATTCCTGAAACACAAAAACACAGTACAGATTGGTCATATCTAATTTTTGGCAGCTTGGAAAAGTTATCTTCTAAATGGCCGCAATTTAATGCAAAGTTTTGTAAAACCTCAGAAGAAAAAATTAATATAAGATAACATGATTAACTATTTTCACACACATTCTTTAGCTTAAGATATAAATCCAAAGACATGAAAAAGTATGCCATTTAAAGTGCATGAATGTCCAATCAATTGTCCACCAAATGTCCACAAACTCTCTCTGCAAGATCCATGAACTGCGCATGCACTGTGCGCCAAAAGCAAGGGGAATGTTTCCTCACATAATTAAGTCATCGTGAGATTGTTTGTTTCTTGTTTCATTTCTGGTGATTGTGGTTTTAGACACAACAACACTATGAACAATAAATCAGTAAATATCTATTCAACAACTTGTTGTGATCTAAGTGAGATATATCCCTAAGGTATATTGCCAACAACGTTGGCTATATTCAGTTGAGAATTATCGAGTTTCATACCAAGCACTGGATTGATCACTGGATTAGGCATGTGAATGTCAGTAGAACAATTCAGCACTCAAATGTTTATACAGGATGGACCCTTTAGGTATCATTGAATTTATCAAATGGTCTGTCTTATGTAAGCAGATACCATTTCATTAGACTTCAAGAATCATATATCGTACATGCCAGATAGTGTGGGTGGGGCAATGCGACGTTGTTGCTGCCTTACTACAGCAGTACTTGCTACAACACTATGCTGTTGTAAATTGTGTGGATACCGGTAAGTGATTGAGTTTACCTGCTCTAATGCATTCAGCATATCTACTTTAGCAGAATTATCACTGACATATGGTCTTAAGTCTTTACCACCGATAATACGAGGTATACCATTCTGTAATGCAGACATCCCTGCCACCTGAAATCAATATATAACAATCTTTTTAATACTTTGACAAAGGAGCGATACTATTTTTGTCATCAGAGACAACCATAAGTGGCTTCATTTCCGTAGATCAATTTGATTGAGAATACTGTGTATACTGAATAAAAAATGTATCTTATGTTCTCCCATTTGTACCAGTTGCATCTTCAGCCATGAACCATGATAGTGAGTTCTCAAAAGTGAAGAAAAAAGAGGGAATAGAAATTTAGAAATAAATTGGTGGAGAATGTGGGGATTGTGGTGGTGGTAGGGGAATCAAAATACTGCCAAACAAATAATTTTAGCTTCAATCTTTTTATATGAATCATTTAAATAATTTTAGCAGAAATCTGCTTTTTTGTAGAACCTCACTTTGAATTAAACATTTTTAAATAATATTGTATTTCCACATTTGTTGGAATGGTTTGTAATTATAATTGACCAATTGACCATGTTCACAACATTTTTTTAAAAAGTTTGTCCATAATGATCTCAGTCCAGCACACCCCCCGAGAAAACAGTTCATGAACGTCAAATGGACCAATTTTCATGAACTGTTCATGGAAGTCCATGAACAGTTCATTAACTAATGTCTATGAAAATTGTGCCATTTAACGTTCATTAACAGTCCATGAACAGTTCATTAAATTGTCTATGAAAATTGTACCATTTAACGTCCATGAACTAGTTCATGAACTATTCATGAACTGTTTATAAGGTGCTTTTGAACAGTTCATGGAAGTTTGTAAAGTTCATGAGCGGTTCATGAGTGTGCATGGACTGTTCATAAACAGCTCAGGAGGTTCATGAACTCAACACATGTTTCGCATGTGACTTGCTACTCTTGCACATGGCGGTCACACGCCAATCTTGAGCAAGCAGTTTAACACAAGGATAAATTACATAATGTTTAGATAATGTTAGAATATATTCTCTACATACCTTTCTGAATGTTTTAAAGTTGTTGCCATGTGCTTGTGGCGTAGTAAAAAAAACTTCGTTATTTTGTAATGGTCGAGTAATTAGAGGTATTGTTTTTGTAATGGTATATTTTTCCGTGTCAGTATCCATGTCATCATTAAATAAAACCTTTAGACAATAAACAATAGAATATAATGTTTGAAGAGAAATATAAAAAAAGAAAAATCAAGTGGTAATATTTAGATACTGTCAAATTCTACAGTATGCAAATAAGCATAACTATGAGGATCAACAACACTTTGAAAAGTTCATGTAAATTGGGGCATGTACCTATGTTTTTAGAGGAGGAAACTTTGCCGTCATCGATGCACATTGTGCATCTTGCACCTCCATAAATAAGATCAACTTGCCATGAAGTCTGATGAATTTGTTTAAAATGTGATCTGATAGTATTCCATGAACTTTACACAAACAGTTCATGAATGGACAATTGGTGAATTTACTAAGGATTGCTCTTGTGATATTTTTATGAAAATGGGGTCTTACAGCCTTACATGGGGTCTTGAGGCACAACTGAGATTTAAAATTTGTGAAAATCTGCATAGGAAACATAAAATTAAGCTAGACTATCGTACCTTATCACGTACCTTATCACAAACTGAAATAAATCCATTCGGTAAGTAATTAATATCTCTTTTGACTAAAAGCTCATTTTCCTCTGAGTAACTATTGTCTTCTGGAGAGATGATATCTTCCTCTTTTTTGACAACTACTGCTGTTTCTTTGGGTACGTCATCAGCAATATTTAGTTTTGCTGTTTTTTCAATAGCAGTATCTCTTGATAGCCAGTCGTTAGTCACTAGAGTTTTCTCTGGTGATTTTGTATCTATCTTTATGGAATTATCAAGCGTAGGTATAAAACTTGACTTCATCTGATTAACACTAGCTTCGATATTGTCACCCCAATCAACGAAGTCATCATCATTATCATCATCTTCATCTTCAATAATGTTTTTAATTGGGTTACTGATAGTGTCAACTGCAGAATTATAGGTTACTTCTGTGTCATCATTTTCTTTCTCTATTTTCCTTTCTTTATTTTGAGACATAGGCGTTGCGTGATTTTCTGCTTCGATATTTTGAGAAAAGCTAGAATCTGCTTCAGGTAACGTTGATGGAATATCAGGTATTTGTGAATTAGCATCAAGTTTCCGTTTCCTTAATGACCTTATATTGTCAGGTGTCTGTGAAGTGGGATATGAGTCAGGTGCGAGACTGTCTGGAACAACTTCTGGAGCACCATGAGGAACAGCAAACCTAAAAAGATGTTGAAATGTTCATTTTAGTAGTATATATACATTTATTATGTTACTACATATCATTTAGTAGAAGTTAAACACCAGGCCTTTTGGGGTCCGCAGTACGGCCCACACAGTTTTTCTAGTTTGCTGTTGTATTGCTTGGAGGCGTGGCGTTAGATACCGCAAGGAATGCATGCACGGGAATTGCCTCGTACGAAAGCTGGCATTGTATGGCCAATCTCTTGTCCATGGCATAGGGTAAGTCTTGTGACATAGTAGGGCGTAATCATTCTTGCATGTGCTAGCCTGCTAGTAAGTAAGACACAAACGAACGATAATCAATTGAAATTATTATTTAGTTATGCCTCGACTTTCACGTAATAGTCGCGATGCTAATGCTTCTGCACCTTATGTTATTCCTGCGGCTTCTACGCTGCAATCTCCTGTTCAATCACCGTCTTTTACAACTTTCTTTGGAGATGCTCAACAACGTCAGAATTTTGTGAATGATGTGGCACAGGCGGTCGTGGCAGCATCAAGACCTTCAACATCAACGTCGGTAAGCGCTTCTTCAGCTGGTACCGTACCTACAGTGAACGTCAACATGGATCAAGGTATGTCAGAACCTATATCTTTGCCACCATTTGTAAATACTTTCTCCTCTCCGCTTCCCAATGGTGATGCCGTTGCAGCTGCCTCTGCCTTTTTATCGGGTACTTCGGTCATCAATCAACAGGAGAATACGGCCACCACCAGCAGTCCATTGCCAACATCGTCGCTAGTGTTTGCACCGTGTATCATCAGACCTGGGTACGCCCCTATTCCTTCAAAATTGGTAGGTCAAATTGTCAGTGGTCGTTTCATAGACCTGGCAGAACTGTTGTCTCCCTCAGTGGTGGATGTCGAAGCTGAACCTCAGTTGATCATGGATGGTCTAGCGGTTTGATTGCCAAGCCCAAATCAAACCGTCGTAAGATCGACGACATCGTAGGATGGATAGAGGCGTTCACGATTTATACGTCTATTATGACTACTCACTGCCCTGAACGCTGGAAAGACTTGTCGTCGTACAAACTGGTTATTATTAAACTCTTTTGACAATTCAGTGGCTGGGCATGGTTGTCGTATGACACAGCCTTTCGACAACATGCCTACGCTAGTCGGTTATTTGATTGATCACTGATCAACAACCAACTTTACACTTACCATACGGCTGGAGCAGTTGTCCGTCCTCGACTGGATCGGAACCAACAGGAAAAAATCAGTAGAGAGGCACGAGGTACCCCCAATGGCCCACGAGTTTGTCCTTCATGGAACGAAGGAAGATGTTCCTCGGGTTATGCAATTTGCCGATGGAGCCACATTTGTTCTACCTGCTCAGAAGGGCATCGCAGTATGGACTGTCCTCGAGAGTCAAAGCAGTTCATCGCCCCAGCTACGATACCTCCAGTCAAGGCCTCTGACGGCAGGCAGTGGCAACGGCGTTAACTCGTTGACATGTTACTTTAATATTTTGTGTTTTATAATAATTCTGTTATTGGACGTGATGATTCAGCAAACTATCAATTGTTAGCTAAATTTATAATCACTGTGTTCACAGTCCAATTCTGTAATTATTGTGTAGCTCACTTTGTTTTTCTTGTCATTATTACCATTTTTTTTTTCTTTACTGTTGGAATATTTTACTTGCAATCGATACAGTTCAGTTTTTATTTTTAATTTAATTTTATTTTTAATTTTCGTCTGTTTGTTTGAACTTTGATTCGTAAGTTGCTTTCATCATTAACGTTAAGAGCCCTTCAAAAGGCCACCACTTTCGTCTGTCCAATTCAGGATCTTGCTGTTTATAGTAAAAGGCCAGTCAATAGGAAATTCTTTTTTAATTATTTCCAGTTCCTCCTATACAAAAATATATAGAGGTGGTCTGTAAGCACAGTTTCGCAGCTATACGCTCTGTTATTTAACAAGACTCAAGTTGACTGGTTCTAGAGCGTATTAGATGTACTGAGGCTTTCTTGATATTTATATCGACGACATGCGATCGAGTTTAGGCATTAAAAAACATTTCCGTACGATGGTCTCTTTTATAAGGCAATGTAATCCCAGTTCGTCCGACAAGGTAGACCAAACGAAGGTTACGTTTGAGCAAGTCGTCTATTTTCGTCCAACAAGGCACAACGTCACGGACAAATTAAATGTTACTAGAATACCTGACTTTCATCTTCACCACGAAGACAAATAACTCAGTAGATGTGTGAGTGAAAATTTAAGGCAATCCAATGAATTGTATGGTCGAGAGGCTTATTTGATAATCAATAATTGCGATAACTCGAGCGATATTAGTAGATTTGATAACGCGAACTAAGAATTTTTCAGCAATAGTTGTAGCTCCATCTGATTGGTTCCTCAAAGCTTTTCAAGTTTCCGATTGGTTGAGACAAATCTCCTTTGTTTCTGTAGTGTTGATGCATCGAGATTGTGTGAAAAATTTAACAAATACAGGTACCGCCGATACAGGTTTTTGTTTGTCAAGAAAACCGGATTGGTACCGAAAACCGTCACCGGTTTCATATCGGATTCCGTGTCGGATTCCGTGCGATTTTTTTTTTTAATTCCTTTGTCAAATGTTCATCTCATGGTTCTTATCATTATTATAGTTAGTAATTTACTTTAATTTTTATTTATTTTTTTTCATTATTACTTTTATTTTATGATTATCTTCTAAGTTTTATTTATTTTTAATTTATTTTTAATTTATTTATTTATTTATTTATTTATTTTCCAAGTTTGCCTATTACCTTCAATGGCACAGACGACATTAGAAGGACTGCTATTAACCTTTCATGACTTTATTTATTTTTTCTAGCCTGCTGCATTTTGCCACCGATTTCCTCAATAACTCCTCTGAAAGCGGATCGCTTTGCCTATTATTTGGCCTATCATCCTAATCCTCATTTTACCAATTATGTTGTGAATGGTATCCAAGCAGGCTTCAAACTTGGTTTCAATCATCGGCAGAGTCTGAAACCAGCCAAAAAGAACAATCAGTCAGCCCATAAGTATTCTTCAGTAATTGACGCTTACTTGAGTAACGAAGTACAATTAGGAAGAGTGGCTGGTCCTTTTCGCAATCCACAGGTTGAAGGAATTCAAGTCAGTAGCTTCGGTGTTATACCTAAGAAGAACCAACCCGGAAAATGGCGTCTTATTGTGGATTTATCAGCACCTACAGGTTTAAGTGTAAATGATGGCATCAACAAGCTGGACTTCAATTTTAATTATGTCCAGCTAGATCAAATCATATCAATGGTGAAAGATCTCGGTGTTGGGGCCTTGATGGCTAAGTTCGATGTTGAATCGGCTTACAGGAACATTCCGGTTCATCCAGACGATCGGTTTTTGTTAGGTATGAAATGGCAAAACAACTACTTCATGGACTTGACTCTTCCATTTGGGCTGAGATCTGCACCATTCATATTTAATTCGGTTGCCGAAGCAGTTGAATGGATTCTTTCCTACCACTTTCATGTGTCAAATATTGTACATTACCTGGACGACTTTGTCATGGCAGGACCAGCCAAATCAGATATATGTCTTCGCCAATGGTCTCTAGCCCAAGAAGTTTGCAAGGAATTGGGCTTACCACTGAACCCTAAAAAATGTGAAGGTCCGTCCACGTCTATGCTGGTTTTGGGAATTGAATTGGACTCGGCAACTCAGACCGCTCGTCTCCCAGCAGACAAACTGGCCAACCTTCACTCCTTGATTCAATCTTGGGTTCTTAAGCAAGGATGCAATCGTAACCAATTGGAGTCTTTAATAGGTCATCTACACCACGCCGCTAAGGTAGTGTGGCCAGGCCGCACATTTATACGTCGGATGCTAGATTTACTCAGCTGTTTTCGATCAAGACGCCATACAATTCGACTGAATCAGGAGTTTCGACAGGATCTGTTCTGGTGGCGTGACTTTCTTCATCAATGGAATGGAGTCAGTTTTTGGTTATTTCCAGGAATGCCTACTGACTCTAAGTTTGAAATGTTTTCTGATGCTTCAGGTCAGGCTGGGTATGGGGCCTACTACCAAGGAAACTGGTTTAATGGTCACTGGACTCCTTATCAAGCAAAGCAATCAATCGCTTATAAAGAACTTTTCCCCATTGTAGTGGCAGCACACACATGGGGTTCAGACTGGACACGCAGCCAAGTCCTGTTTCGTTGCGATAATATAGCAGTGGTTCATATTCTTAATTGCAGGACGTCCAAGGTTCCTATAATTATGCGTCTTGTAAGAAACTTATTGTTTGTTGCAGCCAAATTGAACTTTTCTTTCTCTTCACAGCACATTGCTGGAGTCAACAATGGGATTGCTGATACCTTGTCTCGTGGCAGGCATTTTACAACAGGGCACCCACAGCCAAGAACCATCCAATGCAGCTCGACAACCAATTATTGATGAAGTTGGCTTGAATCATCTGGAAAGAAAGTATCAACTTTTCATGGCAAACAGTTTGGCCCCTTCAACTAGACGCACCTACCCCTCAGCCCAACATCGGTTCATAGCATTCTCAGCGCACCTGGGTCATGCGACTCCATGTCCAGCCAATGAATCAATGCTATGTTCGTTCGTGACACATCTTACAGACTCACTAAAGCTCCCTTCAATCAAGGTATATTTATCGGCTGTCAGAGCGCTTCATATTGAGCAAGGTTTTGCAGACCCACTACTACATTGTCCTCGCCTACATAGACTATGTCAAGGAATCAAACGATCTCAGATCAACAAAACAAATCCTCGGGTACCAATAACGGACTCAATTATGAAAATTATTCATCAGTCATTAAATCTGCTCCAGGACGACCACATTATGTTTTGGGCGGCCTGTACGTTGGCCTATTTTGGATTTCTTCGGTCGGCAGAATACACAGTAACAAATTTGCTAAGTTTTGACCCTGCAATTCATTTACAGCCTGCTGATCTATCATTTGATTCACAGTCAACACCAACTTGCATGCGGATTCGGATCAAGGCATCAAAGACGGATCAGTTTAGACAAGGTTGCTATATTCATATCGGCCTTGGCTCATCCAGTATCTGTGCTATTTCAGCAATGTCAGCTTACCTTCACAAGCGAGGTGATAAATCTGGACCTCTTTTCCTTCTTTCATCTGGTCATCAGTTGTCTCGTAACTACCTGTCCAACTGGCTGCGCTCCATATTAGTGGATAATCAAATTCCTGGATATTTCTCAACCCATAGCTTTCGAATTGGGGCTGCAACAGTGGCGGCTCGTAATGGGATTCCAGATCATGCCGTCAAGGCAATGGGCCGATCGCTGTCAAGCTTCTCCCAAGTCTATGAGATTGGGTTCTTAAGAAATTGCTGCTGTTAGGTGCTTGGACATGATGGGGTGGGAGTTACAGACGAGGAACCTGTACCTCCTCTCCAAGCACACTGGAGACAATGTTGGGGGAAACAGGTTAGCACGAGCTTAGCTGCCTAACGAACGAATGAGTAACTCCCACCAACCAAGCACCAATCCCAAAACCCCACCAAAGGGTGAGGAGCTTAAAGATCCAATACGTTTCTTGCAAGTGCAATGAATAAGAGACTCAGTGACTATACTCCATTTGTTATATATGTATTGCTAGCTAATAGCTATTTCCTATCATAGTCCAGAATCAACAAGCAGGAGTGTGATATAAAGAATTTAATCAAAATCTTCAATATAATACCGATGTGCAAATGTTAAATGGCCAAGTTTTAACCAAATATTTATGAGAAATTCCATGTAAAACAGGCAATTTAACGTTTATGGACTTCCGCTGTGAAAAACGATTCAGGAGTCGATGAACAGTTCATGAACTGTTTCCCCAGGGGATACTACAAACTGCAGATGAAGTTATAGTTTTTTTACTGGCAAAACGCAATCTAGAACTATCTAAGCCAGTCTACAAATCATACCATTTTAAACGCAATTCCAACAATTCACACAATACATCTATTGAAGTATTCTCAAAATAAATGTAACAGAAATCGAGAGAAAATGATGTACAGTATGTCGCTCTCTAGCGATATTAAAACTTTGCATGCAATACATTTAGAATCTTTGAAGCCTTGTAAGAATCTGAAGTACTCCCATACATAGGCGACATAGATATATTCTGAATAGCTCCAATCCATTGACCATTAGTCACTTTCTCAATTCAGGAGAAAACTAGAAGGCAGCTATCACGAGTCGCGGCGGGTTGTGATTTTCTGATGCCTTTTGGTTTTCTTCTGACGTGCCCTCTCGTTCGCCAAACATCAATAGCTCATAGGAAACTGTGTGCCAATTGGCCTAATGCTTACTGTGTCTCTGCCTAATGCTCAAGTTCATGAACTGTTGGGCAATTTCACGTTCATGAACCAGTTCATGAACCGGTTCATGAACTCATGGATTTTTTCGCAGGGGTGGTCCCAATAATATTTCAAACTTTTATGTCTTTTGGACCAGTCTAATATATATGATGATTGACACATTATACAACACAACTCTCTCACCTTCTTTTGGGTGGTTGAAACAGTGTCTCGTTAGCTAAAACTTCATCATTTTCACAGAATGTGGTTGTATCTGCTTCCTAAAAGAGATTAGAAAAAGGTTTCAAAACTAAATGTGGAAAGTCTCACTATCACTTGTGGTGGTGGTTTGCAATCCTCTAACACCACCATCACTGTATTTGTTGAGATTGGATATGAAGTGTATTGTACAAGAAATAATGCATAATATATGCTTGTATCAAATATTTGATCAAAGATGTTGTTGAACTGACTGATTAGAATCAACAATAGCATAGAGTTTAATGGAATCTATTCTGCAAAACATAACGTTAAATCAAGACTAACTAATTTTGAATCAATTACCTGCGATTCCACAAATACAGATGCCTTTCTTTTCAGACCAACTGGTTGTGCCATGTCATACACTGATGATGAGCATGATTCTACCTGTGTTTCTGCTACTTGACTGCTCTGTGTGTTTTGACTGCGAAACTGAGAACGATTCCTGAATATGCTAGATTTATTGGGATCTGAAACCAAAGGACATGACGGCATATTCATAATTGGTAAATAAAGAGCAAAAACTTATCAGAATATGTCAATCTTGTTGGTTTTATAATATAAATAAAACAATTAACACAACATAACATTTTTGACGAGATAGTTAAGTTACCAAGATAATTATTATTTATATAAAAACCATTGCTAAATATGGTTTTTGGGCGTTTAGAAAAGCAACTCAAATTTCTTTGGACAGTGGAAAATATGATATTTTATTCAAAAAGACAACATTTTTCAAATAAATTGACAAGCCTTGGCAATATGAAACTATGTTAACTGTTTATATCATTATTTTAATTTCGAATTTTGAGGATTAGAAACTCAACAAGCAGTTTTGGAGCATTAAGGCAATGTATTTGAGCACGCTTAAAATTCGTTAATAGGCAATTTCCTTTAAAATAGGTTTACAGTTTGTAATGTTAACTTAAAGCAATAATGTGAGTTCCTGCTAACAGAAGTTAAAGAAAGTAAAAATACCCAATTTTTCAGAAGCTTTTGATAAACAGTTTACAAACATGAATTCATAATTTCACATGAGTTTTAGCAAGCATATCTTACTGTAGTTCTGTAAAGATGCATCTTAAATGAATGGAATTGGAATGATTTACAAAATCAAAAGCAAAAAAACTGTTTCGAAGGGCTTCCATCTCATCTCAGATAAAATCTGCGAATGAGTTACAGCTTTACATCGAGTCGACGAAAGGAAATTCCCTGAGAAAAAATTACTAAAATCATGAACTTCATTAACTGTTCTTGTTCATGAGTTTTACGAATGTTTCGCGATTCTAATAAGCAGTTTATAAGTGTTATTGACATTTATTTCAAAATTGTTTGGACAATTAATCAACAGTCCATAAGCAGTTAATTAATAAAAACTAGTCATTTAACTTTCTTGAGTTCACACGTTCTAGAAGTTGTTAAGTTGTCAGCTTTGAAAATACCTCTGTTACGCTCTGATTTATGGTTGATTGAAAAGAAAGAACTACAGTTAACATGGAAATCAGAAGAACGTATATGACTACTTGCCTGTGAGGTAATCACGCAGCTAAGAGCAGATTGATTGCCAATGTTTGATGCGTTCAGTACAACTGTTCGTACTTGACGTAAATCGCCCTGATAAAAAACTACCTGCTTGGACGTTCGTCAACAAAATGAAATTTAGCACATTGCTTGAAGTTTGAGAGAAATGAATGGAAACGTGAAAAAGTTGAATAAAAAAGTAAAGTATTAGCTAGCAGGATTATCAACACCATCTTGTCGCTATTTTCTTTTTCACTTATTTTAATTTCCACAATTTTGCCTCGTATGGAGCGCCCTTCTGTTGATGCTAAACTCCTGTACCTTGTTTGCTTGACCACTATTATCTTGTTTGAGTTTAACGCTAATACTTGGTCAAAATCACATCACAAATGGTCCAAATCAACATCATAGTCCGAGTTTCTGTACAAAACTCTTCTGTTTGTTGTGCTGATGTGTTGTTGTTGTTTTTGTAGCATAACTGATAATTGAGTCAAATGATCAAATGATCAAATTTGCTTCATTTATGGAAGTAGTTCATCATTAGGAGGAACTATTAGCTCTGATTGATTACTTTTGTTAAGACTCAACCAATCAACAGTGCTTATCAATTAATTTATGCTGAGCGAAAAATGTCCCTGTATTGTTTGCGCGCAAAACATTGTGCAATCTATTTTCGCCTACGTGATGGAAATAAGAAGGATTAAAAACCTTTCCATGCCAGGATAGACTCATGGATACTTATGCAACCATGAGTAAAAAACTGTGACTTTTGTATGATAAACAATTACTTTACTGTAGATTTTATATTCTATGTTACATTTTTAAAGCCACTTCAAAAGCTTTGCAACTAGGTATATACATTTAATTGTAATTTGTTACGACCATTCATGTCTAATGGGTCAGATGGTGTAGCTTACCCTACCTGTTTGTGATCTGGTATTACAAAATAATTGAAGAGATGAATGAAGAATGGCAAGACTAATTTCTGATTCTCTGATCATTCGTTGGTTATCCCTATAAACACAATAATATAAAACCATATTATATTGCTATACCAACAGGAAAGGTAGAAAAGCATAACTTTAAAAATATAATAAAAAAATGTTCGTTCCTAATAATTCAGTACATATTTTATAAGAGTTTGCTATAATTAATACTTGTATTTAATCCCAGCTTTATTGTAATACTTGAAGTGTAGATATCGCCTTTTGGGACACAATAGATTTGGATAGAACTTTTTTTCTCTATTCGTACATATTGTTATTGAGTTTTTACACAGCGCGACTCTTTCTCCGCCAAAATTGATGTTAAACATGGAATTTTGGAGATTCTCGTGTCCCACTTTTTGAAACTATAAAAAAGGAACGATTTATTTTTCCGCTAGAGAGATTGATTGTGATTTTCGGCCAACATTTCACTTTTTTTCATTAAAAAATTATCTGTTCATCCCGATCCTGCTAGCTACTTTTTTATAGTATAGCATATTCCAAGAAGAGCTATATATCTTCAAAGTTGTCACTTTTCAATTTAACACTTTTTAGCACTTACTTATCACATCATCAGGATTATCGCGTCGCTACACAACCCTGTTGGAAGCCTAAGGTTTCTTGTCTCAAAATTCATCTCAACACTATTCCTGTCATTTTAATCCCGAATTCCAGTATCGTTGCGTAGCAACACGATAATCCTAAAAAAGTTTTAAAACGAAAAGTTACAACTTTGAAGGTATATAGCTCTTTTTGGAATATGTTATACTACAAGAAAATTAGCTAGCAGGAACGGGATGAACAGTTAAATAATTACTGAAAAAAAGTCAAACGATTCAGACATTATTTTTGCGTGTCGCAATTAAAACAGAAAATGTTGGCCGGTCACGGTCAAACTCTCTTGCGGAAAATAAATCGTTCCTTTCTTGGTTTCAAATACCATGTCTAACGTCAAATTTGGCAGGGAAAGAAGAGCGCTGTGTAAAAACTCAACAACAACATGTACGGATAGAAAAAAAAGTTCTAAACTTCTATCCAAATCGGTTGTGTCCCAAAAGGCGCTATATATACTTTAGTTTAATTAACTGTTAATTTACCTTGTTTTTATATATTGTAGCCTAACCAGTCCAGTGATAAAAAGTTGAAGCTTTCAGGTTTCTGAATAGATGATGATGGTTGAATGGTTGATTGTTTATTTTACCAATATTATACAGATATTAAAGTGCACATGACATAAAAAATTTGAACACAGATTGGACTAGCTGAAGCTAAATGATGAATAATGGTAACAATGATTTTTAATAAGCGGAGTATATCTACCCTATTTACAATCAGTCACTTTTTCCAAACTTGACATGATAGTCGGAATGACAAGAGAACTTACTATACTGGAAACGGACAATTGAAAACTTAAAAAAACCGTATCTCCATCGCGCAGAGTCAAAAGTTTCTAATGTCTGAGTCAGCTATGCCTACACCTTTAAGACACCTTTTCTGCTTGAAATGAGTTCATTTAACAGAGAAACACATGAGATACAAGGACATTTAGTAGTTTAAATAGCGTTTTTCTGTAGAAAAAGGTTTAAACAAATGTCACAAATGGAGGTGATGTGCATTTAAAACAGCAGGTGCACAGTCCAAACAACATGTCGCGGAGGATGATTGACACATTCTTATCAGAAAAAAGTAAATCAAACAGCGAAAAACCCTTGTATTTCATGTATTTGAAAATTTCATGTACTGTATTCTTAATAAATTTAATAAATTATATTTATTTCAAGCAGAAAAGGTGACCTAGAAATGTGGTCATGGATGACTTGGTTGTTAGAAAATCTTGTGCAAAAGGAGATACGATTTTTAATAATTCTGACTTCAACTTTTTCTATAGTAAACCTTCTTGTCGTTCCGAGGTTGGAAAACAGTGAATGATCGAAAATAGGGTATGTTCAACATCAAATATGTTTGCTTAGATGAGTCCAACATAAAAAATCATTGTCATCATTTTTCATCATTGAGCCCAAGCTACTCAAATTTATGTTCACATTGTTTTTTGTCATGTGCACTTTAAACACTTTCTGTGCGAACAGTGCAATATTTGTTATATAAACACAAGTGTTGTGTAACGAGGCACGAGGAAGCATAAGAAAATCAAGAGCTGTTGCGACCAATGATTTTCAGAAGCATGTGAAAGTGTTCAATACTTGATTTATAAAATAGAAATATTTTATACGATCCCTGCAAGTATGATCACACGGATTGTTCAATATCGCCGTTACGGTAATTATCACTTGTTTCGTTCAATATTTTTACAAAAGCTTTTATCGTCAAACTATGACTTGAAGCAATGTTCTCATTTACCCCAGGTACAGTTCATCATAGCCAAATCAAAGCATTCAACTTTATTTTGAGTCACAAATTGAAAAGTGTTTGTCGGACATTTTATTGATATCGTTTTGATATTAGGGATTTAATAAAAGTTTCACTTGTTCCCTTTTATAAACCCTAATTCTGTACAGGCATGTAGTAAATTGGATGATGATGATGATGATGATGCTTATTCCCAAGATCCATCTGTTCACTGTTATTAATTTTAACAGGCAGTTGTTTGTCTGAGATTAACTCTAAAGAATAAAACTTGTGCAGATAAGCAAGCTCCAACTAATGGCGTTGACAACACATTAAAAGTATGTCCTATTTTTGTTGGCTTACATGTATGACATATACACAGATGTTTTTTCATGTGATGAATTTTTTCATCACATTGATAACTCATCTAGGTAGGCCTATGTACCGAAATCAGTCCCTTGTTCGCTCACTGAGCAGTACTGATGAAGGCTAATGGCAAGAAACATGTACTTGTCTGCTGCGGTGACATATACACAGATGTATTTTCTGAATAGCAGGAAGAAAGAAATGAGAATAAATCATACTTTCTGAGTTGGTGTAAAAGTTGATCTTTCCACTTGATGTGAGATTGTGTGAGTTTCATTTGATCTTTCCTTTCTGGTGTTAATACAATCATGTATTCATTGCGAATACCACACAATACCTCTTTGTTCGGTGCTACAGAGGTAAGGCAGTCACCACCTGCCAATTTGATTGCCTGCTGTAAACGTTCAATCTGGAATGCAATGCATGACATTTATATTACAAACATCCTACATGTTAATAATCTATTTAACAATAATAGCATGGAGCCAGTAACAGGGTTTATATCCTATTATCAAGTCCTTGTCATTTCTGGCAGCTTGGATAAGGGCTTCATGATTGTTTGGCGGGAGCTTATATTTTTTGGAAACTGCCTTCACATTCCAGCCTAGTATTATTCCAGAGATGATCAGTGGGAGATTACAATAAATAATCCTGTTAAATAGCAAAACCTATATATGACTTATAATGCAAACCTAATAAAAAGTGAAGTGATTGAATATGAAACTAAATTATTTCTCTCATCTCAGATCACTCGTTGTTTAACCCAGTGAAAGTGATAACACAAACGAAGTATCAAACGCAAATGATGACTAATTCATAGCTGAGATAGAACTGATCAAATTGACATTACAGTTTAGTTTATACAGTGTATGAAAGTTGGTAGAAATTTACAATCCCTCAATAATTACCTGCTGACTGCAAACTGAGACAAATATTTTGCCTCTGAATAAGTCTTTTCGTGTTAAATTTTGTCGAAATAGATCCATATTGTCTCTCATTGATGTTTCAACATTGGGGAGGTAAAGCCTGTAAGATAACACAACATTTCATCTGATAATATTATAGGCCAACATTATCAATATGTCACACATTATTGATTACATGATTCATTTACAACTCCTAAATTATAGCCTACATTCTATCTTTATACGGCTTTCTTCGAAACTCACTAATAGTTCTATCAATTGCTATGTGGCCATATAGACTAATGCTTTTCATGAACTGTACATGGAAACTAGACCCCTCAACGCTCATGGACTGTTTCCACAGGATTAACGGCCACTATAAACAGGTAGTCGCTCTAGAGATGTGTCTGTATAGCATTTTGACATAACACATTTGCTTACCATGGATCTGGATCCTTTGCATCGGGAGTATTAACAATACCTCTGATCAATGCCTCAAGGTAAGCAATTGTAACTATGTGACATCCACTTGCCATGGCACAAACAACCTGCAAATAGATTTCAGTATTACACCAACCAATGTATATAAGGAGACAAAGAAGCAAAATAAAAAGTTAGATTAGAACAATTAGACTCATTTTAGAACATTCAGAGTCTTAATTAGAACATTTTGTTCATTAAAGGTTGTAACTGCAAACGTATGCTGAAAAACAAAACAGGAAATATGTAGCTTGGTTTGAAAAAAGAAAAAAGAAAAAAGCTACAGACTTTCGTTGGTGTCCAATGCCTTGCTAAGTTTGACTGGCAACAATAACACATATTTGAACTATTTAAAATGTTTAGGGATATGTTGGTATTCTGTCTCAATAATTTATACATGATTCAAGGCTTTGTGCGGCAAAGAAGACTTTTTCACAAGTTTTACACAACCTTTCCGTGTTTGCAGTGTAACAAGATTTCATTATCTTTTAATAAATTTTTCATAGCATAACAAAACTTGTATGAATTGCCATGCTTTACTTGCGAAAAAAACTCTTAAAGTGCACATGACACCAAAAAATGTTTTTCTGGAATCGAATAACCCATACAAAATAAATAGGAATGGTGACAAAAAATGTTCAATTTGGACTGTTATAAGCTGAGTTGTTTAATGTTGAAAGTACCACATCTCAGAAATTGTGAAAAGTTGGAATTCATGTCGAATTGACAAGATAGCCCACTATGGAAAACTAACAAAGTCTAGACTTGAAAATAGTACAAATCGAAAAATTAGGTATCTATTAATTGATCCCTGGTGGTAGCAGTTACTGTAGTGTATTGTAATCTGTACTAAAATATGTGTACTGTGTATGTAATCTTCATTGTTCTTAACCCACATACGGTACTATCTTATTGTTTTATTATAACCTTATTCTATATGTATTAAATTGGTCAGGTAACTTTGCATGTTGCCAAGTGATGGCGCAGCAGCAAATTAAACAGAGAAGAATTGATCCTTAGTGTTTTAAGTTGTGTGTTTAGATCTCCGTTACAGTTAGTTTATCTGTACATAAAGTAAGAGATACCGACACAACAGTTACAGTTTACAAAATTTTGATTGCTACGCAAATACAGTGGGCTAACCTTGATTGTTACTATCAACTTTCCCATTATCAGTAACGAACATTCTTTGGTCCATTCATTCAACACCTTTCCACCTACAAATACAAAAAAAACATATTATTTAGATTGATGTAGAAGATACTCAGTAATTGCTTCAACAACTACAGTAGATAATAAACTTATCTGCCGCATGTGTCATAGGTGTGATGCAATTTAATGTTCATAAACATACAACGTATTAAAGGGAATTCTTGATTTTCAAAATATCCAACTTATATATAACCAAAATATTTTAACCAAATATTTCAGATAAAAGTAACAATAAACGCCAACATAATAAATAAAATGTAGTGGATTCATTCACATTTTGTTGTATACTCAATCGTGCTATGTAAAACACAACAATGACATGTAGCGTAGGGATAGAAAAAGGTATATCCAAATCTGTTGTGTCTCAAAAGGCGATACATACACAACAAAGGTGTCTCTATGAATAAGATTTACATTTTGAAATAAGAAACATCATTGCAATCTGCTATGTCAAGATTGCCATGTACAATATACTCAACAATTTTAGAACTCTCATACCAAGTTTATCAATTAGTTCATCCAATGATTTCTTTGTTTCAGGATGTTTTATCGTTGACATACAAACAATGAGTGGCTGAAAGCGTACCCTGGATAAGAATGAAATTGCTTTAATATAAAAAATAAAAATTTCAGGAACAGTCAATGAAAAGAATTACAATGGAAGGAGATCATCAGTAGACATACACAAGATAGTTTGTATTAAACTATTAGAAAACAAGCTTAAACTGCCTGAAATAATAATATAGCAAACACCTGTCTACAGTGGTAGGTATTTTATATATCACAGTTTATAACACACCAACACCAAAACCATCAAAATAGTGGGGCAGATAAAGGTTCAAATTCAGCAATATACCGCAAATTGTGATACGAGTATAATTTTAGTATCAAACGAAAGATAATTGTTTATACTTCAAATAGAGCCCTTGACCCCATCCAGATTCAGCCTGAGTGCCGAGAAAATGGCATCCAAAGTTTGGTTCCACCTACGTCTGTTTCACTGAAAAATTGCGAATGTGGTGAAATATTTTTGAATAGAATACCCATAATTACTAATTTTATTATTATAATGATATGATTAAAACTCCCACTTTCGTTCGTTCTACAGCAATATTTTGTGTAAAACTATATCATTGCGCAATATGATAAATATGCGCATGCGCAGTACAAATTTCAGAATTTCGGAATTTTTGCGTTATTAATGATTATATATGTAGTATTGATATTAAATTGGCCTAGGGACTGAAAAATTGATGTTTTTCTACACAATCAAGACATTTTCTATTCAATTAGCACTTATTATGTATGTCTATCCCGATATGTGTAAACAAGTTATATTAAAGGTGAAAATATAGGGCTTTTGCCTCCCACGTTTACTCTCAGTATACCATATCAAATTAAACAAGTGTAAGAATAGAAATATGCTACTACAATTAGAATGATGGAATGATCATACGCCAGAAACGTAATTATGGTTTTTATTAGGAGCTATTTTAAAGTTAAGTATTGAAAGTGCAGCAATACTAATTTAGATTTACAATATGTAAAGAATACTTGGAAGCAGAAACAGTTATTGAATAATTCGTTTTTCTGGCAATGCTTTTTATCTTGTTCATACTCTGCTTCTTGGCGATTATTGTTATTTTTAATAATTTTATAATGAAGAATCTTTGGTCTGATTTTCCTTTCTTCATCTCTTTCACTAGGCAGGAGTTCCATGCCAGTGACGAGGATCCAATCCTTTAAATTAGTAGCAGACGCCTATATAAACTTTATGTGCTCTGACCACAGCCGTAACTACAGGACTTTGACTGGGGTGTTTAGTCAATTTCGTCCGAAACAAAGGTGTGGCATTTGCATATTTGGGAGCTTCGGTATTGTAATTTTTGTGTACATTTTGCAACTTTTCGTCTCAAAATTGCCCGAAATTTGATTCAAAACTTAGTATGGGAGTGTGAAGTCTATCTAATGAATGCAACAATTGTGTACAAGTTTAGCGACAACATAAAAACCATTCTGTGTGTTACATATCAAATGATTTGAAAGCAGATATTCTCGTAATTGTTGGGTAAGTAATGACTCCATGACTTTACATCTGTGGAGGTACGCGACATTAAGTCGGGTATGGCACCTAGAAGCAGGACCGACGAGAAATCGTGCCCTTCCCAATAGAAAACCGTTTTTACAGATATAATCTCATAGCTGCAATTACAATTTAGCAACAAAATCTCATGAGCAATATAATTTCATAGCCCCAGGCTATCGCTTAACCTCCTCTCGGCGACCCTGTCCAGAAGGGCTATTTTACCCGCTGCTTTGACCGCCTGTTTAGATTTTAGATGGGAATTTTTTCCCACGTTCAAGTAACTACAACGGCATAGCATGACATATAGGGAGACGCTTTGGCCCTCATCTTTTTACCAGTTTCGTTTTCGTATCTTCAGCTTTTCGAAAATTAAATAACAGATAAGGAACTGCAGCTGAATTTAATCTCGATATAGTATTACTACTGGAATGTCATGTGTACTGCAAATGGTGACTGGTATCCAAAGCTATCTGTTAGTTCGCTTGCGACTTCCGTAGATGAAATGACAATGTGGCTGGTCCACCAAAGTCTGTTTATATGAATATATTGTCTCGCCAAGGTGGGATATCCCGCTCATGAAGTAAAATCCCAAATGAAAGTCCATTACGATGATATAGAAGTTCTTCATATGAATATAGACTTGGTTGTGCCACACGTCCTTTCTTCTGGGCTAGCGCATCAAATAGAGATATCAGGAGTTCAATCACCATTGACAGTAAACTTACATATAACATTCCAGGTAATTGCATTGCTATTCATTTCATATTCTATTCCCATGCTATATCTTCGCTTCCAAAGTTTGAGATTTGAAAATGAAAGCGGTGGTCAGAGGTTGGAAAAGATAGACAAACGTTCACCAGGCTGTAACCGGACTGGACGAAGGAGAGGACTTCCATACAAACAGGACGCTTGGCAGGCGTTCAAGTCCAGAGGCAACCGAAGCATTTTTACAAGAAATAAATGTTATCGACTTTAAACAGGACATTATAAAATATCTCTTCAGCACTAGGCTCATATCAGCTTGGTTTGGCGAAAAATGTAAACAATTAGTGAGCATCAACTTTAGCTGACACTCGATATTAATAATTTCTTTAAGCATGGGTATGGGTTAGAAGTATTTGCAGATATACGCCAGAGATAGATAGATGTTTAATTAATCATGTAAAAAACTTAACAACAATAATATACAAATCGACGTAGTTGAAAGTTAATTAGTGATACATAATAATTATAATCCCTGAAGCAACCAATGCTTGTTTATTTGGGATACCTGTAAATTTATAAAATGATTAACGAAATAATTTGTAAAATTTAAAACAACATTTGAATAAGAATAGTCAACAATGACAATGATAATAATAGTGATACTAAATATGGCTATAAGAATAAAATAAATTATAAAACACTAACTACTTAATATAGTATACCGTGTTCTAGGCAATCCGATAAATGCCATGGATGAAAACAATTTTAGTAATTTTTGCAGCTTAAAATGAGATGAACTGCTCATCAATTGCGATTAAAATACGCAAAGTTGAGGAAGCCAAAGGCTGAGTTGCCCCAGGCGCAGGCCGCAAGCCCAAGGCTGGCTTATACGAGCAGTCACTGACATAGTACGTGATCGGAAAGTCGTATTCAAACGAATCTTACATTAGCAGCCATTTGAAAAAAATAGATTCTAATTTATAAGTATTATATATAGTAAGAGCAAGGACATCACTATAAAATGTTTTTTCTTAACTGATATAGTTTACATAGCGTAATTAAACCAAGTATATAGCACTATATAATTATGATTCTGATAATGTTTTATAGTCATCTTCATAAAAATGCTAAAACATAGTAAAAGTGCCTTGCTTATGTATATATAAAACTATTTTTATAGCCTTCTCAGCTAATTTAGCATCAATACTTCATTTAATAGGCCTTATTAAGGCTAAATTTCTGTAATTCAGAAATTGACTCTGCGCATGCGCAAATTGTAGAATTGCGCAATACCATAGATAAAAACAATATTTTGCTGTAGAACGAATTTGGGAGTCTTAATAATAGTATTACAATAATAAAAATATCAATTATGTATATTCTACTCAAAAATATTTCACCACATTCGCAATTTTTTAGCAAGACGGACGTAGGTGGAGCCAAACTTTGGATGCCATTTTCTCGGCACTCAGGCTGAAGCTGGGTGGGGTCACGGGCTCTATTTGAAGTATAAACGATTATCTTTCGTTTGATACTAAATTTATACTCGTATCACAATTTGCGGTAAGATTTCCGTTATCTGCCCCACTAAAATGTCACGAAGATGAAAATGTTGAGAAAACACCATGAAAATGTAAAAAAGTGGAAACCACAATTTTTTTTTAAACCATAAAAAAGTTTGAAAACAATGAAAACATCCATATTCACAATTTTAAAATGCTAAAATGCATCAACATTTTTTTCATGGTTTTGGTGTCAGTAGTGTAAGCTTATGTAAACGGGTCTTTATTCGACAAATTACTGCCTTATTTAGCTTTCACCATAGATTATAGAAAATAGGGATTGGCACTATATATACACTAATAAGGTCTGGGCACGAAATATCTTTTTTTTAAGATTTTCCAGAAACATGTGATCTCCACCCGACACAGAATTTTGTGAGAAATTTACACAAGGGCCATTACAACAACGCTGTCGACTGTTCTACTCATTTTATCATCGTTCACATCTTAAAGGTGGCTAGTAAAAAAAGTACACATTGATTATTTCATTATTCTGCAATGGATGGTCAATTAAATAGCAATGATTTCAGTACTTCGAATTTCTTAAACGTGGAAGGAGATGAAGAAAATGGCGAACTCAATCGATGAAAGTTTAGAAAAGCATGCCTACAGAAAAGTTTACATTAATGCTACCCCTGCGAAAAACAGTTCAGGAGTTCATGAACAGTTCATGAACGTTAAATGGCTCCAATTTTCCTGAACTGTTCATGAACTGTTCACAGTTCATGAACCCTTACAGACAGTTCATGAACAGTTCATGAACAGTTCATGAAAATTTGGGGCCATTTAACGTTCATGAACTCTTGAACTTTTTTCGCAGGGGTAATATTGCTGAAGGATTTGAAAAAATAAAGGTGGTTTAACGATGTCAGTAACCCTTCACACACAATCGAAACACACTGATATAAAATTTTCCATTGAATCGATGAAGATGAAGTTATGTTCACGACCAAATGAATCTGCCCTTCTCAAAAGTTACTACGAATGAGTTATTTCCTCAGACATTTCTGGAGATTATGCGTCGAATATATTCAACAATTTTAATCTATTCCCTACAAATCTGCTCGTCAGTAATAAAAACATCTATCTGAAATTCATTGCGTAGATGAGCACCTTTGGAAAGTTTATTTATTATTGTTGTGGAGCTGTGAAAAAAGAATTTCGTAATTAATCATAAGGAGATCAGATGGACTCTTGAAGCAAACACGCTTGAATGTTTTGCAAAAGCCAAAAGTTTGATCTACCTGGGATGTAGCAGTAGGCCTACAACACTCTGGACAACAAGATAACAATCAATACCGATGATTTTATTTTTATTTGTCTACAAGGTATTATAATTTATTATATGAAATGAGATAATTTTTGTACACGGACGGCATGGGATTACTGCTTGTAACTTGAAAGAAAAACTGGAATTGAAAAAGAAATCGCTAAGGAACAATTTAAAAGAAAATTCAAACTTTAAAGTAACAGCAAGTCAACATTAATTTGAATAATAAGGTGAACATCCATAATTTGATCATGTGTAAAACACATTGTTAAATGTAAGTGTAACATAGCGTAATTATAAATGTAACACATCGACACTGAACGTTTTTACAAGTGTTTTAATTTACCAAACCAGTTATCGATATTTGCACCATATCTTGTTCATTCTGTGTATTGCTTGCTAAATTTTTGTAGTGTATTCATTGTATTCCCTCTGCTGTGTTACATAGGCTACACTATCCGGATTATTTGTGCTATGAGTGTATTTTGTGCTACTTGTATGTCGTAGGCCAAGGCTGCCTAGCTGTAAACTGTATTCCTGTCATTTAGAAGCGCAATTATTTTTCAGTGAACATTTCAGTTTGATTGTGATTTGTTAGGTACAAATATATTTGTAGATTAATTCACGACAATCACATACATTTTCTTTTTCAAAGTTACAAACATTAATTTGCAAATTGCAAAAGTGATCAAAGCAATATTTTGGTGAAATATACCGCAAAACATGACGAATTGCATTGGCCATATTTACTCGCTATTTTGTTTAAACGTAATTAAATTGTCATGGACATTTAAAGTAAGCTCTATTTAACATTGTCAAAACATGTGTCGGGTTAAGATCACGTGACTTGTGTCACACCAAATTCAACATAATCTGACTGCGCAGCCGAGAACAATAGAGTTACCAATCCTTGTATTTCATAATCTATGCTTTCACATACTTGAATTTTGACTGAAACCTTCCAAACCATACATTGTCATTGTCCTTTACTTCTGAATCTTGTTTGGGTACAACTTTGACACCATTAATGCTACATCCATATTTTGAATCATCGTTCAAAAATAGTTTCGGCACTTGTCCATCCTGTGCAAAAGAAAGTCTGTACTAGAGGTGTGTGTAATGATTTGATGTTAAAGCTGAAAACAGGTACAAACCATCTGTAATCTGAATCCAAATCAATCCGAACTTTAAGAGATTTTAATGTAGCCTAATGCAAAATCAATGTAAAATGAAAATATCCTCAAAACTCAATATAATCCAAAACAGAGTCAATCTGATCCAATCCGATCTGAACGCTGAAACTAGATCTGAATTTGATCTGAATTCTGTTCGAATTGGATTTGGGTCAGACTTCTGTCTGAGTTCTGTCTGTACATTAGAATGGCCGAAATGAGCATACTGTGTGCCCCGGTTCAATAAAATGAGGCATTCCAGGACAGAGAGTCCCAGAAGGCTAGCACAAATTCAGAAGAAAGGGAGGAAATACCTGTAATAAAGTTTCTATAATATCAAGATAATAATTCTATAATATAATTTTCTTTACTTTCTTTGGAAGGTAAGTGAAAGAGCACATTTTATCATTTTTATTAGTCTATTATGATTAGAGCCCTAAAACACTGAGAAACGATTACATGATGCAGTCACTTACAAATTTTGGAAACGAAAATTAGAATAATGGAATGAATTTTACTTGATGTATGCACAATAAAATTCATAAAAATAAGTCAGCAGGTTAATGTTTTGGAGTAAACAAAATATGATATTAAATTGCTATAGATAACTGTGTTTTTCACTAACTGTTCAAATGTAGCAGCTTGTAATTTCGAAATCTTCACTTTTCTAGAATCTGCTTAAATCATCAAAAAATACAATATGGAATTCTACTCTTGACATCATCATATGATTGGTCATGGATATTCAATGAGTACGGTAAACCAAACCAAATGTTTTTATTCTTGTTCATTGACTAATGACTTCAGATAATAAATAAAGCCTAAAGACTTCATCATATTAGAGGCAATTGATTACTGTACTATTGAAGTGAATGAAAAATGACATTTGGTCCTGAAATTTTAATACGAGAGCAGATGATTTTTATTTGATTTCAAAATCGACAATTATTTTACAATCAAGTCTTAGCATGTCAAGGGGACAATCTAAAATAAGCTTGTCCAGGGCTTGTCATACAATTCATTATATTCTGATATTTAAAATAAACTTTTGGATAGCCTACCAAAGTGGGTAGTTGAACAGTAAGAGAGGCATGTCGACGACTCACTGACGCATCGTCAAGTGTAATATGACATCCTGAAAGTCAATGAAATAGAAGAATTAATTCCTCAAAAAATAGTTGTAAAAACAATTATCATCATCATCGTCATTTATTCAGAAACCTGATAAATTTTACAATAACGTTTTTCATCAGACTGATTTCAAAATACTATATACGTTATATGAAGGTCAATTAAACTTTAATAATAGAAAACAGCCACACTTATTACTTCGATACTTAAAAATACTTCACAAGTGAATTTCGGAATATTTTTTGAATAAATATCTGTCAGGAAAAGGAAAATATAAATCTTAATCGCTAATAACTCTCCGTATTCTCCATCAACATGTATGAAAGTAGTAGGCTATCAGTCTAATCACAGTGTTTTTGTCTATGCTTTAGTTTGGCTAGATTTTATTTGGCTTGCTTTCTATTTTCATTTGGTAGCCTACTCTTTGCATCGAGCAAAATGTAGGCCTATCTTCTTTATTTTGCGGTCTTTGCAGCATCTATATAGATTTATGAGGGATCTTTGCATGGATCAAACTTAGCCTTGACTTGGTTTTAAACTGTTAATGTATTCATTTCATGTTCACTAGATACATAATTTACTTTTTACAAAGAAAGAAGTTAGCTGTACTTCCCATTGGCAAATAATAAAGTGGCTCAGTATTTCACATTGTGACAATCACTTCCGTTTGCAGCCTAACACTGTTTAACAGAACTGAAGAAGACTCTCACCTTTTCTTCCAGCAATATACACACATCCTGTTAACAATCGATACGAAGTATCTCCTAGAAATAAAACAAAACAGTTATAGTTACAAAAGTAATTACAATAAGACTCGCAAGATTGTAATTGAATCAAGTGACCAGTGACAAGTTTCAGGGTTTGTAGGCCTATAAGCACATAGACTTGAGATTGCAAAGTTTTTGACTAAAGGCTATATGATGACTAAAACTGTAAAGACTAAACTATTGGTCGGTCAAATTCACAGACTATTTGAATGGCAGTTGCAGCCATTGTGGAGTGCACTGCGTGTGAGCAAACCAAAATTATGAATACATGTCAGCACTGATTTTTGGATTTGCTTGTTGCATTCAATTTATCAAGAGATAAACATCACAGGATACGAAATAGTTATGTTCATTACAATGGCTTGAGTTTCTGATTATTATCAGTAACAACATCAGCTTTTTTCTTAATTCGTAAGTACTGATCTATTATATGTCAAGGGCATCAAAAAGCTCAAATTCAGTAAGCATGAAATGAAAAAATATGCGTTGTATTACGCTGAATAATGATAGCTTATATAATCCTCCATAATAGTTTGCGTTGAGCGTCGTATGTAAATATTCAATAATATGCTAAACTACTTAAAGTTAAAATGACACCAAAAATGTTTTTCCAGAATCGAGTAGTTGGACTCTAATAAGCTGAGTAATTTAAATGTGGTTAAATCAAAGATTTAAGTGAAGTTAAAATGATGTATGGTGTGCTACTGTTAGGCTATCTAGGACCTGTTTAATAGTAGCGGAAGTGAACAAGATGCAATGATAAAACCGCAGCAGGTTAGCGGATCGACTACTGAAGCAATACGAGTCGGTGAGTGTAACAGTACCCCTTTGTATGTGTGCGCATGTCCCAAAGGGCTGTGTGTGTCAATCACTCTTTCCATCGTGACCTAGCTTGCTAGTTGCTTTTGAGAAGCTCTTGAATGTTGATGTTGCTACCTCTTTGAGAATCGTGAAGATCTTGCATTTGCAAATTCCGGGCATATCACTCTACTACATACTATCATGTGCTACATGTGCAATAACATTTTCTAATTGTCTCATTCAAATGCAATGTGGCATCCTTGTGACATCAAGGTATGCCGATGCTAAACTGCACATTGTCATCACTTTATTTTATGTGCTATACTGCACTTTTTGAGTATTGTGCTATACTGCACTTGTATAGTATGTGCTATACTGCACAGTACGGAGTATGTGTTACACTACACAGATTCATCATCATAGATTAGTATGTGCTACATTGCATATTACGGATTTTGTGCTATACTGCACTTGAGGAAATTGCTATACTGCAATGAGGTTAACCGATATTGCAACTGATCAGTTTTTTTTTTCTCCACACCCTCCCTCCTCTCTCTCTCTCGACATGGTTAGGTAAGTATATTAGGTATTCCACTGACATAGCAGTGTGACTGGTGCTTGGTTTTGGTGGTGACAGGTCTGCTGTCTACGGTAGCCTAGCCCTGGTTATGGTCAACCGCCAGCCGTCCCATCAACCAAGCACCAAAAGCCAAACAATATATTACAATATCAATGATACAGACATAGATTTTAATGTTGAAAGTACCATATTTCAGAAATAGTGCTCCTTTGAAAGTCAGAACCCATGTCGAAATGACAAGAGAGCCCACCATGGAAAAATAACAAAGCCTAGACTTCAAAAAATCGTAACTTTTTCCTCGCGAAAAAGAAATTGTCAATTTTCCAGAACAGATATGCCCATATCTTTGAGACACCTTGTTGGCCATATATGACAGAAAGTGAATGTGAATTGTAGAGTATGGAAAGGTTTTATTAGACTTCAATGGAGATGTTCTGTCAAAAGGTGTTGAAATACTGGATCAATGCATGTCATGGAACAAGGTGTTGAGTACTTCAACAGGGTAAAACGCTTAGCTATATCCTACAGTAAAGGGATAGCTATACAATAAACACATTTTTCTGGTGTCTGACTGAGAAGCTTTCCGTGTCTGACTGACCATTCCGAAGGAGTTTGTCTGACATAATTCAACATAAACGCAAATAATACACTTTTACTTGAACTAAACTATTATATATTGGTTCTAAATCTATACTAATCATCATGAATATAATTTTGTGTTCTTTTTGTTCAAAATGTAGCAAATATACAGATAATAATCTGAACAACAAGGTCAAGTGAGTTTCCATTCCCGATTTGCATGCGATAAACAGTCAACACGCATGACTAAATATTGATGACAAAGTACCACGTGGTGTGAAGTGCTCAAAACAATGAGCAGGCGGCCACACGGCATAGATTACTTTGTTTATATAATCATTACGGTATAAGCTTTGAAATGACTATTGTGCTTAGATTGTAACTGTCAATAGGCCTATAAATATTTTCAGTCAGTCGGACACACGGATTTAAAGTATTACATTGAAGTAAAGAGCAACATCTTCCACCAAATATGCAAATTAGCTATCTTTTGTTTTGCATAAGAAAGGATTTTGCGATCAAGTGTCACGCTGTGGAGTAAACAAAAGTTTTCTGACTTTTTCGTGTCTGACTGACAGTGACCCGAGGTGATTGAAACATTTATATAAGTTCAAGGTAAAATACACTCATCTTTCTTTATTTTTAATTCTTATCGATTGATGTAATGTTTGTTAGAACATCATAAATGGAAAAAACAAAAATTTCAAGTTTTAGATTGTTGTTGTTTCCATAAATTCATAAGCGGCCAACTCGATACTGTCTCTAAAACATTAATTCTAATTCAAATCGGAGTCATTATCTCTCGTGCTCAGGATTCCGGCTGCTGGAACTTTTCCACTTCGCTGTTTGTTATGTTTATTCAGAAGCCAGTAAGTGCCCAGACTGGAATCCTTCTACTTGCATGGCAGACACATCCGACGTGCAATATAGTATCGTTGGTTTTGACTTCTTTGATCGTAGCCTTGTTTTTACGATAAAGTCATCCGCAGTAGATCTTTCGTAAAATGACAATAAACTCGCAATTTGTTTCGTTAGTTTTTTATCCGGAGAGCGTAATACCAGAATTTCAGTCTGGGCAATGTTTCTGTAGTGGATTAATTTATCAGTCTCTCTATTAGGCAGCTGATATTAGCTTATCCTCCTTTTGAGGTAACCTCGTTTATAATCATATAAAAACCAATGTAAAGTATATTATTAATTAGATTCACTTTGACAAGCACTGGTATTAGTTTATCATTACAATTATATTCAACATATATTATCTTGTGGGAGTTCTTAATTCAATATGAATACAAGGAGTCAGATTACCATAACACCTAGAAGATCACCCATTAGAGTGATCAGATCTCCTACAATTGGTGACCCGCAACCAACATCGCAGCCGCTAATAACTCGATGTCAGTTGCAGCAGATGAGGAATCTCAAAATCAAACCAGTCAACAAATCAAACAATACAATCACTTCATATCGCTGAAATTACCACCATTTCTACCGCTACAAATACTATTCTGGTTTATGCAAGTGGAATGCTTATTTGATCTAAAAAAAATTACAGATGAATTGACACGATTTCGATACGTGGTGGCTGAACTGCCGTCAAATATTGGCCCACTGGTCGTCAGCACGGAGCTCTTCACCTCAGCCACACCCTTCACTGATTTAAAGAATAAACTACTACAGATATTACAAAAGACTGATCAAGAGAAATTAGAAGAAGCTCTTGGCACAATTTCGCTGGAGGGTTTGAAACCATCAATCTGCAGTATGAAGATACAACAGTCGCTGTCTGCTTCAGGTATCGCGCCCACTGATAATCTTGTAAGACATCGTTTATTAAATGCTTTGCCTATTAATATTCGTCAGCTTTTGATAAGCCATACAGAATTGCCCATGCCACAATTTTTGAAAGTAGCTGACACTGTTTGGGGCGCTTTCCGTAATGACAACTCCTATTCTAATAATCTTGGTGTTTTCCCTATTACACCACCCTTAGATCAACATTTTTTTCAACAGGCTCCAGCATCAGTTCAGGCAGTTCGGTATCAACAACCGAATTCTTCTGCTCAGTATACGCGCAATAACGATCAATACACGGTTATTACAAGCTACTCACCAGGTCAGAGTGCTAAAATTTGCCGCTCTCACATTTTTTTTGGTACAAAAGCTAGATATTGTCGCCCTTTTTGTCAATGGCCTGATCCAAAACCACCAACGTTTTTAAACAATGATCAGGCAACACCAAACAATTCCCGTCCTGTCTCCCTGCTCCAATTAATTCAGTCTCCGCTATGCCGACCCCGGAAAACTTTTAAGCCGTGTTGAACCTATGACGCCTCAGCATGGCTTATTTATGTATGTCACTGTTATTTTGCCAAAAATGCCTGCTGTAGCTTTTCTTATTGATACTGGTTCTGCTGTATCTATCATTCCAATTTCTCTTTCTCAAAAATATGATTTAACATTAGCATCTTCCAATTTATCTTTAATTTTGGCCTCCGGAAAGGGCATCAATGTACTAGGTGAACTCGCAACAACAGCCACTATGCCTAGCCTAAGACGCTCTTTCCCCATTCATTTATAATTGCTGAAGTTACTCAACCAATTTTAGGCATAGATTTTTTACACAAACACAAAATAACCCTTGATTGTTCCAAACAAATTTTAATTGACGACACAACAACTGTTTCTGTCCCGTTAAAATCCTGTTCTGTTTCCGTCGAGTCTGTCGTATTTCCTTTTCCCAAAAATCTTTCTTCGAAAGTGCGTAACATTTTAAATTCTCATGCCAAATTATTTACACCTTTTTCCTTCAAAAACACACCGCCACACGATGTCGTACACCGCATCGAAACTGTCGCAGATCCCGTTTTTTGTCAACCTCGCCGACTACACCACCGCAAATTAGCCGTGGCCAAGGCAGAGTTTGATAAATTATTAGATGCAGGTATAATTAAACCTTCGACTTCTCCTTGGGCTAGTCCGTTGCATATGGTTCCAAAATCTGAACCTGACACCTTTCGACCTGTAGGAGATTATCAGGCACTTAATCGAATCACTAAACCCGATCGCTATCCTCTCCCTAATTTGCAATCTTTTAACAATGAACTTTTTGGCTCTAAAATTTTTTCTCGTCTCGATTTATCTAATGCCTATCATCAAATTCCAATACATCCTGATGACATAAACAAAACAACCATCACTACTCCTTTCGGTGCCTTTTGTTATTAAACAATGCCATTTGGGCTTCGCAATAGTGCCGCGACTTTTTCACGCTTTATTAATTCTGTTTTGCGTTCAATACCTTGTTTTTCATACATCGATGATATTTTAATTTATGGAAGCAGTCAAGCAGAGCATGATGCCCGTTTACAACTTGTTCTTGCTAGACTTGTTGAATATGGTCTACGCGTTAATCTATCAAAATGTATTTTTTCAGTTGCGTCTGTCGATTTTTTAGGGTATGAAGTCACATCCAAAGGCATTTCACCAAAATCAAAATCAAAATCAGACTTACTAGAACTGCCTTCTCCTATTGATTATTCTTCTTTACGTCGTTCACTTGGTATGTTTGGGTTTTATCGTAAATTTGTTCCACATTACGCAGACATTGTTCAACCTCTGCAAGCATTGGCTAATGCCACTCAGCCTCGTTCCAAAAACCAACGTAACTCACATGTTTCTGCACTTTTTGTTTGGCAATCCGATCATCAGCTCGCTTTCGACAATCTTAAATCTTCTATCAACAATGCAGTTATTTTAGCACATCCTGATCCTTCCATTTCTGACTATACTATCACTACAGATGCCTCAGCTTTTGCTATTGGTGCTGTCTTACACGAACAAAAACAAAACCCTCAACCATTAAGTTTTTATTCACGCAAATTATCGACAACTGAACTATCGTATTCTACTTTTGATTGTGAATTACTAGCTATTTTTTCAGCCGTTAGACGGTTCCGCCCAATTATTGAAAACACTAAAGTTACAATTTTTACTGATCATAAACCAATTTCTACTGCTTGGCATTCTCGCTCCGCTCATAATCATTCTCCTCGCCAAGAACGGCAGTTTTCATTTTTATCTGAATTTGTTTCTGATATTATTTACATTCCCGGTGATAGTAACGTTGTTGCCGACACTTTATCTCGCGGTTTGCAAAATCATTGTTCAACGGTTTCCGCCGTCTCTTTTAAATTTATCAACCTTGAAGAAATCCTTAAAGCACAACAGCACATACCTTTTGATACTTCAAATTTGAAAATTATTGATTTTATAGAAGGCTCGGTATGGTGTGACACATCCGAACAATTACCACGCCCTTACGTCCTATTGTCTTACCGTTCTACAGTTTTCACAAATTTTCATAATTTAGGTCACTATTCCGCACCCCTTTATGTCATTACGGATCGCGGATCAAATTTTGAAAGTGAACTCATGCATAAGGTCGGCAAACTAATTGGATTTCTTAAGCTGAGGACTACTGCCTACCATCCCCAAACCAACGGCTTGGTAGAGCGTATGCATCGCACTCTAAAATCAATTTTAAAAACAGCTAGTATTTCTTGGTATGATACCTTGCCGTCCGCACTGTTGGCTCTTCGAGTTTGGCCAGATGATGATGGTATTTCTCCATATGAACTTATCACCGGTTTAAAACCACTAATACCTCATGTATGTATCGAAGATAAAGAATTATTAACATCGCATCATTTATTACAAACATTGCAGGAACATTTTAAAACTATTAAATTTAAGCCGCCTGCCATTAAAAGAACTATACCATCGTATGTACCTCCCGAATTAAATACATGTCGGAGAGTATGGATTCGTGTAGACCGTCCACGTCGTCCATTAGAAGCACCTTATACTGGCCCATATGAAGTTGTGTCACGTCACGAAAGATATTACGTAATAAAAAGGGGAAACACAACAGACACTGTTGCTATCAATCGTTTAAAATCAGTTATTGAATCTTTACCGTTGACAACACCTGAGGATATTATCAATGATGCATCTATTACAGCTGATCCCAATATTGTTACAGCACGCTCAGGAAGAAGAGTAACATTTAAACCTAATCCTTTTTGCATATATTATTGAACTGCATTATATAACATATTGAGTAGTTACTAATCATAGCGATGAATCGCAATTAGCTTTAAATAAAAAAAATGAATAAAAAAAAAAAAAAATCAAATAAATAAATAAATCAAAATACATAAATAAATAATAATAATACAATAATTTACTTAATAAATAGCTTAGCAATATTATAGAATTATAGAATAGAATAATAGTACTATCACCATGTTAGAAATAGATACCTAATACTGCTACTATAACATTCATACATCTACTTATATTAATAATACTGTCTGTTTATATATCACAATATTTCTATATTTCTATATTTCGATATTTCAATATTTCGATATTTCGATATTTGTGTCTGTCCGCGACTTATGTACGTCTTACTGGCGATATAATACGGATAATCCGTTGTCGGGAAATTATGCAAACATTTGTGTCGAGATAACCGTGTACAGTAACAAATTTGTTGTATGAAAAGTATGGGTCTATGACGTTGTTTTAAAATAATATACTTCATCTGATATTTTATTTGATATCATTACATTAAAAAATTCAGAGATTTTGAAAAATTTCATAGGTCGATAATCTAGCGGGCAGCCAAATCGACTTCAAATTGAATTCTCCAGAACAAAAATATTTTGCTTTGAATTTAAAAGCTGCGTGTAAATTGTTTAATCAAGTGAAACTTGAAACTGAATCAGTTTTATGATAATTAAAACAATACGAAATACTGAATTACATTGAATTACCAGTATAACTAGGCCAGACAAAATATGTTTTGAAATCAAAGAAACGTAGACCTATTTCATGTAGTGTTGATATCAGCAATACATATAGCGCTGCACAAACGCTATGATAATTAAAGAGACTTTAGGTCTTTAATCTATTAATGAAACAAAATACCGTTCATTACTTTTCACAAAATCGAGATACAAAACATTTCACTTTTAAAATGGATATTTTGATATATAATTTGTGAGAACACTGAGCAAACAATCTGTTTTGAAATGAATAATCTATCGCGGGGCATAAAAACAAATTAACTTGCAAGAATTTTCAAAATGACGTTGGCGTTCGATCAATTCGAAAAATATTCAAAGTTCGAATAGATTATCTGTCTACAGTATAAAATTATAGAGTTTAGAATTAATCAAGGCATTGCACAAAAGTATTTCTATAATTTATTATTTAATATAAAAATATGAATCATTTGGTTTTGAGCAGGCAGCCATTTATTTTCAGATTTTGCTTCCATAATTAACGAAGGAATTATAGGCATCGATTAAAATTAAAATTTCATTTTGTTGACTTGCTATACGAATAAGACACAGTATGTTACTACAGTTTCGAGAATAAAAATAGCGATGTCTTGTTATTATCTTTGGTCAACATTTAATAAAGTTAATTTCAGGTATATCAAATTTAACAAAGTTAAATTGAATTGAGCGTATGATTTGTGATAAATAATAATAATTATAATATTTTCAGCGTTCAAAATTTTGCTTTGAATTTAAAAGCACAAAAACATAATTTAAAAACATTTTTAAATAGTTAATACAGTTTGGATGAGTGTAACAAACCTTGTGTTACAAAAATAAAAAGCGAAAAGGTTGCATGAAATAATTGATCATAGCAAACAATATTTATTAAAATACAACTTACCATTTTTCAAATGAGATCCAAATAAAAATTATACGAGCGGCATAATCTCCGAACAGCATTTAAATACATATAGCGGGTTCTCTGAGTTAATACACCAATCAATAATAAGTTAACAACCATATTTTATCGAAGGAGAATGTACGCCCGATAAGAATAAAATAAAGATTGTCTTTTATTCGAAATAATTCTGACAAAAATGATCATTTCATACCGTGTTCAAATGCTTGGTAAAGTAGATTCATTTTCTACATAGTAAATTATCGTTTTCGTCAAACATCATACATGAGCATTTAAATATTACCATCGGCTGTGGTATTTTATATCTTTGAAGCAGCACTAAACATTTCCACTCTATAAACCATCGCGTCCGTTTCAATAAATTCTGAATAAATATGCATATCACGAATCTGGCAAAATGAGTTGTTTTCGTTTTTCTATCAAAATAATTAATTTATTCATAATCATCTTTCCTTTCATTCGACATCTGTAATGTATTATAAATAGCGCGTAGAAATATTAACAACAAGATGTAACATAATATCAATATCGAATTAGTATAGCGATTTATTATAGAATTTTATTTCCTTTTAAAAGAATGTTGATGCTATTATTCTGGAAAATTTGATAACAAGAACCACTATCAGACCAATTTTTCAGATCTTTTTTTTACTTATAAAATTTTATTTTCAACGAACTCTTAGTATTTTGATAGACTGCCATGAAAATCACAGGCGTACTTGCTGAGATTGCAAAGATCAAAAATATATAGGCTCATATAGTATCATATCATAATATTTTCAGATCATATATATAATTTGAAATTCAATACACGCGCGTGGGTCGGCCTTGTTCAATAATACGTTGTCGAAGCAGTAGGTTTGTTGATAAGGTCAGTCAAAGCGCTGATATCAGTAAGTAACGCAGTGGCTAATTGGTTAATGCTGTGGTATAATAATTTCAGGGTCGTCAGTTCAAATCCGCCATTCGGAAACCCTTTATCAACGATTTTTCTTTTTTTTTAATATGAAGCAGTAAATCATTTTTAATTAACAAAAGATATCGTTTGATCATTTTAATAACAGAAATCAGTGGACCATGTGTCTTGTTGAAGCTAAATTAATTTAATATTGAATCTATCGCATGCAATGCCACGAGTTTCACTGGTCACACTTTGACGGCGTTATTTTGTGAACACCACATTAGTGTTGTATATATTGCAATAAAGATTTATGAATCCGAACCGAACGCGATCCGATCGTATCGGGTCAGATTCGGGTTAATATTTTAGATCTTCGCATCGGATCGGATTTGAAGTGATTTTTTATGGATAGTTTCAGATTTCGAAATTTGACTGAGTATTTGTAATTTATAATAATTAATGTGTTCTGGCCTCCTTTCAGCACATAAAATAAAGTTTTTCTATGTAGATATAGCTACGTTAAATTATACATTTCAATCGACTCAATTGATGTGAAATTAATTAAATTTTTATTAAAGGAATGCTTAAGATGTATCGATTAATGCTACATCGTTTCAATGCGTATTGTGTCTTATGTTCTCCTGCAGAGTTCATACTCCGTATTATACAGCGATAGTCAGCTTAGTCAATTTTTTAATTATAAGTGATCTGAAAGTTTTATCATAGAAGGTCCATAATGGACCACACTCATTGCTAGTATTCATATAATACTATATAGTCCTGTAAATTCCCTCGGACTCCGTCTCGGAGGGGGGGGGCATCTGTAGTGGATTAATTTATCAGCCTCTCTATCAGGCAGCTGATATTAGCTTATCCTCCTTTTGAGGTAACCTCGTTTATAATCATATAAAAACCAATGTTAAGTATATTATTAATTAGATTCACTTTGACAAGCACTGGTATTAGTTTATCATTACAATTATATTCAACATCTATTATCTTGTGGGAGTTCTTAATTCAATATGAATACAAGGAGTCAGATTACCATAACACCTAGAAGATCACCCATTAGAGTGATAAGATCTCCTACACTGACAAAAATGAGTTATACAATTGCAACATTAAAATGTACAGTTATAATATTAAAAGGAACAGATTTGATCCGCATCCAATCCATTCCTTTCCTATGAATCATCTACCCTCCCTCTCGGCCTCTCTCACTCTATATCATTCATTCAACCAATAGGCCTACCACTGATGATTGAGGAAACAGGTCAGGGAAAATCGAATGTAATATCAAAAAAAATGCAGTAATGGTCTCATTTTTACCGTGTTCAGCTTCAAGAATCCACATATCTTCGCGAACAAGCAGAAACGTAAATCTTATAAATCGAGGTAGGCCTAAATATTACGTCCCGTCCACCATGTTGGAATTACTTTCCCGCTATATTTGTCAATCATGTGATCACATCATTTGACAAGAAAAGAGGTTAATGCAAGAGGACAGAATTTCCCTAAAATTCTGTTGCTCGATAACAACTTTATCGTGTAAGCTAACTCTATTACTGCTGTTTGTCTTGACAAGTTGGTATCAGTTTCGTCTGCTCGAACCATACGCAAAGCAATTGGTGTTGAAAATGACTACCCGCTAAACGGAAAAGAAGATAACAATTTGATGCAAAACCTGGAGATTACTCAGCATCTGAGAAATAAAGCTTGTATGCTAAAGTAAAATATTTCCACAGGGAAATTCAAATGGATAAACTGGTACGGAAATCAGGCGGGCAAGTGGATGGTAAGAACATGAGTAAATATGACAAAGAAAGCATTTCATAAACTTCCCATGAATTTGGAGAAATTGAACTTGACCATGATGTGAATATGAGTTATCAAATTATACTAGTAACTAGGCCTATAAATATCAAATGTTACTTTGCTTTGAACCTGTTTGCAAAGTATGGCAACTTCATGGGGATGTCATGAAATTTTGTGTAGTAAACTTGTCTGCAACCTTACCAAAAAGGATATATAATTCTTTGTATTTCTTTCCCACGTGTTAATCGAAAATCTAGCAACCTGTGTTGTTTACAATTTTTCTAAAAATGTGAAAATTGATGAAGTTTATATGAAAAGTATGCATGTACGAACATACGCAGTTATATACTGTACTCCTTTCTGTGAATCCTGTGAATCAGGTCTGCTGTACTCTCTGTTGGGAGAAAAGTTCATTTCATTTCATTTCATATATTTGCAAAAAAAATTAACCATAAATGGTAATTTTTTGTACAGGCAAGCAAAGGGAAATTATATAGTAATATAATTTGCACTGATGTGCAGCCTAATGAGAGTGCTTCAAATAGCAATCTAAATCAATCTTATGTAATTTTGAATTAAAGGTAATTAAGGAGGAAGAAGTCACTACTTCATCCGGTAACTGATTCCATAATGGAATTATGCGATAAAAAAAGGAATAAAAAATTGAATTATTTACAGGTATTGAACATGCAACGAATTGCATAGAATGTCCTCTAAGTTTACTTATGTTTCGTTTTATAAAAATATTATCAGGAAAGTCAATTAGATTATTTATAATTTTGTACACCATGCATAAATCAAATTTAATTCTACGGATTTCTAAAGATTCAATTTCAAACAGGGCCAAACGACTGTGATAACCATTATCTTTTAATCTTGCTCTAGAACACACATATTTAGTAAAACGTCTTTGAGTTGATTCAATCAAATCAATGTCTTTTTGTAAATAAGGACTCCATAGTTGGGTGTCTTTTTCTAATAGAGGTCGTACATAGGTAGTATATGCTTTAATAAGTAATTGTGCATTGCTTGAGGTAAAGCATTTCAATAGAAGGTAAGATCTTGTTTTAGCTTTAGCGGAGATAGAAGAACAATGAGTAGAAAATTTAAGATCTGAAGTAATGATGAGGCCAAGGTCACGAAGTTTTCCTGTTTGCTTCAGTTTGTTACTCCCGAGGAAATAATCAAGCTCACTTGCGTTGGATGTACCAAAGGATATTGTACTACATTTATCATAAGCAATTCTCAGTTGCCAGCTTTCGGCCCATGTTGTAAATTTATCTAACGATGTTGTGAGTGCATTGACAGGGGAAGAATCATTTCGAGCGATAAAAAATTTTGCATCGTCTGCAAACAGACGCACTTCGCACAAACCATCCAAACAGCTCTCAATATCATTAACATAAAGTAAAAAAAGTAGCGGTCCTAACACAGAACCCTGTGGGACACCACTGGAAACTGGGAGAGAACTTGAGATTTCATCAGATACAATGACGCTTTGCGAACGACCAGAAAGAAAGGATTTAATCCATTCAAAAAGTTCGTATTTGATGCCGTAAGATTCTAATTTGGCTAAGAGTTTTGAATGTGTAACAGTGTCAAATGCTTTAGCAAAGTCTATATATACAACATCGACACGTGAGCGTTTGTTAATTGAATCATACCAATCATTTAAAGTCTTTAACAGTTGACTACAAGTAGAACGCTTTCTGAGAAAGCCATACTGTCGATCAGATAAGATATTGTTTTCATTTAAATAAACTAGTAGGTCATCTACAATGATACGTTCCATAACTTTGCAACAGATGCAGGTTAACGATATGGGTCGATAATTACTACGGGAAGCTACGTCACCTTTCTTAAAAATTGGCGAAACTAATGCTTGTTTCCAGATATCAGGTAGAATGCCGGTTTTTAATGACAATTCAAATAACATAGATAAAGGAATAGTAAGTTCAGAGGCTATTGCTTTGAAAAATATTGGTGGGTAGTCATCTGGTGTTCGAGATACTTTTGTGGGCAAGGAAGATAATGTCTTGTAAACTTTTTCGAAAGAGAACTCAATGAAATTCAATGAAGTATTTTCGTTAGCCGAGTCTGGAATGTTAGGTATGCTGTTATTGTCCTGTGTAAAAACACTAGCAAAATATTCATTGATAAGAGTTGCTTTCTCTTTGTCATCTGTAGTAACAGAAAGATCATTTTTGACAATAGCAGGAATTGTAGAGTTAGATTGTGTTTTACCTTTAACGAAGGCGTAAAATTTTTTTAATGAGGGGTCAACTAGTAGCGAGGCTTCGTAATCATGATGAAACTTTTTTACTGCCTTTTCATAATCTTTGCATGTATCTTTATACAATTTCTTTTTACACAGAGATTCTTTAGACGATTTGTACAAGGACTTCTTTTTGCAACGGAGTAATCGAATGTTTTTAGGATAATTGGGTTTACGATTAGAATTATGTTTATATAACGGTACATATTTTGAAGTAGATAAGTTGAGAATATCGCAAATTTTATTCCAAAAAGTTTGAACATCATTTTGACTTTCCTGTAACATATCAATCCAATTTATGGTAGACAAGTAGGAATTAATAGAATCATAATCTGCTTTATAAAAATTTCGACGTTTAGTAGGTTTTGATTTAGGGAAGCGGTCATTACTATAGTTGCTGACAGCTAGGTTAAATTCAATAGACTGATGATCACAAGTAGACGTGAATGGTTCGGTAACTTCAGTGCAAAAAATAGCATTGTCTTGGGAACAAAAAACAAGGTCAAGAATTTCATCATTTCTGGTAGGCGAGGTAACAAATTGATTGAGTCCATTTCGAACAATACCGTCTAAAAACATTGTAGTATTTGAAGATCCATGAGATTTAGGAATTGACCAGTCAATACAAGGAAAATTAAAGTCGCCAATAACAACAACTGGAAAAGCACTATCAGTGCTAACAAAGTCAATAAATAAACACAGTAAATTCACTTCAGTGGAAGACAAAGCCGACGAAGGAGGATTGTACAAACAAACTAAACGATATCCGATATTTGATATGTGTATATCAGCCACAACATATTCAAGAGCGTGAAAAGTAGACGGGATATCAACAGTAGTAACTTTCAAATCTTTGCGTATTAAAATTGCAACACCACCCCCAACAGTTGATGTAATTCTGTCTTTTCTAAGTACTTGATAATCACGTTGGGTAATTAGCGAGTCAGGCACACAACATTTCAACCATGTCTCTCTTATAGCAATGACATCATAACGATTAGATGAAAGTAGACAATCAAAAAGATCCAATTTGTTCATTAATGAGCGTGCATTAAAATAATAAAACTTTAAAAAACAATTATCTTTGCTTGCCTGTGACCATTATTGTGGAATTTGATCAATGTTTTCCGCAAATACGTTTTCTTCTCGATTAAGTACTCTGGCGTTTTGTTTAGCGATGGTCCAATTTGAGACGTCGCCTCTTCGTTTAATTACATAACGCTCACCAGGGGCAGCGTTTGAAATTTTTTTTTTTAAATCATCATACAAAGGTTGCAAAATTTGTCTTTCGTTAAATGTCAAGCACTGACGAATGTGAACACCAGGGAAATTTTCTGAGTCTTTCAGTTTACCGGCAGATCTCAAAATAACATCTCTATCATTTTGGGATACCAACTGGATTTTAATTAATTGAGGCTTGTTAGTTGCACCCTTCTCAGTGGGTGGTTTACCAACTCTGGTAATTCCAGTTATTTGAACATTGGAACCACAAACAAACGACACGATCTGATTAACTTTTTGTTTGTCAAACTCCTGAGATATAAAGGGGACTCCAGCCATTATTAGCTGTCTCTTGTTGTTACTAATGGCGACGGCTTCTTTGATAACTTTGTTTAAGTCTACGTTAGCACCATCTTGTGACGCTACTTCAGAATAAGATTTCGCAACACCAGTGCTGCTAGAGCTTGTCTGCGTTTTAAAACTTTCTGTAAAATCTTCAAACTTTTTTTCAAGGCTATCCAATCTCACCGGTAGATTTTTTAATGAATCATAACATAGTGAGCAAGATGTAGGATATTTTTGTAATACCTCGATTTCTAAAGCTGTGCAATCTTTGTGAGTAATTGAACATGCCTTGTGCCACCATTTATCACAGTGTACACATGGTAAAGCATCTAAAGAATTCCCTGCGATATTTTTTTTCTTACAAATAACACAGGCTTTTCCACCAGTCATGATAAATAAGATATACTATATATAACAGTACAGTATTCTCTCAGAATTAAAAAAAAAAAAAATTATAAACATATGAAAACATAAAAAATTCAAGAGCAAGTGAAAACGTGTCATCACGCAATCGTAGTCACATCGTAGTCCTAAGTTATAACTCACTAGGCCTACTACTGCAATAAAATACAAAACTAACACTACAATGAAAAAAATCAGAATACTTGAAAACATGCTAAGCTGCCTATCACTGTAGTAAAGTTAATACTGGAATTGACACATTCCATCTGACGCACATCAAAATGATAATAGCCTACAAAGAATTAATAATCTCAATACTTCCTTCTAAAATTGTAATAGATTTCACATTAATTAATGTTGAGAGGAAGCAAGAAGACATTATATTTACTAGACCTACAAATTAAATACTCAGTCAAATTTCAGATCCGAAATAATCTGAATCAATAAATAGGCCTACCACTAAAATCCGATCCGAAGACCTAAAATATCAATCTGAATCCAATTGGATTGGAATTGGATTCAGGTCAAGTTCACACATCTTTATTTTTAAGCATATCTAGCCGCCAGCAAAAAAATTATTGAAACACGATAATTTTTTATCTATAGAATATTGTTTTTATGCACATGGAGAAGGCAAAAATCCGTTAAAATTTAATTAAATTTCAAATGGGCAAATTGCAATATTTTCAATCTGTGATAAGCCAGATCTCAAGTCAGAGGCCTAGTGCTTAACCACAGAAAGGGGATGCTAGAAGACCAGGTAATGTTGTTAGGCCATTTGATTTTTGCAGCTTCATAGAAACATTTGCGTGATTGATTTGTTGGATAAAAATGTTCTCAGCAGGGATGATTGCCTGGGAAACACAGGGGAAAGGCGTTACTTGCTCTTTTTGGGGATGCGGTTTTCCTTGTCTTTTATTTGGTCTTTTATGTGCTTAAATTCTTGAGTATTATAGTGCAGACATTTAGTATTTTGAAAAGTTGAAGCGTTTGTACAGTATGGATTCCAAATGTGTCACACATTCCAGGTAGTGTAATATTTAATCATATAAATCCAAACACTTGTACCGAAAGAAACATATGCTTTAAAGAGATAGCAAACAATTTAAGACATTACCAGAAGATATTGTGTGTTGTTGTTTTCAAAAAATTAATTTAATGAAGTAATCTACTTACCACTTAGCATATAATTTAGTTTATAATATATTTCAATAATTCTCTTCAGGGATTGTGATGGCATTGATAGATGCTGCATTTGACAAGAAAGAAGATGTCAGTCAGGCAATATCCTTAGCACTCTCAAATCTTGGCCGCAAGCAACCAGAGTTAGTTTTGAGCTCATGTAACTCATATTTAATCAAACATCAAAAGGTTTGTATTTGTTCAAAATATATTTCGTCAATAATAGAGGACTGTATAGCCTACTTCTTGTTGGTTTAGACTTGAGACAAAATATTACTGACTGCTGTTGTTAACATGTTGTATTTCTGATGCTCTGGTTAAGTCTGATTTACAATCATTATATTGGCTTATGTATAGCCTACAAATATTACCAGTATATTTAGATTACAACACATCACAAATAAATGCAGTCAGGATAGAATGATTCTCCTTACTTGGTACAAAAAGTCTTCCTTCGTATTGTTAAGTATCAAATAAGGGGAATAATTCTTCCTGACTACAGAATTGTTTAATTTAACTAAACAAAAACTTGACAGCTTTTAGCAACGCAAGTTAAGCTTTAAATACCATAAAATGACCAGCAGCCTTTGCATATTTTTGTCTTTGAAATCTGGACCCAGATTTCAATCACTCGTTTTCATGATACACGGCCCGCCTTTGTGTCTCCTTTGCACACACGCACGATTTTGTAAAACATTTCGTAAAACGAACATGGAAGCATTCTGCCAAGTTATTTATCAACGAGCTGGTTTGGAAAGTTACAAGAGCAATAGAGGTGGACGTCGTAAGGGCTTTCGACTCTTGAATAAATGTGTACCACGAAAATCAATTCACTTGCTACTAGCGTCATACAAATTGAGGAAGGAAGACAGAGTTGAAAGCTGCAACTGAACTCGACTGATTCAAAATTTCATGTTGGTGTTTACTTGATATAAGAATATTAGGGATTGAAAGAACGGGAAGAGATTTGTTAGCATTCAAAATCGAAATTTATTGCCAAAACAAAATGAAATTATAACACCAGGTGAATTCGATTTTTAATGCAGATAATTTGATCATTGACTCCAAATTATTCCAAATTATGTTTGTAAACATGTAGGCTTCGTCTAAAAATAGTTAGTCACATACCTATGTATGTTTTATATTGCATTGTTTTTTCTTTAGTATATATGCACGTAAATTGTAAAATTTAGAATCATATGAATTTATTTAGTGTTGATTTGAAAGTACATTTTATCCAAGTTGTTTTGATTTGCGTCAAACTTCTCAGACATGATCAGACTGTGACTCCCATTCCGCTATTTATTTTTGAGCTGTAGACCTACACATTTGTTGGCTATCTATAGCCATAGACTTTGCGTCCCATTCCGCTATTTATTTTTGAGCCGTAGCCGTACACATTTGTTGGCTATCTATAGCCATAGACTTTGCGTTTCGACAAGAGAATTGAGATTTATCCAAAACTGAAATTGATAAACCAGACTATTTTCTCGAGCTTTCTGTCGTGTCTTTCCGTAGCAACAGCCACAAGGACAATCTTCTGATGTGGGTGCTGACGTCACTTTCCAGAGGATTAGCCTCGTTTCTTGTGATCAAGACAACAAAACAAAGCAAAGGCTGCTGGTCATTCGAAACTCTTTAAATAAGGAAACATAACTCTTCCTGTCTACATAATTGTTTGTTTAAATAACAATAATATGAGATTAATAAACATTTTTCGCCATAACACAATGTATTAATAATATATTTTGTAGAAATAAGATATTGAAATATTTTGATCAGTGTACTCTGTTCATGTTACTTTGAAAACTGCTAAATATTTCTGAACCTAGATCCATGCACGGTTAATGGTCAATAGGGCCATTCATTTTAAAACTTCCCATTTAAAATTTTTGCTAACTCATGTATGGATTCATTTTTCCTTTTTTTAAAGCTTGCCCAAGGTCATCGTGTTGTCCTGCTTAATATGATGTGCAATACCATAAAAGACACTCACAAAGACTTACCAATTGATCTGGCGCGTGATGTTATCATTCTTGCATCATCAGAGTTGACTAAGTCCAAGGTATAAGCATACATATTAAATGTGCCTTCAGCCTGTGTTTGTTTCAGATCATCACACATCAAATAATGAAAAGACAATAGTGCCTTACACATCATGTGAAGGACTAAACCTTGTAATATGAAGGCTGTATAGGAAATGCTGTAGTCTGTTCATTCCTGCAAAAACAAACATCAAATGAATTTTTCAAACGAGTAACGGATTCAGTATGTTTGCTTTTTATATTGATTTATTGGTATCAATGTTTGTTTGAAAAATTTTCTCAACATACTTTTTTTACCCTTTTCAAAGTTCCAATTGTTATATTTTTCCAATATTTTAATGCATTAAAATTCAACACCTTCTGTACTATTGTTAGAATAAGTTATCGTTTTCAATTTTCCGTTTTCATTTAAATCGACCAAGCAAATATTCTGAAATCAAATCGTCAGGAATGATTTCAAAATTATCGACTTATTCTTACTCTTTGGTAGAGTTCAACTTGTTCTAACCTATCTCTAGGCTACTACTCGAACCAAGCACCGTCACGCTGATAATCAGTGGGGAAATTACTACTACCCTATTGAGGTTAAACTGAATATCCTACATACTATACAAAACATCAACTCAAACCTAGACTAGGAGCATGCCTTGTATTGAACAAACATACCCTGCACATTGTGAAATGCTATCTACTGCCTAACCAACATGGAGAGGGCGAGTAGAAGCATTTGGACTGTGACTAGTTTTGTACGCGAAGCATAATGCGTATTATGTGTTAATGCGTATTATGTACTTTTGAACATTATAATCTATATACAAATAGAGATCGGTGCGTGCCTGTGTGTATGTATGTGTTCTTTTCACACATTTATTAATCTATGAAGTGTGACAAACTAATATCTTAAAAGGATCGTCGTTATCCAAACAGCGAGCTGCGCTAATAATTTATCCTAGATTTTTATTGTATTAAGAGATATTAACGATTATCTACAAAAAAAGTTGGATATTTACAACGCCAGTGTCGTTCTTTTTGTCAAGCATAGTGCTAAGTGGATCGAAAAGTTCACACATTTACTAACACACACATGAAATGTGACAAGTTTTAGCTTTTATGACGGTAATCAGTACAAGTAGCGAGCTGCTCAAATAGTACTGAAGATTGTGTTGAGAAGAAGAAATATCAATAATCAATGTCATCAATGCAAACTAGCCATTTCCTTTGTCCTGCTTATTCATGTATCACATGTTCAAATGTGTCCAGCAATTGCGTGAGCCTATTATATTAGCACGACAGGAGCAAGACGAGTTAAAACATGTAAACAGGCACAAATGAAGATTTAGAATTGATACGTATAGCTCGAACAAAGTGTAAAACTATAAATTAAACCCCGAATGAAATACACACATTCATAAAACAGCACCATGAATGTTAATCATGATATTATCATCATTCAAGTTTCAAATGAAATAGTTTTCAGATTGCATTCAGGTTACAAATGTCACAAAGCGTTGGTACCGGTGTCGCCCAGCGGTCAATAGATGACCAACTAAATGTGATCTGATTGAATTAGTGAAAGAGAATAAAGGGCAATAGAATCTCACTTAATATCCTTTTCAAATTCAGATTACTTACAAGTAGCATTTAGGAATGCTTTGCTTCCTTATTACAACTTTAAAAGAACATTCGCATTATTAAACTCAATTTACAGAACACGTGATGAATTTGATGATGATGATTCTACAACGATGTTATTATAAATTAAACTTCTTACAGAATCCGATTCAATATGTTGAATCTGATTCGCCTATCATTATCCGACTTATCTCGGACCGCTATGAAATTATTTCTTGACGATAATAAAAAGAAGAAATTGCAAGTATAACAAAGACATTATGGAATTCAGTTTTATAACTCATGGTCAGCTATATGTAGCATGCTCCAGGGTTAGCCATATAGGTATCCAGTAAATATATAAATTGCCATCACCAAGTCTCACAGTTAAAGAACAAGAAATAATGTACAATAAAATAATTTTGCCACATAAATGTGTAAATAATGTATCTCATATTATCTGCTATTAGTCAGTTTTATGATATTTGTGTTTCTTATTCGAATTATGTAGACCTAGCATGGCGTGAATGTATATATATTTTACTGTTTTAATCATAGGTCCTCATACATCGATCAATAATCTTTGAATAATGTATTAAGTGACGTTAAAGCGACCCATGCATGTAGCTAATATGCATGTAAATGCTACAACACGCATTGCGTGTAACTGGTATTCTAGTAATTGCAAAAGTAAATACTGCAGCTAAGTTTTATCTCATGTCCTAGGTTGTAGGAGGGTAGGGAAAGTTAAATGAAAACCTGATAGTTGATTTATAGGCCCAGTCTAAACAAAAACTGCAGACAATTCAAAGTTGAAAATGCTCAACCTTTTGTCGGATTATAATACTACTCATAAGTATTATATTTGTGTTTTCTTTCAGAATGTAGAAGCTAAATGGCAAACCGCAGCATCCAACGTATTGGTTGTTTTGGGATCAAAATTTTGTGATGATATAATGTCTGAACTGTTACAAAAATTAGTACCAGGAAATGTTCCTCATTATTTTGTGATTATGACATTGGCAAATCTAGCCAAGGAAAATGGTAAATTAAGTTGTGTTTAAATTGAATTACATTGTGATCTGTTTGAAACTATTTTCTTAGTAATATAAAATGCTTAGAGCTTACAATATTTAATTCCAATAATGACTATAGATGATAACATGATTAGACTTTTCAGTGCAGTACTTGTAACTCTTGATTTAAGTTTCTCATTGATTGAGATCAGCAGGCTTTGATACAGGATTATGCAATTGTTATTTAATTGCTATTTTTATTTTATTTTATATTATTAAAATATATGGTCTACAATAAGATAAGACACGTTTCTTCCAATCTTTGTTTGATATTTAAAACGCATACCTAATTCTAAGGTAATACAAATATGGATTTGCTACTAACACCATGTGATATATATTTACTGATAATGTAACTCTTTTCTGCTGAAAAATTGCTTGAACTTTATTAAAATGTGATGCAATTATGCTAAATATATTCCAGCATTTATAAAAAATGGTTACTGGAAAAATGCTGAAAAGTGCTGAAAAAAACATGTTGTATATGCTGAAAAAGGGACGAGATTTCAGAAGATTTTCAGTATGCCTCCAGTTATTTTGATCTCATAGTGTAATATGCAAAAATACAATTTTGTAATGTATGTGATATAATATAATACATTTGATGTTTTTCTTTGTTAGTATTTGGTGTTGTGCCATTCCTTAAAGATATTCTCAGTCGAATGCTTCACATGCTGATGATGGTAAAGCAAGACAACATGAGATGGGTGTTTGCGCATTGTAAGCTGTAAAGTTTTTTTACGATTATTTGCCAATCCGTTTACGATAATTGCAATGTCAGAAAATAAATTAAATACAAACCTTGAAATTATAAGAAAGGTTTTATTAAATCGTTTCCAACATAATAGTTTAAAACAAAAACATTCAAAATTAATAATTTTGACTAATAATTTTGAATTGTAACTCTTGTGATGTGATGATATTTTATATCGAATATTTATCTAGACTCAAAGTGCTTCTGACTGATTTACTAGGATTTATACCCACCCTTACGCTACTCTTACAATATTGATTGATCAAGAGCAGGGTCCAACAGAGTCTGGAAACTTGGAAACCGGGTTTGCGGAAGGCTAGCAAAATTCAGAAGGAAAAGAGAAAATACTGGATATAAAGCTGAACTAATTTGAAAAATATAAAAAATAAAATTTCAATTTTACGTTAGTAAAATTACTCAAACGTTTATCTGAAAGGTTGAGGTTTTCGGAAGGTAAGAGGTTTTGTCGGACCCTGATCAAGAGATTGTTTCTAAGTAGCAAACAAGGCGGCATATAGTGTTGTGACTATATTGGTTTAAATGTTTCTGATTGTTGGTTTTCTCAGGTATTGGAAGTTTTAGTGAAGCGATCCTGGATTACTGTGCCAACATAGACAATGCACCCTTTCCTGATATAACAAAGGACCGTTTCTATGGTGATGTGTTTTCTGCTTATGAAGTTATGTTTAATGTTTGGCTGCAATCAAAAGAAGCAAAGGTATTGATATCACATACTCTAAACACTTATAGAGGAAACATCTACTAATCAATTATTCAGAATACTGAGAATTACATTCATATATATAAATTTAAAGAACTAAATGTCTCTCTAGCATACCGTTATTGCCGGATTCAACGGTATTTTATTCTATTCTATTCATCTCCTTGTAAATATATTAATTGGTAAAATCTTACTGTGAGTTAATGAGGACTTTTGGGTATAAACAATTATGAATAAAATATCTGTAATTTGATTATCCTTTTTTGATAATTATGGATGAAATATGAATTTTAGGTTCGTCTAGCAATCATCGAGGCATTTGGTCCCATGTCTCATTTGATGGAAAAAAGCAAGCTTGAAGGACAGATTGGAAAATTGCTTTCTGGGATCACAAATATGTATAAAAAGAATACGGAGCACCACATTATGACACAGGTATGTTCTTTGAAACACACACTATGTTAGATTTAAAAATATAAATGTTATCTGCTAGCGTCAGGGTTTGATTGAGGAGTATAGTGGCATGCAGTGAGTTATTGTAGTTAAATTTTTAATTGAGGTTAAATTCAGCCGCTGGACAAAAGACCTGAACAGAGGGAGCTCCTAATGCCCCTATAAAGGGATTTCAAAGTTACACGTGATTAGGTTTTAGGTAAATTATAACTTGATTATTATGCATGGAAACCCCTGTGAAAACAGTTCAAGAGTTCATGAACAGTTCATGAACGTTAAATGGCCCCAAATTTTCATGAACTGTTCATGGACTGTTCATGAACTGTTCGTGAACTGTCTGTGAGGGTTCATGAACTGTTCGTGAACAGTTTGTGAACAGTTCAGGAAAATTGGAGCCATTTAACGTTCATGAAGTGTTCATGAACTCCTCATGAAGTGTTCATGAACTCCTGAACTGTTTTTCACATGGAAAAGGTTCAAAAAGGCAGTGCCTCGCGCAAGCATTCTACATGCAAGCAACCACAATTAATAGTCAACTAGTTATCACTATCATTGTTATACATAGCTAACTGCATTCATTTTATCAGACATGCCTTACATTACCCAGAACTAAGCAGAAGGGGGAAAGTTGCTGCTATAATGGCCAGTATACTATTTGTGGTTCTGCAATAAAACAATTGGTTCCCTCTCACCACACCACTATTTCATAGGTGAGTATCACTAGGAAATCCACTGACTTAGCCGTGTGAATGGAGCTTGCTGATGGGGGTAGTGACAAGCCTCATCTCCTACTACATACTTGAGCATATATGGCTCACCCCACCAGTCAAGCATCAACAAACCCAAATACGAGACCAACTGGCACAGGCTCTGTTTTCAATCATGGTTCACTAGGCCTAGGTGTGAGATTAATTACTGGACGTAAATACACGTTTTTTCCTTTTTATATTATTTTAAATCGTTGTAGAGCTTATGTATGATCCTTGACTCTGCAAGTGCTGATGGTGCTCAAATGCTTGTCACAATGTTGGAACAATTGATGAGTGGTCTACATTTGCAGGTGAGCTTATTGTAACATCAACTTCTGGTGTTTGTCAATTAACACCCTGGGTGCTAATTAAAAATTGGCCTGTGCTGCTTATTTTAGGCGTTTATACCATACTCAAGATCATTTGTGCCCATTTTTGCGCAGGCCAAGACTGAAAGTTCCATTAACTGAATAATATGTGGCATTAGTTCATGGTTTTATCAGAGAAATCGATAAATTATGATGAGAGTCTCTGGATGGAGAATCATAATATTTTCATCAATTCTAATATTTTAAATTTTGCAATTTTCTCATCACAATTACACAAAATTTAAATACATTTAAATTGGTCTTCCACATTCAACACATGAACTTACAGGTTTATGCTACGGCAACAGCTACGCCGTTGTGTTCATGTTCCAAGATATATCTCTAACTTTTTTCCCATTGGTGACAATTTATAAGTGGAAACTTTGATACTATAGAAACTTCATTAAAGGGTCAAACAAGCCCGGCAGCCTTTGTATGGAATTTTTTGAAATTGGATATCGTAGCTTTTGTATTTACGTCATATTATTTTAATGAGTTGATGATTTTTGAGCTCTGAATTATGAAACTCCACTTATAATATTTTGTAACTTTTCTTGAAAAATAATAGCAAAACAATGCGAGTTGATTGTAAAAATGATGACAATCAGGGTTTTAAATACGACATATATATATGACCTTGAAACATCATTCCATGCAAACAAGCCTGAAGCTTTATCAGAATATTTTCTTCCAAAAACATTGCAGTTCGAAACGCAGACAAACGAACGACTGGGCATCGGTCATTAATAAAATACAGTTGGAATCAATTTTGTAGAAAACCATAATATCCAAACACCGAGAAGCCACACATGATGCTTATTTTGTTTCGATCAAGGTTCAGTACTGTCAGTGTAATTGAAATACAAAAATATAAAATCTGTATCTATGATTTGATGTTGTCAAAATGAAGCTAGATTCGATGTGTCTTCTTTGCAAGAAATATCACATTCATAGATTTGTAAAGAGGAAAACAGTATCAAATGTGTGCACAGTTATCTACATTATGCTTTCTTTCAACAAAATTCTTTATAATACCATATTAAATTCTTGGTAAACAGTCTTAGCAAATCACAAAACTCTTCTTTGTAGTTTATTGCCATCGAAACACTTCCCATGATACAGTATATTCCAGATTTCATCGATGTGAAAACTCAAAACCGATTTGGTGATGTCACAACTGGTGTTTGAAAATTAGGTTTTGAAAAAGATACATTTCTTACAAGAACCTATATTTCCTGAAAAACAGCATGGTTTCTTTTTTTACCAGGCAGAAACAACGTTGAGATACAATCTCGACCCTCTTAAAATAGTATGTATGGTACGACTTCTTTAAGCCTAAAAAAGCTGTTTAGACAGTCTTTTTGTCTGTCCAGTGCTCAAAACCGCTTAACAAAATTGACACCTTTAATGTGTCAATTGACAAGTGCCATGTCTATTTTGTTTCAGTGTAAGTTACCTGTAAATCACCTTAATGCAGCAACTGTTGTTGACATCACCTCAGTAGATCTTTCCCACCTGTGAAGTAAGATAAGAGCCACACTCGGATTTTGTAAATATTTTTGTTTCTTTCATATTTTAGGCATGTAATGAACCAGATTACAATAATATTGGGACTGTAAAAAATCACAATGAAGTGCTGAGATGCTTTCAAGTTCTTTGTAAGTTTATGAGAAAGAAATCGATTTTTATTATTAAGAAATCAGATTTATGTGTGGGTTTCCTTCCCTCGCTAGGAATGAAATGATGACACATGCTGTAACAAGTCTAACATGTTACTTCAACTGTTTGAAATCTTTTCAAAAGTCAATTGTGTGAAAACAATATTTTATTTTATTTCATTTTATAAGTTATACTAAATCACTGATATTGATGATTATATAGATCTACGTAGCAAGACATGGGAACTTGAATTCCATAACATACATAGCTAACAAATATTATTATTAATGACAAGTTTTTTCAAACGTTTTCTTGATGCCTATTGGTTAATCGAACATCGACAATTCCTAATGTCTTCGAACGTGACGTAATAATCTGAGACAATTAGATCGCGACAATATGTCGAGACAATAGCATCTCCAAGGTTTCAAGACTGACATGATAGAAAAACTCTTTTTTACAAATTTTTGACTTTTCAAAATAAAGATTTACTACAATACAGAAGCCAGAATTGTCAAGTTTATTATAAAAAAGATGTGAATAATTAGAAAGAGGACAACGAAATGCAAAGATGTCTTCTTCTAATCAAGTTGATAGCGTTAAAGTCTCTAAATTATGAAGACTTATTTAAACAAACTTGTTGCGATGAATTAGTAATATTTCTCAAAACGTTGTTGTTCTTGAATATTTCATGGGATTAATCAAGGTATGGATTAATAATAAAACAATTATCAAACTCGATTTCGCATGACACTGAGAATTATCAGGCCGAGGCGCATGTTATCCGCCGATTTCTCAGTGTCGTGCTCAATCTTGTTCGATAATTGTTAAATATTGTTGTCTCTGATATTAACACACCTGAATTTGTAGGCCTACAGTTATGTTTATGGCTAACGTATTGCGTTTGATATATTTTGTTCATGAGTTAACCGTTCGTGAACTCATGAACTGTTCTTCGCAAGGGATAGGAATTTGCAATGTTGTACATTGGGAGCAATTCATATTGTTTTTTCTATCAACAAAATTGATTTGACTCTGTTGTTTGCTTTTTCTAACCCTCAGGTCAAGCATATTCTGACCGAGTAGTTATATTTCTGCAATTAAAACTTGAATCAGGAAGTGATCGATCAAAGGCTGCAACTTTATCAATATTTCGTCATCTTATCAACTCATCGGGTATGTTAAAGTCTTACTTTTGATATTGATTACTTTGGTGATGTATTTGTCAAATCATTTGTTTATCACTTGTTTTGGTAATAAGCATGAGATGCAATATAATTTTGTCTTGTTTGCTGAAAGACATTATTTGTTAAATGATCCCTTTACTTATTTTTCCAATTCATTTTCAGATGCATTTCTATCTGACAAGAAAGAGATTATTCTCAGTGGCTTACTTGTGTGTGTCCATGAACAGAACTTGAAGGTAATTCTCATAATGCAAACCTCATAAACAAAAGTACACTCTTTGTTGGGACATGTCTGTCTATTGTCTGAACACAATCTCTATAATAATAGTACTGTCTGTTTGTTAATAAATTATTTGTACTGGACCTACACTCATAGCTAGTACTACATCTTATTATTCATGAATCATGCAAACCATATGTGATTATGGATTAAACATCTGTCTCTTATTACTTGGTAATCAGTATTAATGCAAATCGCTGAACAGCTTAATCCGAATGATTCTGCTCTTTTCTGTAGACTGCTCTGTTCTACGATCATTTCATTCAAAGGATAAATAAAATACATCATGGGTGATCAATAGGATCCAAACTATTTCAAACGTGTTATCAAATCTTTTTATCATTTCTTGTAGGTACGCAAGGCTTTGGCACAAGTTATAACAGCTTTAGCTCATCATGATTATCTGAGAATGGAAGGAGGCTACAAAATGATTGAGTTTATTGTTAGACAGTGTGCCTTAACAGATGAAACAATTGATGTAAGTAGTCCATACCATTGTATTTATATGGTTTCAATGTAATCCAAGCAATGTGTCTTATATTAGTTAGTGCCCCTGCAGAAGATTTATCAAACGTTTTGATCAAATGCTTCATAAACTGTTGATGAGTTCTTATTTGGAAATTATATCATGAACTTTTTACACAACTTCATGAACTTTTTACATGGATACAAGATTGTTGCTTCTTTTTAACCAATACTATTTTCTTGTTGTTATGTATTTTTTTATTCCCTATTGTTTTTTTTATTCTATTTGCCCAGAAGTCAAAGACACCTCCACCAGATGCAACCACTACCAAAGCATTAAAGAGCATGTGTGAAAATGTACTTCATTTGATTTGTACAACAGTTCAGATCATGGATGAGGTTAGTAAAGCAAAATCAATTAAATTGATCACATTGATCGATTGCCATTTACAATAGCCATACCTCACACACTCTTTGTGATATCCAAATCAGTTTCCATTTGGTAGTGAATTTCTGTTAGTTACGGTATGTTTATAATTTGTTGTGATTTGTACAAGCCAATATTTGATGTTGAGTCCAGGTTGAATCTACTCTATGTAATATTAAACAAATAGTTCATACTTTCCGTGAGCTATGCTCTGATAGCACCACGAGCCGTCTCGGCGAGTAATTTTTGATTCGAGTTTTTCTCTTGGAGTGACGCAAGTGGTGCTATCATAGTTTACGGCTACATTATGAACTATTTTGTTTAGAACATAACCAACCCCAATATGTGACTGTTTGGTACGCTTTTTCAGAGCATTTGTTGATCTTACAATCCATGATCAAGCATGTAATTCTCCCATTTTCATGACGTCACAAGAAGAAGGCTGAGTCGACTGTAAACTTGCCTTGAATTTTTTAATAATTCAAAGCTGAGAAGAAAAGATTAATGTCGAGAAATTTATCTTTCTGAAATTGAAAGAATGGATGCTTAACATCGTTTTCTTACATAATCATGCTTGTTTTCTTTAAAAAGTATTTTTTTTATTTTTGCTTATTACCAGGAATTTTGTTTTTATACATTGGAATGTATTAAGAAATGAAATTGTGTTATGTTATGTTTCCACAATTATCAATTCAGTAAAAGTTAGGCAAATTGTTTTTGAATTGTTAATTTGTTCAAAATATTTCGATACAGTTTGAATATGTTTGTTTACTGGCTCGGAAATTTCTCCTGCAAGCTGTCTTTGGTATTTTCATAAATTTCTTGAAATTGACGGGGTCAAACTCTGTTATGGGGAAATGGCGTTATTGGCGTTAACCAATCTAATTGCAAGATTAGTTCATAGCAGATCCTTGTTATGTTCTAAAATATTTTATTACATGACGTGTTGTAGTTCGAATGTGTACTCAGTTATGATCGACTAATTATTATGGAAGACTCAAGCTATAATTTCATGGCTTGATTTTTTGCAAGCAATAGAAATATTAAACAACAAAGAAATGGAACGATATAATCGAACAAATAGTCAAACGTAGCTATGAATTTTCATTTTGAACGTCCAGCTATGAATTATTGTTTCGATAGTTATGATTCAAATCATTGCGCAACTTTAAAATTAACAAAATGAGCTCAAAAATACAACTTTTTGGTTATCATCCTACCAAAAAGCAAATAATGAATAGCTGTAAACTATAGCCTGATAATTGTATGCGCGTGGCTATGAGAATACTCATGCCACTATCAGGATTTAATTCATAGTTCTATATTCATTATTTAGTTAAATGATATTATAGGCTAGAATGTCCTTTTGATAGATTTCTATCTTATTTTCAGGTGTTATGGCCATATTTGTTGAGCTTCATTACACCTGTTCATTACACAGAGGCAATCATGGCATTAAGTAAAAGTCTATCTCATCTTGCCGCTAAGAAGAGAGAAGACGCCGCTGATGACTACACCCTTGACTACTCGACACAATGTAAGCATGACAAAAATGTGTATGTACTACAGTAGAAAATGTTAAAAACGAAAAGTTACAACTTTGAAGGTATATAGCTCTTTTTGGAATATGTTATACTAAAAGAAAAGTAGCTATCAGGATCGAGATGAACAGTGAAATATTTAAATAAAAAAGTAAAATGATTACTTTCCCTCCTGCCCGTAGCAATCAAAACGTAGGATATTTCCTTGTCAAACTTCCTTGAGGTAAATAATACTGTCCCGTTTTTGGTTTCAAAAGTGGGACACAAGAATCTCCAAAATACCATGTTCAAGGTCAATTTTGACTGGTAAAGAGTCGCACTATGCAAAAACTCAACACTGACATTTACGGATAGAAAAAGAAATTCTATCCAAATACGTTGTGTTCCTAAAGGCGATATGTATGCTTTAATAATTACAGAATGATTGATTTTTCTCATTGAACATTGTTTCTCTTTTGTAGCTGGGACACCAAAGCCACATGCTTTACTAGCGAGACTTATTGTAAGTATTTAGTTTCATCAACTTTACTCTACTGTCTCTAGTAGTAGTATAGACAGTCACATTATAGGACTGTGCCGTCCCTCTTACCCCTTACATATTTGCTACACAAAATAATCCACAAATCACGGTCAGACATAGCTGACAAAGACACTTGTAAATGACACAATTCACGATACAAAACATTATGAAAAGATACTACTCTCCCATAGCCCCGTCGAAACATCTCCTTCGGTTGCCAATGAAGGATGTCATGTAGCGGTTGGGAACTTGAGGTGCAAACGTCTTTGATCTTTCGATGTGACCTAAAAAAGACATGTGACGTTGGTGAGCAATAGCAGAGGCAGAAAAGGAAAGTTTTCCAAGTTTAGCAGTAGACAGTAAGTTGGGCCGATATATTCCTAAAGCATGCCGAAGCATAGCGTCATAAGCTGAGTCAAGTCGGGTCAATAGTGAGGTTGATAAAACCCACGTTTCAGATGCATATAATAGAACAGGTTCTATCGTGTGTCAGAACAGTCTTAACTTAACGTCAGTGTTGACATCGAATTTATTTAGACCTCTAATGGCTTCCCAAGCCTGACCTCTACGTTGGCTTAATTAAATCATCTGAAGAAGATAGAGGTACAGAATCTAGGTACTTGAACGAATATACACGTTCTATGTCACCATTTGATGTAGCAAGGTGTGCCTGTTTTATGCCCAAAGCTATAAATGTTGTCTTAGTCGTCTTAATTATCAAGCCTACCGTTTTACCAACAAGTTCAACAAGAAGTTGTTGTGCATCAGATATGCTATTTGTTAAGATAGCAATATCGTAAACGAATGAGAGGTCTGATAAGCTACTGTATCTACCCCTGTGAAAAAATCCATGAGTTCATGAACAGTTCATGAACATTTTTTTGTAGGTTCATGAACAGTCACATACAATTCATGAACAGTTCATGAATCGGTTCATGAAGTAGTTCATGAATGTGAAATTGCTTGAAATTTTACGTTCATGAACTCAAGGACTTTTTTCACAGGGTACTACCAACCATTTATTGTCGACTGTAGAACAACTAACCGCATTGTTGAAACTAGAGGTTCTAAATGCTATCTTCCGCATTCACCATTTCTAAAGTTACTGTTTTGAAACCATCGTTCTTATCCTTTGGACTCGATTAGAGCAAAACCCAGGTCATCGACGGGATCATGGTCCCGACAAAATATATCTTACCTTCCGCAAACCATTTTAGATCAATGGATGAGTAATTGTAATGACATTATTTTTCTTATTTTTCTACTGATCTTTGATTTATATCTGACATTTTACCTTTTCCTTCTGAAACTTCCTAGCCTTTCGCAAACTAGGTTTCAGACTTTGTCGGACTCTGGACCTGATGATCATTATCTAGAATTTGTGGTTTCTACATAATGAATGTTTCTTGTTGGTCGAAATAAGTTGTGGATGAATTGTCTTTCCTCCTTAAAACTGTTACACATTAACAAGTCAATTGAAACGAATTGAAAGAGTAATTTTTTGAATCAATCATATAGTGTGAACTGTGATCGACACTGTTGACAATTGTTATATTGTGATGTTTCAGGTTATGGCTGGCCATCCTCGATGTGGTGGTAATCGTGGTATACATGTGTTACGCTTTATGCAAGCAATGGGACCTAACATCAGCAGCAGTGTGGTCACATTATGGGATACTGTTATTCCAAAACTCATACAATATTTTGAAGGTCTGTCGGTATATAATACTTACTGTTCTACCATTATCGTAGTGATATCCTTCCTGAATTCACAAAAGTTTTGTTGTAAATTGATGTAAGACCTGTTTGTTTCTCAAACTAGCAATATTACAATTTACCCTCAATAACGAAACTCATCTTACCTGGTTTTTACATTTGAGTGAAGTTTCCACTTTGTCAATGATTGAAAAAATATGGAAATTATGAGTGGATCAAAAGAAACAACATGGAGATATAACGTCATCCTTTGTCCTTGTTATTGTAAAGCTATTATGTCTACTTTTTGATTACTGTCTTATTATGGTTTAAATATTGATATCTGTATTATTTATTATTTATTGCTATTACATGTCTATTATTTTCTTCAGATTCTGTTGTTCTTTGCTCATGAACTGTTGAATTGTTCATTTATTAAAACAGCATATTGACTCTCATGATCCCCTCCCTTGTGAAAGAATTCATTTCAAAGTTCCTTCCTGTGAAAAACATTTCATGAGTTCATGAACAGTAACTGTATGAACAGTAACTGTCCGTGAACGTTAAGCAATCCAATCCTCATAAGTGTTCATGAACTTTTCATGCTTATTCATGAACTTTTTATGAACAGTTCATGTTTCTGTGAATTGTTTTTTTCAGGGGAGGTAATGTAATATTAAGCTTTCGCAACGTCAAAACAAGGGGGCGATCAGAGTTCATGTAATGCGTTCGTAAAAAGTGGGCCATTCAACATTCATTGACAGTTCGTGAACTGTTGTTTGCAGAGGCTGGAGCAATGCTATCATGAATAAATTGATCCTTGGCGTAATAACATATCCTTATAGTAAATATATTGTAGTAAATATAGCTGACAATTGTCAACTAATTTTTTTATATCTATTGCATTTGTTGTAGTTGCATTATATAAAAAAATTGTTTATTTTTGCAGACAAAGCAAATACCAATGAATGGAATCAGCGTTCATGGGAGGACTTAATCTTAAAGGTGAGAAAAGGAGCTACCGTAGCCTGCATGTAGACTCAAACATATTTCTGAGCAAAACAGCTTCTACATTTTGAGTATTCACACAGGCTAGAGTCTCAATTATTGTTTGTATACACATTAAAATATACTCAAATGGGGAATCATCAAATGTTTGCTTTGTTACAGTTGTTGGCTAAAACACTTGGTGAGGTTGACAGTGAAGAATGGCTGTTAGCGCTTGGACGTGAATTTGGAATGCAGATGTCACTGTATGTCAATTACCCGAAAGAAAAGGTATTTACAATTTTGATCTCAAAACTTAAATAATTCACAATGACTATGGGTATCGTAACAGGCGAATATGCTATCTAAGCAGATACACTCCTAAAGACGCTAGACTTTTATATAAAAGCTCAATTCATTGGGAATTTTTAAGCGTGTGAAGTGGCTTTTTAAATGACCCAGTTTTCAAATCCATGAAAAAAATTCTAAAACACAGCTGTCCATGAACAGTTGATGAATGTTCCTAAAGTAAATGTAACTGTTCATGAACTCAACAAATGTTTCCACAAGGGTATCTCATCTGGATTTAGAAATTGATTTTGTCCAAAAACGATTTTCAATTCTAACCTAAATTCATGTTTAGTGTGTACTGTGTACTGTATAATTGTATATAGTTGAAGTGTTACCAAAGTGACTTAAGTAATATTACATTTCCATTTGTTCTCTTCGTTTTAGAATTTCTTATTCAAATCCCTTGGTGTTGTCTTGAGGAGAATCAACACACGTGACTTTATCCGTGAACATTTAAATTTGATATTTTGTAATGTTGACCACAACAGTCAATTAGAAAGAGAAGGATGTGCATTCAGTGTTGGCTTTTGTGCTGCTACGCATTTGGATCAATGTCTCGTAAAATTGGAAGAAGTTGCAAAAACAGAAATGGTTCGAAAGTCAACTGGTTTTATGGGATTACTGAAGGTAAATAATATATCTTTGTCAAGTTGAAATGACATCTGTCATGTTAGTTTTATTTGTATCATATTATTATTGGATTTATTTGGGTTGAAGGAAATGCTACTATATGATAGCTAAAACTTTTGATTGATTGATTGATATAATTTGCATAGCAATAAAAAATTGCCATGTCAGGCAAATATACAGGATAAAAAGTTAATTATTACCACTTATGCCTCTAATATTAATATTTATATAGAAATGAAATGCGATTAAATGAACAATGATTGTCTATAGCAGATATTTACAAAATTTGGATAAGTCCATCTTAGATAAGTTATGCTTGAAAGAAGTAATATATTTTGATGAAACAACGTCAATTGGAAGGTCATTCCACCATGGGACAATGCAGTTACATAAAGAGTGTTTTATAAAATCATTAGCGTAGTTATTGTTTTTTAGTTTTAATTCTAATGAAGGACTTCGTGTATGGAATAATTGATTT